>CAUYUJ010018588.1:167500-172500 GCA_963575745.1 Prorocentrum cordatum
GTAAGTAGTAGTAGTAGTAGTTAGTAGTAGTAGTAATCGTGTAGTAGTCGTAGTAGTCGTAGTAGTAGTAGTAGTAGTAGTAGGAGGAGGAGGAGGAGGAGGAGGAAGAGGAGGAGGAGGAGGAGGAGGGGAGACAGAGGACGAGGAGGAAAATGTGTGGAGGAAGGGGAGGGGGATGGGAACGACTTGGACGAGGAGGGAAAGGGGGATGAGGGCGAGGAAATGTGGAGGGGAGGGGGGAAACGGCTCGACTCAGGATGAAAAGGGGGCGGAGGACGTGAGGAGGGGGAGGACAAAGGACGATCGGGATTTGGACGGAAGGGAAGAGGGGGGGAGGGGGGGCAAATATTGACGAGAATTCGGAGGGATGGGTTGCAAGGGTTGCAGTTCTCGGGCCAAAGGCCCTGGCGTCCCGCGGTCGCGAAAACCGAACTAGTAAGGTGTCCTCGAAGGGGTCGTCTCTCGTTTGGCTTCGCTACTTTGTGGGCCTCTCCCCGACGCCCCCCCTGAGCCTACTCCACAACAACCGTTGGTGAAGAAAAACCGTGCACGCCCGCAGAACAGTGCACGACCGCAGGTAAGAGGAGGCACAATGGGATGGGTGAGTAAGGTCTCGACTCGCCCGAAGTCAGGATGGCATCCGCGCAAGGTCTCGTGGCCGCAGCGTGGGGCCGATGGGCTGTCCTTCCCTCCTGCTGGTGACGTTCCCCCCTCTCTTCAAGGTAAGGTATCATGTTTCCTCGGATGACGATCACAATGCCGCTCCTCCTCCTCCTCCTCCTCCTCCTCATGTTCCTCCTCCTTCTCCTCCTTCCCCTCCTCCCGCTGAGTCCTTCCCGTTTTGTCTGCGTTTTTCCTGGCTGCGTCGCAAAAAGGGGGAAATGTTTCTCCCCCTCCCTCTCACTTTCTCTCTCTCTCTCTTGTTTTCTCTCTCTCTCTCTCTCTTTCTCTATCTCTTTTCTCTCCCTCTCTCTCTCTGTATATGTATATATGTATATATATATATGTCTGTATATATACATATATATACACTCTAACAATATGTGTATATATGTGTATATATTGTTTCTTTCTCATATATATATATCCCCCTCCCCCCTATACATATTATGTATCTCTATACATATACTATATGTCTCTCTCTCTCTATATATATATATTGTTGTATGTATATATAATATATAATATCATTATAGTTATAATTATAATTATAATTATAAATATAATTGTATATACATATAGTACAACAGCAGGACTGCAGTGGCGCTTCGCGCCATTCACCATGGTCCTTGAAATTTGGTATGCAGGCGGAATGGCAGGAAGGCCAAACTGGCAATTTACCGATGTCCTTGTTGTTTTGTCTGGCATCGCCGTTATAATATTTTGTTCGTTATCCTTCCTCCATGCTTCTTTTTCCTCATTCTCGCCATACCCTGCGCATACATTCTCCCCATCCTCCTCAGCTCTTCTTGCGGAGGCCTCTCCTTGGTGGGGCCCCACAAATTTTGCCCAGGCTTTCTTAAGGCCTTCTGGAAGCCTCCTGGGCATGTTCTGGGGGCCTCTGGGGGTTTCCTCGGGCCACTCTGCCTCCGACCGCGGTTTCCCTGAACGACCGGGCCACGTTTTGGAACGCCTCGGAGGGTGTCCCGGGGCCATCTTGTGCCGCCATGGGGCTCTCTTGAGACCATCTTGGACCCCTGTTGTGCCGTTTTGGTGTTCTCTCGGACTGCCTGGAAATCCATTCGGATGGTGGCGGGGCGATTTTGGAACCCCCCAAGCGGCTTCGGACGCCCAAGAAACCGCCGTTGTGAAACGTCGGGAAACCGGAAAAAAAGAAAGCCAACAAATTCGCCGGCACCCCGTGCCATCATACAGGTTCGTCGTTTCGTATTCTTCTCCTTCAAAAATGTATTATGTTCCTCTCTTCCGTTATAGTATTCTTCGCATCGAACTTGTCATGAAAGCCCGTTTCTTAATTGCTTAGGGCATGACGGGCGTCATGGCCCCCGCTCCCCCCCTATGACGTAACGCTCCCCCTCCCAGTGCGGTCCGGGCACTGCCGCCGTGCGCATTGGGATCCGCGTAAGTGTCCGCGTGGAAATCCGCATAGGTGTTTGGTCCGCAGGCGTCGTCGTCGTCGTCGTCGTTTTCGTCGTCGTCGTCGTCGTCGTCCGTCGTGCGCGCGGACGCGGCTGGAGCCTGTTTTTAAGTCTGGGCCGATGACGGCAATCATCTGGGGGGGGAGGGGGTCGATGACATCACGTTTCGCGCCGGCGGCGTCTGGGAATGCTTAGGAATGACGGAGGACGGGTAGCACGAACATGTAGGTGGCGATATGCACCACAACGCATGTGTACATCACACTGCCCGCGTGCACCATAGCGCCTGTGTACACCACACCGCCGATGTACACCACAGCAGCCGCGTGCAACACACCGTCAGTTTGTGCCACCGTGCCTGCGGGCACAGCAGCTCCTGTGTACACCACAGCGCCTCCGTACACCACATCAGCCATGCGCAACACAGCACCAGTGCCTGAGTACGCCACGGCGCCTGTGTGCACCACATCAGCCGTGTGCAACACAACACCATTGCTGTGCATAGAATTTCAGAAGGAATCCTTGTGACAAAATGGGGCGCGTGTGGATTCCAGAGAAAGCAATGGAAAACATATCCTCATGGACGAAAGAACGCCGCTGGAATTTACGAGTCCCCCAGAGTCCGCCCGCATCACCCTAACTCCCATTTGCGTCCAGGACGCTCCAGCTAAACTGGCCGTCCGAAAACCAAATGGACCGATTCAACCGACCATTTTGCTGTGCACGCTGAAATGCGCACGTGCGTTGTTACGCCAAGCCGCACGACGGGGGGTAAGAAGGAAGAAGAGGAGGAGGAGGAGGAGGAGGAGGAGGAGGAGGAGGAGGAGGAGGAGGAGGAAAAAAAAGAGGAGGAGGAGGAGGAGGAGGAGGTCGAGGAGGAGGGAGGGAAAAACGTCGCATTCGATTCTCAGAACTTTCCTGGCGTGGCGTTTAGTTGTCCGCAGCAGATCCTGACGTACATGCTCCTTCTACCTGTCCTATGCACGCAGGCACTGTGGTGTACACCAGCGCTGCGTTGCACGCGGATGCTGTGGTATAGACAGGCGCTGTGGCGTGCACAGGATCTGCGGCGCACGCAAGCACAGTGGTGTACACAGGCGTTGTGTTGCACATGGCTGCTGCGGTGTATGTACACCAGCGCTGTAGTGCTCCCAAATATTGTGGTATACAATGGCGGTGCGTTGCACACGGCTGTTGCGGTGTACGCAAGCGCTGTGGTGCACACGCGCGGTGTGGTGCACGCGCGAGCGTTGTGGTTTACACAGGCGCAATGGGCTGATCGCCACTTACATGCTGCTCGCGTCGTCGTCGTCGCTCGTCGCTTCTCGCGTCGTGCGCGCGGGCGCGGCTGTGGTGCCGGAGCCACACGGCGGGGGGGGGGGCGTCACGTCATACCCCCCCCGCCCTTCCCCCCCCCCGTCATGACGCCCGTCATCGCCGAACATACAGAAACGCTCTCCTATTAGTATTCTGCGTATTATTGCCCATATCCTTCATCGTTCTTCCTTCGGCGTCGTTCTCATCGTACTCCTCGCCTGCTGCTGCCGCTCGCGCCGTTTCCTCTCGCGAGAAGGATGAGAAGGAGGAGGGGGAGGAAATTGAGGAGAAGGAAGGAGGGGACCAGGACGAGGACGAGGAAGAGGAGGACGAGGACGAGGGAGGAAGAGGATATTATAGGAGGGACAAGGAAAAGTGGGATGGAAGGAAAAACATGCAACTGTGCCACGGGCGAATGTAGGTGCGCAGCTTCACAGATCGGTTTAAGCGGCGCTGGTTGGGGCCATGGGCAGACCGACCAAAGACAGCGAGACCCGCGGCAGGAAACTGACAGCCAACAGGGAGTGCCAGGCCGGAAGCCGGCTTCAAGTTTTCCTAAAACAGCCGCGAACCAGTGCGCCAGTGGCGACCCTCCGCCGCGCGGCCTTGGACAAGGTCCGCGCGGCGGTCCGCGATGCGACGGAGCAGCGCAACGCGAGAGAAGACGCCCTCAAGACCATGATGCACTACAAACACACAGCGCAACCCAACATCCAATTGGTGCCACGCAGAAGCGGCGCGATTCGACAACCCAGCATAAAGACCGAGTGTTGCACCGTGCTTCCGAGTCGCGCCGCTTCTGCGCGGAACTGGATCGCGTTTCTCCTTCGCGGCCCGTCCGCAGGAGACGCTCCGACGAGCGCGCGCGGAAAGCCAAGAGCGCGCGGGATTAGGCGCAGTCCTGGAAGGGCGACGCGAAGACCGTATGGAAGGAGGCCGAACGCTGGAAGCTAGCCTTCCCGGAGGATCCCGGCGGCAATTCCTGACACATTTCATTAACTACAACGCAACAGCAACAAAACGGCGCCCCTGTCTCCTCCCAGGAGGAAGCAGCGGCGCGAAGAAACGGAGAATAAAAAGGCCACGGCGCAGAGCGCGCTCAAGACAGATAGCCCCGTTGACCCTGTGCCAGCAGTTGGCACGTGTCAAGTCCGCTGGCGCACTTTTCACTCTCGCCGCGAAAGACCGCGGGCGGCGGACAGTCAGTCTCGACTGTAGGGTGCGACTGGCGTCTCGTTCAGCAGGACGCTACCGTAGGTCGCCCGCCCACGATTGGCAACGGCGGCAGTGGATAGCACGCCTGTCGTTAGAAGGTGGCCACTGCGAAAAGGCAATCCACCAGCCCCACGAAGAGAAACGCGTACCTCGAGGTCGCGCGGCACTGGGGGTCTCGAGCTGCGGTATGGCGGGCAGCAAGCGACGGGCGCCTCGGCTCGTGGCAGAAAACGGGCATAGCATTCTGCTATGCCCACCTGGGGAGCCGCGCCCCTCGTGGTCCGTTCCATTGGCCTCCTCCTGCCTCCTGCTGCGCCTACTACTCCTACTACTCCTACTACTCCGACTACGACTACAACTACAACTACT
>CAUYUJ010018588.1:177500-200476 GCA_963575745.1 Prorocentrum cordatum
AGGGCGCGATCAAGCACCCCCCCGCCTCCGTTGGCGGCGTGAGGAAGGGCGCCAACATGAACCCCCCAGCAGCAGCCTTCAACCCTACGAGGGGACAAGCGACTCTACGGCCTGTGCAAGGCGGGGGACCTCACGCCGCCGCCGAACAAGGACGCGCTGTTGCAGAAGGAGCGGGCCTTTGTGGAGAACGCCATTCAGGCCAGAGCCAAAGCGACCGCCGCCCCCGCACGCGTGCAGATTTCCGTGAAGCGTGAGTACCAGCCCCCAGACGTTGAGGTTCAGGAACTTGGTGGCTCTCTCTGGCACGCTCAACATCGAGAACTCCCCGTCCCTAGCCAAGCGGCAGGCCACGGCGGAGTCTTCGAGATCTGCATCTGCTGCCCCTGCCCGCGAGCAGCTGGACATGGAGCTCTCTCAGCTGATTGACGAGGACGACACGGCGGCGCCCCCTCGCATGCCCCCGCGGAGGAGGCGGAGGTCGCGGATTTCCTGGGTGCGGACTGAGCGGGCGGGTGCGCGCGCGCCGGTAAAACGGGCGCAACGCAGGCAACGTTTCCGGCTCGGGCTAGGATGGGGGCGAGGGCCGCCGAGGTTGCGCGCGCTCCTGAGCCCCAGATGCGCTGGCAGCGCGCTCAATGATATTCTAGCTTCGAATACGCACCCCAATTATTGCCCGACTGCGTTGACAAAGGGGCGTCGGGCGCATGCCGATGTGCCCCAGAACGGTCGCAGGGCCCCCTTGGGGGCTCCTGTAGCCCCTCTGAGGCTTCCTGGAACCTCCTGGACTTTCCTGATGCATCCTGGAGCCTCCTGGGGTCTTTGGGGGTCCCCAGGAGGCTTTCCCGGGGCCTCCTGGGGCTGCCTGAGGCCTCCTGGGGCCTCCTGGGCCTCCTGAAGCCTCCTGGGGCTTCTTCTGGTGGCCTCCCGAGGCCTCCTGACGCCTCCTGCGGCTTCCTTGGGCTTCCGAAACCTTCTGGGCACTGAACAACAAAAACCACAAGGATAAACCAAACCAAACAAAAGAAACCGAAGGCCCAGGACTGAAAAACAAAAATGCAAGGAACAGCCAAACACACTTACAACAAAAACAGACTTCGCAGCACTTTCTCTGCGAGGGCGGCGGGGAAGGGGAAAGTGTTTTTGTAAAACGAATCGTTTGGTGTTTCATGTTTTCTATTGCCGTGGGCCTTATACATATATATATATATATATACACATATGCACAAGTGGCACGTGTGTGCCCAGGCTCATACAAAAAACTGAAGGGGCGTTGAAGCAGGAGTGAAATGCAACATCGAAGTCGCACTCGAGCGCAAGTGGGGTTGCCACACCTTGCGATGTGTGTACCAGGGCCCCCCAGGAAGCCTCAGGAGGCCCGACTTGGATACCAGAAGAGGCTCCAGGAGGCCCCAGGATTGTGAGTGTTGTGTGTGTGTGTGTGTGTGTGTGTGTGTGTGTGTGTGTGTGTGTGTGTGTGTGTGTGTGTGTGTGTGTGTGTGTGTGTGTGTGTGCGTGTGCGTGTGCGTGTGTGTGTGTGTGATGTATGATTTGTGTGGTGCGTGTTTTTTGTGTGTTGTAGGTGCTGTGTGTGTGTGTTATGTTTGTCTAGCGTGTGATGTGTTGGGCGTGATTTGTGTCTCTGTGTGCATGTAGTTCTGAAGCCCCAGGAGGCCCCAGGCGGCCTCAGGAGGCCCCAGGAGGCTTCAGGAGGCCCTAAGAGGCTCCAGGAGGCCGCAGGAGGCCCCAGGAGGCCCCAGGACACCCCCAGGAGGCTCCGAGGCGGGGTCTGGGATGCCAGAAGGTTCAGAAAGCCCCATGAGGCCCCAGGAGGTTCCAGGAGGCCCCCAGGAGGCTCCGAGGCGGGGTCTGGGGCTCGATTTTGGAAGGATTTTTCAAGCAAAACCGCCATTCCCTGAGAATCGGGGTCACAATTATTGAAATTACCATGTGTTTTTGAAGGTTTTATGTTCACATGTTGAAATTCCCATGTGTTTTTGGACCCTGACGTCACGATCTGCGTGAGGGGTGCCACCGATTTTCAGAATTTCGAGGATGTCCCGAGCGAAACGCCCAGAAAAATCGCGGACGCGTGCGCATTAATCGCCTCTGAGCTCTACTCCCTCGGAGAGGTGCGTATGAGAATATATATATATATATATATATATATATATATATGCTTGTCAATGCCCAACTTCCTCTTCTTCCAACCCTCCTTCTCCTTCTCCTCCTGCCTCTTCCTCGCGGAAGGAAGACCTTTTGTGCTGGAGTCGGAGGGGGAGGGGGAGGCGGAGGGGAGGGGGGGAGAAGGCAGGGGAGAGAGAGAGAGAGAGAGAGAGAGGCAGACAGAACGACAAGCATAAGAAGAGACATGTATGATGACATGGGGTGGGGGCGACCAAACATTCACCCCAAACCGACAGAAAATCAATGATTTTTGCTTATTGGGGCCATCTTGGGAATGTTCTTGGGAGCCTCTTGGGACGTTTTGGAACGATCTTCGGGGGTATGACGGCTTCTTAGGGGTCGTCGTGGACCGTATTGGGGTCCTCTGGGGTTGTTTTGGGGCCCTCTGGGGTCGTTAGGGGAGGGGGGCTTTTTCCGGCGTTCCTGGCCCTATGAAAATATATGAATAGGAACAGAGAAACAGAGAGAGAGAGAGAGCGAAAGAGAGAGAGAGAGAGAGTGAGAGATAAAGAAAGAGAGAGAGAGAGAGAGAGAGAGAAAAAAAAAAGAGAGACAGAGACAGAGAGAGAGAGGGAGAAATATAAAAACATAGAACACATAAGAAGAATATGAGAGGCGCGCTTACCAGCTGCGTGGCGGTCTTCCGCTGGACCTTGCATTGCGACCATCAAGGATGGGCAGGTGCGGGAACGTGGAAATGCCAACGATAGGATGGGGAAGGTCTCTAGGACTTTCAGCGAAGAGGCCGCAAACTTCAAACGAACCCATCTGGAACTAGGCCAAACTATCCGCCAGCCCCCTTGTGGGGCCATCGCGCTGTGTGCCCGAAGATTTCCTACAACCTGCTGTCCTGCTGTAGTACCTGCTGCCAATAGCTAGTGCTAGAATTATACTATATCATATGATACATATAATATATATATATAATCTATATATGTACATATGTTGCTTCCTATTGTAATTCGCTACTGTCCGCGCGAGGAGGGGGGGGACGAACAAAAAGGGGCGACTGTCCCCGAAGCGCGTTGCCTGAATGTCTAAGGTGGGTCTGGGGCACGTACAAATACGTGACACACACACCCAAGAGGTAATATCATAAATTACGCCAGAATCACGTTCCCAAGGCCACACCCCATTTTGCGAATGACACTAAATTCGCGCCACGTCTGCCAGAATCATCTTCGCCAGCGAGGACCCCAAACAATGTTTCTGGCAGCCTATGTGGTGCTACCTGTGGAACAATCTACGCGGTGCAATGTACGTGTTGCCGCTTATGTTGTGCAATCGAATCTGCGTAGTATACGTTGTGCAATATGCGTGGTGCAACTTGTGCAGTCCACGTGAAGCTATTGATGTGGGGCCATAGACGCGGTGCAATGTATACCACAGGTGATGTGCAAAATCTGTGACACAATCTATGTGAAACAATATATGCGGTGCAAGTGACTGGTGCTCATCAGTGGATTGTAAACTCTACTGCTCGCCCAATCGTCCCTCCCACCCAGTTGGTTTGCAAAACCATGCGGCGGCGGTTGCGATGGCTGCTTGGCGCTGGCTGGCACATCGCTGCGGCCGCGCTAGCGCGCGCAGGCTCGCGCGCAGAGCGGCCAGCTAGTCTGGCGCGACCGGCGCGGCCGCGGTGGCGCTGACCGCCAGGCATTTCTCAGCGCGTCTCGCAGGCCGCGCTGACGCGCGGGCAAATCAGTGCGAGTCGGTCGCTCGGGCGGGCGCGGTATCATGGCGACGTCGACAACGGCAGACACGATGATGACAGCAAGGGCAATGACGGCGCCGATGCTGATCACGCCGATGACGATGACGGTGTCCTCGCGTAAGTGACCAAGGTCTTCGAAGAAACTCGACATGCGCGAGCGGTCAACGTGCGCGAGTGGCCCGCATGGTATTATTTGAAAGTGATCGTACCCACCCACCGCGCGCATAGGGGTCCGAATGATTTCGACATGCGCGCGCGAGGGGCCAGCTTGGTAGCATATTATGCACAAGTTGACAATCGAAGGCTTCCCCAAAAATTCGCAAGAGCGCGAACGCAGGCTGTTTGCAACTTCCTGTTGCCGTTGCATTCGTTGTTTAAAATATTTCCCAGGCACTCGATTTGAATCCCATTCGAAACCTAATTTTGTTGAGGATTTCGGAATGCACGCGCGACGCGCGCGCGCGCGTGCATTTCGCCCCATCTGTTGCAAGGGAATCTTGCGACAACAGGCGCGACAAGGCGTTCGAATAATTCCGACATGCTCGCGCGAGGGGCACGTTTGGTCGCAGCTGATGTCAATGCTGATAACCTATGGCTTTTCCCCAAAATCGCAGGAGCGCGGGCGCAAATGTTTGTTGAACATTCCTGATGCGAGACCGTGGTGTCTGTGTACATCCATACGAAACCGGAAATGTTCAATGATTTCGGGACACCCTTCACACGCTGCGTAGCCGCTCCACCTGGACCCCAGCGGGAGGGTTCGCGTGGCACTGCCGCTCCATTCGGCACACCCCTCACACGCTTCGTGGCTCCATAGGTGTGTGGCTCCACGTAATGCCAGGGCACGCATGACACCGCCGCCCAACTTCGGCACACCCCTAACACACTTCGCTAACCCGTAGGGAACCCCACCTGCGGCCCCGGTGGGAGGGTTCGCACGGCACCGCCGCCCCACTTCGGCACACCTCTCACACGTTTCGTGGCCGCTCCACCTGGGACCCCAGGGGAAGGGTTCGCATGGCACCACCGCCATGTCGGCACACCCCTCACACGCTGAGTGGACCCATAGGGAACCCCACCTGGGGCCCCAGTGGGAGGGTTCGCATGGCACCGCCGCCCCGTCTCGGCACACCCCAAAAGGAGGGTTCGCATGGCACCGCCGCCATGTCGGCACATCCCTCACACGTTGCGCGGTCCATCGGGAGCACCACCTAAGGCCCCCGTGGAAGGGTTCGCATGGCACCAGCGCGCTATTTCGGAACACCCCCCACCCGCGTAGCGGCCTCCCCCCATCTCGGCACGCCCTTCGCGCGCTTCGTGGCCCCATGCAGACATCCACCGAAGGCGACACTCACAACAACAGTCCTCGCAACTGCGCAAGGCTGAGCCCTTCGCCCGGATCGTTCTGATCAAACCTATGTGGTGCATGCAATTTATGTGGTGCGGCTCGCCCTGCCGAATTTCAAACTGCCAGCTCCACTACTCGCGCAATCATCCCAGCCACCCGCCCGCAACTTGGTTTGCAAAACCACGCTGGCTGGAATGAAATTGATTCAGATGTGAAGTGAAACATGGGGCATAATGACATGTAAATTGCACTGCGTGAGGCTGGCCTGATAATCCCGGCGGGGGGATGATAATTCCTATTTACAAAAGAGAAATTACGTGGTGCAATATATATGGTGTGCAATACGTGTTTTCTGCCATATACGTAGTTCGATGTATGTTTTGCAATATAGGTCGTGCAGTGTATGCTGTGCAAGCAAAATTTGGGAAACTTGTGAATTACGCCAGGATCGCGCTCCCGAGGCCAGACCCCATGGTAAATCATGCCAAGCTCCCGAAGCCAAGAATCCCTTGCACATTTTGCCAGATTCGCGCTCACGAGGCCAGAATCCTTTCTGCATTTTTCGCCAGATTCGCGCTCCCGAGGCAACGATCCCTCGCAAATCATACTAGGCTCGTGCCCTGGAGGCCGCGATCCCTCATAAATGATGTCGCGATTGCTGGCCGTTCCCGCATGAGGTTGCGATATTGCTTCAAGTCGGCACCCAGGCATTCCATCATGATAGAGATGGGGCCTGCGGCAGAGGGCGAAGCACTTACGGGTTAAGCAGAGAGAGTGAGAGAGAATGAGACAGAGAGAGAGAGAGAGACACCTGTACATGTATGTAGAATACATGCATGTCTGTGTATACATATATATATATACAGATGTATCAAACTAGACATGTTTACACATATTTTCACAACTGCTTTATACACATACGTACATGTACGTATGACGTATGTATATATGCAGATATAGAAAGAGAAACCACAAGAGAGAGAGAGAGGAAGAGGAATGGAGAGAGAGCACAAGGAACCGATCGAGATCTGATCACGGGGGAAGGCGAGGACGGCGAGGACGGAAATGCACTCCCAAATTACGACAGACGGCAAAGCGGAGAGGGCGGGAGAGCGAGTATGATTGGACCACAGTGCCTACAGGCTGCCTACTGTTGGGTTTAGGGATAGGAGGGCGGGGGCATGAATACAAGTATAAAGGAAGAAATGCCCGCGCTGAGCCCAACCACCATGGGAAATTGCGGGGCTGGACGCCTAGGCATTCTCAGCAGACAGAATCAATCGGCATCGAATCGGGAAATCGAATCGAATCGGAATGTGCGTCGGATCGGACTGCATCGGCACGGAGTCGAAATCGAGTCGGATCGGCTTCGCCAGGATGCACAGCAACGCCATGCATCGGTCCGCATCGAATCGTTGGAGTATCGGAGTCGAATTCTCATCGAGCTGGCCGAACTCGACATCGAGCCGGACCGATCGGATCGAAGTGGGCCCTGGCAGGTGCCGCCGCGGCGGCGCAAAGAAGTGTGGTAAATGTTGGCAGGGTGAAGCCAGTGAAATCTGCCGACCCTGTCGGCGTGTGTGAGGGGGAGCTCTGGGTCCGTCGTCCCGGGGTGTTCCTAAGAGAAGATCTTTCATTCGATTTGCCCTTCCATTCCATTCTGTTCCATTCCATTTCATTCCATTCCCGGAGACTCTCCCGCGACCCTCTGTGGCGCGACGAGCCCATCAACTCGAAGTGAGCTGAGCCAAGTCCCAATCGAACTCGTAATTGAGTCGACGGGAAACCCCTGCCCTTCCCCACCCGGTGAAAGATCCTGGGGTGGCTTCCGGTGGGGGGTCCCGGGGGGGAGTCCCAGGTTAGAATGCGGTTCACTCTTCCCTTTTCGGGCCGCCTTCGAGCGAATTGGACCTCATTGGGCAAATGAGGTCCAAGATGCTCCAAGAGGGGCCTCAGAGGGCCCAGAGTCGCCGAAAGATTGCTCCAAGACGCCCAAGATGGCCTCAAGACGGCCCAAGACGCCTCCAAGAGGCCTCCAAGAGCACTCCCAAGAGGGCCCCAAGAGGCAACATGTATTGAATTTCTTGTGGTTTTAAACATATTTTGACGGATCTGCCTTTGCGGTTTCCCGACCTCCAAAATCCCAAGCGGCCCCACACATCGGCACAAGACGGCCCACGAGGCCGTCAAGATGGCGCCGAGTCGACCCCAAATGCCTCCAAGACGGCCCAAGAGGCCTCCGAGAAGGCCCCAAGAACGCCACAAGAGGGCCCAAGAGGGCGAACACGAAGCACCGCCCCAAGAGGCTCCCAGGAGGCCCCAGAAGGCTCCCCCAAGAGGCCCCCAAGAGGCCCCAGGACGCTCCCAAGAGGCTCCCAAGCGGCTTCCAAACTTCCTCCAGGGGCCCCCGACAGCCCTCCGAAGAGATCCCAAGAAGCATCCATGAGGATTCTGACCCACTCAGGCACGGTGGCGGGATGGGCCGCAGGCCACTAGATCCGCTGCCCCCTGTGGTCTTGCCACAGGGGTGCCCGGCGTGCTGAATTTCAGATGGGTATTGGTTCTTTTTATAACTCCCCCTGGGGCTCAGGTCCATTGCGCCGGTCATCCGGAAACACCGCCAATTTACCTGGATGGTTGCCTTTCTCTCTCCTGCATGGCCTAAGATGGACCCCAATATGCATCGAAGACGGCCAAGATGGCCAAAGATGGCCTCCAAGATGCTTCCATCACGGTCCAAGTGAGCCCCAAGACGGCCACCATGGCTTCCAAGACGGCACAAGAATCGCTCAAGAGGCCCCGAAGATGGCCCAAGAAGCCTCCAAGAGGTCAATTAGGACGGCCCGTAGAGGCCCAAATCCTTGATATTCTTTTGGTTTTGTTGGGGGGATTTTGGCACTTCCTTCTTTTCCGCCTTCCGACGGCCCAAGACGGTACAAGAGGCCTCCAAGACGGCCTCCAAAGGGCCCCATGACGGCCCCAAAGGCCTCGAAGCCACCCAAGATGACCGTCAAGAAGGCCCTGAAGCGCCCCAAGAGGGTCCCAAGACGGCCCAGACAGAGGCTCCCAAGACGGCATCCAACGGCGCCAGACGGACCAGGAAAGCCGTAAGACGGCCAAAGAGGCCCCCAAGAAGCCCCCAAAGGCCCCCGAGGGCCCAATGAGGCCCCAAGAGGCCCCAAGAAGCTCCCAGCAGGCCTCAAGAATGACCCAAGAAGCTCCCAAAAAATCTCGTCATCCTTCTTCTCATCCAAATTTGTCCTCCCTCTCCTCATCCTTCTCTGCCTCCACCACGTGTTCCTCGAAGGGCTTCCACAACGGCTGGGGGAACGCAAGGTCCAATAGCGTGGCCAAACTTTGCTCAAACGTTTGGCCACATAAACTTATCCTTAAAGATGGGGGGCGGCGATTATTTGCCGTAGGCCTTTGATAATCTAAGAGGGGCCTGAGATCGCCCGAGCGCCCCCAGAGAGCCCCCAGAGGCCCCCCAGAATTCCAGGCACGCCCTCAAAAGTGTCATACCAAGAACCTTTGGTATGGCACTGTTGCGGGCTGTTGCGGCCCTCGTACTTTTAAAACCTCTTCGTACCTTTTGGGGTCCCTCTTCAAGTCCCCTGGGACTCTCAGAGATCCGGGAAAGAGCTCCAAGAAGCCTCCAAGAGAGCCCGCAGAGAGCTCCAAAAGGGTTCCCAGAAGGTCCCCAACAGTATCCAAGATATTCCAAGATATTCCAAGATATTCCAAGATGGGCCTGGAATCGCTCGAACGCCCCAAGAGAGCAGCCCCCAGAGGGCCCCCACAGAATTCTCCAAAAGACGACCAAGCTCGCCTCCCAAATTGTCAGAATGGCGCTGCATTGCCGCCCCAAAAAACATGCCCTCAAAGACGGCGAAGATAACTCCGTCTGACCTAAACAAATCGCCCCAATATACCTCCAAGACGGTCTCGGATAGCGGCAAGAGGCCACCGTGAAGCCTGAGGAGGCTCCCAGAGCCCAGAAAAGGCTCCCAAGAGATCTCCTCCTCCTCCTCTTCCTCCTCCTCCTCCTCCTTGTTGTCCTCCTCTTTCTCTGCCTTCTCCTCCTCCTCCTCCTCCTCGTCCTCCTCCTGATTCCTGCCCTTTTCCTCTCCCAGCGGCTGTGAGAGCTCAGAGGCATGTATATATATATATATATATTGGCCAAACTGTGCTCCTGGGAACAGGGAAACTCTGCGTGGCGTCTGGTCCCAACGTTCCCGAACACATCCGGCTGTCACCTTCATCATGGGGGTCGTCCTCCAGGATCGGCGGCACTGGCCGTAAGGCCTTCTCAATGTTGTTGCAAGTTGCGAGAGAGATTTCAACGATCATATGAATGACTGTGAATGTGTCGGGGTCGGTTTGGGGGAAACGTCTTGGTTCCCCCCCTCCCCCCTCCCGATTCCTACGCAAGTTTTTCTCCCCTCCTGTTCTTCCTCGCCGCGTAGGAAGCGGCAACGTCAAGTCACGACGCTCTCTCAGGCGAACCTGGACCAGAAGGACCGAATCGAGCTGTGCCCAATCGAGCCGACGTGGTCGAAGCGAGCCCCGGACACACAAGAAGCATCTGGCCACGCTGAGCTTCTCAACACGTGCAAGCGTCGCAGAACAATCCTCCTGCCGCAAATACCGATGCGACTTGCGGCATTGACGCACGGCCTCTTCGATTGAGCGTGGCAAGCCCGAATCATGAACATCGCAAGGCCGGCCCGCTTGCCATTGCACGCCGGACGAAATCGGCACTCGTCGTTTGCGCGATTTGCACCAAGGTACCATCAATCAGGAATCCCACCAGCCTTATGGGCTGGTTCAGCAGATCAGCTCTTCCGAAACAGCTCCCTCTTCCCTCTCGGGAACGGGTGTGCTCGTAATTACCCCTCCCCCATCACTGGGGGCCTGGACCTCCCGCCTCCCAACGAGCGGTCATTGCGTCCAACGTGGCCCCAGATGGCTCCCAGATGGTCCCAGACAGCCCAAGCAGTGTTGCCTATCAGATGGCTCGAGAGAGCCTCCAGCATGGCACCAAAACGGCCTCAGACAGCTTGAGGTGGTTACGGTTCCTCCCATTCATGATCATCCATGCCCCCAAGAGGACAACATCGTTGAAGCGTTTTTGTTGCCTTCGCTCCCTGTTGCTTCCGATGGGCCTCCAAAGCCTCAAGATGGCCCAAAAGAGCCCCCATAAGGGCCCAGGAGGGCTCCAAGATGGCCCGAAGAACACCCAAGAGAACCCCGCAGGGGGGCTCCCAACGGCCCCCAAAGCTGCACGAGTACCCCAAGAGCGTCTCAAGGAGCTTTCACAGGACTACATACTTGTTCTGGCTTCAGACATGAAGCTTTAACTGAGGACTCTTTCTTTTTTGGTCGGTGGCGTCCAGTCCCGCCCCCAAGGGCCCCAGACGAAGCAAGACGGGCTTCCCTCAAAAAAGGGCCTCAAAAGAGCCCAAATGGGCCCCGAAGCGATCGACACTACTCTCGGCGGCGCGCCCGGGGGGAAGTGAGCAGGCCTTCTCAGAAGGAGGCGATGCTTCTCAGAAGCCCTCGCGCCTGCTGAGAGATTCTCTGTGTCTTGGAAAGGCTTAGAAAACGTATCAGAAGGCTGGAGGCCTTCCGAGCCTTCGGAGAAGGCCCGCCCCTTCTCCCTTCCCCCCCCCTCGTTCGCCGCCGATACTCCAAGGACGCCCCAAGACGGCTCTCAGACGCCTCCAACGGGCTCCGCACAATAACACGGGGGCTGCTCGGGCTGACCCGAGCTTCAATGTGTCTGCTGCCCCCCCTTGCTGTCACCCGTGCGTGCCCTGCTACAGCGGTGACGACCACTCGCCTGGGCATCGCTGCTGGGTGGGCTGGTGGAGATGCGTGACGACTTCACCAATCGAGAGAAGACTGCATCCAAAGCAACTTATCGCATGGATATCATCAGTCTGACACTCCACGTGAACGCCAACAATTTCGATGGCACGTGAAAGCGCTCATACAACAAAACAACTCTCCACTACCATGATCGAACACATCAATGAAATACGAATGGTCTGTAGCAACAGCGCAGCAATATACTCATCGTAATGACCATACCCGACTTCTCCAACACGACTTTCGGCAACTCGTTGCGCACTACCTCCACTGCATTTCCGCTCAATCTAGATGCACAACCTCAACACACACTGATACAAACTCGGGATCGGCCCACACATGGAACTATGACCACGCCACATCTTAACGTTCCTGTTCTGGGCTGGCTGGATGGCACCCAAACGTGTTGAATGCAATTCAGACACACTCACGTACACGTACACGCATCACTAACCATCACCACCATACCATACGATCCTCCAACATTACATCGTCCAAACTAAAAAGCACTAACTAGCCGCACACATGTACTCGACACATGGGCTAAGACTAACAAGAGCTGTGTGTGAACGAGTCGAGATCGACGCACATATACACGCACGTAAGGAAGATTGATGCGCCTCTGGCACTCAAGAGGCTGCTGGACGACGCACAATCATGCACATACGCGTCACCATCAATGCAATACGAGATGCCCAAATGAAACGGCACTGCATACCGTACTAACACCTCGCGCAATATGCTGCCGCCGACAGAACTGACGGTGCACATGCAGAGAAGAAACTGGCGAAGTCACGTTCTTTATGCTCCATCTCCCGTCGGCCAAGTTCTTGGTCATGTACATCCTGACAGACCAGCTACGTTGTCCTCCTCCTCATCCCCGACTTCGGATCTGGGATCCTTAGATAAACCAGGATAATAAGGTGACGGTACACATATATATTTATAGAGAGAGAGAGAGAACAAAAAAAAGAAAGAAAAAACAAAGAGAGAGAGAGAGAGAGAAACCAACACAGAGAAAGAAGAAGAGAGAGCAAGAGGAGGGCTAGGATGAATATGGGGAGGTGTGGGACCTGGAGAGGGGTGGGAGGAGAACGGACGTAGAATGGGGGGCAAGAGGAGGCGAACGCAGAGGCGGGCGAGAGGAGGGGGGGAGCGGAGGACGAGGACGTGGAAGAAAGGGGGGGGGAGGGGGGCACCCCGTGAATCGGGGGGGGAGTCAGCAGCGGGCGGCGCGGGGCACGTCAGAGTTCGCCCCCGACGGGGGCTTGTGCACCCGAGGGGGCGAAGCTGGAACAACTTGTCGCCCAATGGGGGGGGGGCGTTGTTGATGGTCGGCAAAACCCCGTGGGAAATACGAACTCGACGAATGTATTGGCTGGTCGCTCGTTGGGCGGAATCGCGGAAAAAACGGGCTGGGCTTGGGAGCGGGAGCCAGAAAAACCGAAGTCGGAGAGATGGACGCGGGTGCCAGAGTAGGAAGAAGGGAAAGACAGAAGAGAAGGGACGGGAGGGAAACGGGAGGAGTGAGGCGGGGACACGAGAGGCGGAGAGTCACAAGGGCGAAGTGAAATGAGGACCACGGGAGGGAGGGAGGGCAATATGGTGAGCGAGATATGCGAATGACGAAAAAGGAAGGGGTCGAATGCAGCAGAAGGGAAGAGATGAGTCGAAGCCGGCCTCGACCATTCGATCCCCTCCCTCTCCTCCTCCTCCTCCTCCTCCTCCTCCTCCTCCTCCTAAACATCATCATCATCATCATCATCATCATCATCATCATCATCATCATCATCATCATCATCATCAGCTGCATCAGCATCAGCATCAGCATCAGCATCAGCATCAGCATCAGCATCAGCATCAGCATCAGCATCATCATCATCATCATCATCATCATCATCATCATCATCATCCTTGCACCTGACTGGCAACCAAAACGGTTGAATCCACATCCCCTCAATGAGGACGCTGGCAATATTCATCAATATCTGGGCTTGTACTCCTGTGGGCAATCCGGCATGAGCCTCGGGGGCACCCCTCTGCGTGCCCACGAGGTTGCCCGCATCTGGCGCGGTCTCCAACGCAACGTGCTCCAGCGGATGGACAAAATAATGCAATGGATTGCAAACTTCACTGACAATCGACCACGGTGAATGAAGCGTATTCCGAGCTTTGCAAAATCCCCCTCCCACCTTTCAACGTTGCAATGCGATGGTTTGTCATCTTGGTCCTGGGGTGCCGGAGTCTAGTGCAGCCGCACTGCACTGAACTGCAAAGCCATACGGCGTCTGGCGCGTGGGTGGGGAAACAACAAGCTCAGCGCAGCCTGTACCGCCAGAAGGAGGGAGGAGGAGGAGGAGAGAGAAAGGACCGAAGAAGTTGAATGGCATGAATTGGCGGCGTGCCAAGGCTCACGGGCATGTATCCTTGTGTGTGGGTTGACGCGAGCTCGTTCCAATCCTTTTCGTGCATGGTGGCTTCGAGTAGGTGTCGTTCTGATGGGAAGCAGTCCTATATTTTGTCGTGCAATCACTTCGTCCATCAATTTCTCGGTATCCCACGAGATCGTTTCACGCTGTTTGGTACTGGTCGCGCACTGCAAGCATGAAAGTGAGCTGTCTCAGTATATCCGCATCGTTGCTGCGACAAACTTTTCCAAACCACGCCGATTCACTCTTCAACTTCAAGAGCTGCGCAGTGTACGGTATTTGTCACGTGTTTTTCCAATGTGGTTTTGTTGGGCACTCTTGACACGCGCGATGGTTTGATACCCAAAATTGCGCGCAGACGCTGGGCATGGAACGCATCGAACCTGCGCCTACCAGCTTTGGTCAGCCAGGCACTGCTCATATCATGCATAACTTTGGTTGTGCTAACTGCCCCGAACACGTCCAATGTTTCACTTCGCGCTGAATGGCACGTGTTCCCACGTCTGCGCAGGCCGTTGACATTCCCCCGCGCAGCGCCCAACCACCTGCCGAACTCCTCCGTTATGTTCTCAACGTCGCACAGTGGAGCTCCCAAGTGCCCAGGCACTTCGTATACGCGGGCGGGCCAATGAGCTTCCCGGCGGGATCGGTAATGCGCGAATCGCAATTTATCTGGAGCAAGTGAAACTAGTCGCAACGCAGCTCCATGCCCACATTGGCCCCAACGTGTGCGATTGCGTTCAAAATCTGTCGCGCGCGTCGCTCGTTGCTCCCAACCAGGACTGCGTCGTCTGAGCACAGGAATACCGAAAAGCTTCTGGACGACAATGCTCGAGCAACGTCGTCCACAAAATGCGCCCCCGCGCTTCTGGCGCGACCATGACCATCGCAGACATAATTGGCGATAGTGGGCGCTTTTGTGATGCGCCGGAATATTGCCCCCGTTTTCCGGAACTCCAGGGCCCGACCGACGGGGGCCGCATGCGTTCCCAATCAATCGCAGTGCATGATGGGGGCGCGCGACGCGCGCAAAAGACATCGAAAAGAGCCCGCGCATTCATGGAGTCGAAAGCCTTTTGCTGGTCGAGCGCTGCGGCGCCATCGCGATCGGCATGTGCTAGTTCGACATGTCTGCGGGCGGCGTGGACGGCGTCGGTCGCGCCTTTCTTCGTCTGAATCGACGGTGCGTTCCAGTCAATCGATCATCGGCCCGTGCTCGTCGCGATCTCGTTAGCAGTGAACTCGCAAACAGTGCGCGACGCGCGGCAGACTGATGAGGTGGCAGCTGTCGCGGCGATCCACCAGGCCCTTGTTCTTGTAGATTGCGGCGACGACTGCGCGCCGCCAGTCTTCCAGGATTTCTTTTTTGGCGCCAACGCTGGTTGATTTGTTTCGTGATGGTGCCAAGCCCTTTGGGATCCCGTGACAATGCTCTCTAGTGCTCTGCTGGGACGTCGCCCGGCCTCGCCGCTTTTCCTTGCTTGAATTTGGACGTCGACGCCCCCGCCTCGCGCGGCGCGAAATCTCCCACTGCGATCGGCAGCGCCGGCCCCGTCGGATGGCGCGCAGCGTTGCAAGGCACGCCTTCCACGACATTTGTTCGAAATTATTAGCCATGGCGTTAACTCTGTCTGCGCTGCCAACGACGTCGCCGCCCAAATTTCCCAGCCGCCCTTGTTTGCGCGGGGCCGGCGCGCGCGTTTGAGCGAAACCCAATCTCCGGCAACGGTGTGCTGGTCCGTCCGAGCAGGTTTATCCAGTTTGGCAGACTTCCGCATTTCTTTTAACAATCTCCCCCCTTCCACTGGGTCGCTATTGGATCGCGCCGCACTCCGACGCGCCATCAGGTCCACGGTGCGCCGCGTAACCCGCGGTTTGTGCATCTTGCGTTCCCGGCGAGGCGGGGCCGTCTGAGCCTGGGCGATCGCATTCCTCGTGTTCCCCCGCGTTTGTTGCGAATTGCCGGCTTCGCCACCGTGGGCGTTGAATGCGTTCGCGGAAGATTCTCGGACGCTCGCGTTGCGCACCGCCGCCCTGTCGAAGTTGTCGGCGCGTCGACGATTGGCGGCCGATGCCTTGGGACCAAAGAGCGCGCCACCAGGTCATGGTCAGTCGCCAACGTCGCCCCCCAGTGACTCGCGACGCGCTCTAGAAACCAGAATGCAATGTGCGGACAAAGGGCCAAATCCACAATATGATGCGATGACTCGGAAACAGGGTCAACAATCAATGCGCCCGATTCTTGGAAAGAAACTTTCCCCTCAGTTCCTGCTCTACGAATATGTTGGCGATCGCGTTACCATCCATGCGAATCTCAATTGCAAAGCCTGTCGGATACTTGCTTGTACGACCGAATATGTTTACGAACGTGCGGTGCTATTACAGTGCCAACTCCGGCCCAAGTTTGGTCGTCTGTATGATGCCCTGACAGAGCGATTGCGTACCCATCCTGGTCATTAATTTCCGCTTCCGACTTTCGTGTTTTTTGCATGCACAACACACCTAATGTTTTCATGTTCCATGTGCTTAGTTATTTCGACCGTCTTAGGCCCTGTGGGTCCACGGACATCCTAAGGACCAACTCTGAGATCAGAGAGTTGTGTGTTAAGAATGTTGGCTGGAAAATTGTCGCCTGGGGCAGAACGGTTGGTAGTTCTGCCCAAATCGCTCGGCCCAAAACATTGCAGTGCACGGCGATATCGTGGCAAGTTGCTTTCCGAAAGGGTGAAAAAGAAACCCGTGCGCCCTTGGCACCCTCAAACTTTGTTTTTGCCCTTTACCCGCCACTTTGGACGAACTGGCCGCACTCATCTCCAAACGCTTGGAAATCTCCTTCATATCATCCCAGTATGAGGCTTGCTGCAACTTTCCCCAAGCTTCTAATCAATACCCAACCATTGTGTTTAGTTTTGAATCTACCAGTTCACCAACAAGAAACCCTAATCAATGGATGGTTTGCGCTGAGGAGATCGACCGGGAGCCCGGGAACCCAAAACCCACCGAAATCGGCCCGGAACCAGTAACTGGGAGCCCGGGAACCTAGAACCGGGAACCCAGCCTGCTATCAAAATCGGCTGGACAATTTCGCCAAATCTTCCAACTTCTGCTAGGACCCCTTCAGAGGCAAACGCTGATTAGGGAACATGTACTCTGATAGCGTGTACCCCCTTAGCTTCCAACATTCCGGAATCCCCGTTGAATTTCAATGACGTCTTGTCAAATCCCCACCGTGTGAGGAGATACCGAAGTCACAGCAATAAAATTCAGGAGCTCTGCTCGATTGGAGCGTCCGCGTCGCACCAGACGCGACTGCTCCCTTGCTTGGGAATCTATATGGCGCGTGTTGTTTGAAGAATTCGAACGGCCCTCTCCGATATTTTATGTGGATTTGATATATGAAAAAGCATGCCTTTTAAAATGTTGTGTTGGGGGGGGGGCCGTTTGGTAGTTGTTCGATGGCAAATCATTATTCGATTTCGAGAGCACTTTTGCAACCCAGCGTTCCGCCTCGGAGAGTGTTGCGCAGCAGGCCCCCAATCACGAAAGTCTTTTTAGTAAATTGTCAAATTATTATGAATGCCCCGGTCGATCGTAACATAACAACGTCACGTTCCTGCAACCCTGTGCCGAACGTTGATGTCATACTAGGCGCTGTTCCGGATGCCACCTGATGAAGGCCTGGATGTGGGATCTTTCGTTTCCACAGCCGCCAGCCACGCGCCCCGTAACGTCGTCGACGGCAGCCTAGAAAGTACGATCTTCCTGTTCAGGTCGTCCTGGGTGGCCCCGTGCTGCTTCCACTTCCCTGTTTGAGCCACAAGCGCTATGGTCACAAAGTGCAATAAGGGTGCCGAGCGGTCATTCATTGTCCCTGGGTGACGTCGCGTTCCGTTCGGCGAATTCTGCATGTTCGTTCGTTGTCTTCGTCCTCGCCCGCGACCTGCCAGCGACGTAGTGTCAGCTTGTGGTTAACAAATCGACGGGGGGCACGCGTTTAAAACAATAATTGCCCTGCTCGGGCGAAAGGCGGGGTGGCGCCCGCCAGATTGAAAATCAACGGCCGCGGCGCTGGTGATTAGCGCCGACGCTCGGCCGCCAGCGAAAAGGCGACAGACAGCATAGATTGGGGGAGAGGGTGGGGGCGAGAGGCAAGGGCGAGCCAGGGCGCCCCCCTTTTCTGTCGAACCGATGCGCCAGGGTGGCGCCAGTTGCCCCGCGGGCCTGCGGGCAAGGCGGGCTGGACGAAAGGGGGGCGTGGCAAAGTGGGGATTCGCCAAGCAGCTCACGTCGCTGATTTTCCAAGCGCCTCGTGGCGCCGAAGGCGGCCATGTTTTGAAGACTGGCCCTTCGGCGGGGCGACCTCCTTTCTCCTCCTCCCCACCCCCCCTTGCGCGCGCGTGCGCGTGATTAGAAACAAAATGTCGCGCCCCGCGGGGTCTATTCATCAACCCCCGGGGGGGGAGCACCCATGTGTTAATCACAAGCTGACATTATTCTGCGACCTATCCCGCGACCCAGCCCGCGACTCACTCCGCGACCGCCCCCTCGCTCTTGTCTGCAAATGGGGGGTGCTACGTAACTTACATTACTTTGTCTTCCCAGCGTCCGAGAGTGCGCCGTTCGCGCGAAAATAGTTCGCGCGAATTCCGCGGCCGTTCGAGCAAAATCGTTTCGGCGCGTGCGCGCGAAAAGGGATGAAGGGATGAAGCGCTGAAGATTCCTCACTGATCCTCATCCTGACCCCCTCTTTTCTGATATCCCCCTTGTTCTCCCTTTCCTCCTCCTGCTCCTCCTACTCCTCCTGCTCCTCCTGCTCCTCCTGCTCCTCCTCCTCCTCCTCCTCCTCCTCCTCCTCCTCGTCCTCCTCCTCCTGCTCCTGCTCCTCCGCCTCCACCTCCTCCTCCTCCGCCTCCGCCTCCGCCTCCGCCTCCGCCTCCTCCTCCTCCACCTCCTCCTCCTCCTCCTCCTCCTCCTCCTCCTTCGCCTCCTCCTCCTCCTCCTCCTCCTCCGCCTCCTCGAGCACGCAGCGTGGGGCACAGGAGCCGCGGCTCGGCTACTCCCTCGCCCCGCGACTAGCAGGAACTGTGATTCCTGCGCAGCGCAAGCAGGACAAAATGTCCACGCCCATGGGCCCAACAACTGGCGGGGACCGGGATTTCCACACGTTCCGGACAGGAATATCAAAAATCCCGGTTCCCGCCATCCGCCTGGATAACGCCGAAATCCCAGTTCCCGGCTCTGTCGGGCGCCCCGAGCCCCTGCCCCCGTGAGCGGCGACCGCCAGGATGGCGGGAACCGGGACTTTGGAGAGATCGAGCCTGGGAAAGCCCGAAATCCCGGTTCCCGGATCCTCCCGGCGCCCCGAGCCCCTGCCCCCGCAAGCGGCGACCGCCAGGATGGCGGGAACAAAGATTTTGGAGAGGTCGAGCCTGGAAAAGCTCGAAATCCCGGTTCCCGGCTCCGTCGGGCGCCCCGAGCCCCTGCCCCCGCGAGCAGCGACCGCCAGGATGGCGGGAACCGGGATTTTGGAGAGATCGAGCCTGGGAAAGCCCCAAATCCCGGTTCCCGGCTCCGTCGGGCGCCCCGAGCCCCTGCCCCCGCGAGCGGCGACCGCCAGGATGGCGGGAACCGGGATTTTGGAGAGATCGAGCCTGGGAAAGCCCCAAATCCCGGTTCCCGGCTCCGTCGGGCGCCCAGCCCGGGTGACCCTCTTTGTCCCCCTGTGTTTCTCTGTGTCACTCTGTATTACTGTGTCTCTCTGTGTCCCTCTGTGTTTCTCTGTGCCCTCTGTGTCCCTCTTTGTCCCTCTGTGTTCCTCTGTGTCCTTGTCTGTATGTGTCCCTCTGTGTCTCTCTGTGTCTCTCTGTGTCTCTCTGTGTCTCTCAGTGTCTCTCTGTGTCTCTCTGTGTCTCTCTGTGTCTCTCTGTGTCTCTCTGTGTCTCTCTGTGTCTATCTACGTAGTTTTCGCTGGTTGCGTTTTCGCTTGAACGAACAAGCTTTTCGCTTGAACAAGCATCTTTTCGCTTGAACGATCTGCCATCCCAGCGTCCCACGACCAGTCGACCAGCTGGTCAAATGAGTCCCATCTACTGCTCGCTGCCGGCTACGAGAATACTGGCCAAGCGGCGCGTTTTGCGGGCGGGTGTTTCCTGTCGCCGGGGTAGACATTCTGCGGGCAAGAGATGTTCAGCATCACCTGGGCACAGGGAGGAAGAGGAAGAGCACGAAGATCGGGCAAGCGCTGAAATGGACTACAAATCCGC
Source organism: Prorocentrum cordatum (assembly GCA_963575745.1). Lineage (NCBI taxonomy): Eukaryota > Dinophyceae > Prorocentrales > Prorocentraceae > Prorocentrum > Prorocentrum cordatum. The sequence goes on from CAUYUJ010018588.1 coordinate 197,310, forward strand.
GGATCTGAGACCTGGGCGAGGTGGGAAGAAATCCGCTTTCTTAGCCGACTGAAGCTCCCCCAAAGTGAGAAACTGTTACCACTTCACCTTCATCCATGTTGCTGTTTCCCTGGAAGGAACAAGATGCGGACGAAAGATCACCCGAGCGACTCCAAGGTAGGACCCCGGGGGGCCCTTCCGGAATGAAAGAACTTCTGGGGCGCGCCCAGGAACCCAGGGGGTCCCGCTTCCACGGGGGAAATAATTATCCCAGCAAAGCAACCTAACAGCGATGTGTAGGAGCATATCTGGAAGCATTCCCCTTAAGATTCAGATGAGAATCCAGTTGTAGAATTCTGCTGTTCTCGCACGATGACAGTCGCAGTGGCAACGGCAGTCGTAGTCACAGCCTCAGCCTCAGCCTGCCTCAGCCTCAGCCTCAGCCTCAGCCTCAGCCAGCCTCAGCCTCAGCCTGCCTCAGCCTCAGCCTCAGCCTGCTTCAGCCTCAGCCTCAGCCTGCCTTCAGCCTCGGCCTCAGCCTCAGCCTGCCTCAGCAGCTGCATCAGCCTCAGCCTCAGCCTCAGCCTCAGCCTCAGCCTCAGCCTGCCTCAGCCTCAGCCTCAGCCTGCCTCAGCCTCAGCCTGCTGCTCAGCCTCAGCCTCAGTCTGCTGTCGGCCTCGGCCTCAGCCTCAGCCTGCCTCAGCCTCAGCCTGCATCAGCCTCAGCCTCAGCCTCAGCCTGCCTCAGCATCAGCCTGCCTCAGCCTCAGCCTGCCTCAGCCTCAGCCTCAGCCTGCTTCATCCTCAGCCTCAGTCTGCCTCAGCCTCGGCCTCAGCCTCAGCCTGCCTCAGCCTCAGCCTGCCTCAGCCTCAGCCTCAGCCTGCCTCAGCCTCAGCCTCAGCCTGCTTCAGCCTCCGCCTCAGTCTGCCTTCAGCCTCGGCCTCAGCCTCAGCCTGCCTCAGCCTCAGCCTGCATCAGCCTCAGCCTCAGCCTCAGCCTGCCTCAGCATCAGCCTGCCTCAGCCTCAGCCTCAGCCTGCCTCAGCCTCAGCCTCAGCCTCAGCCGCAGCCTGCTTCAGCCTCAGCCTCAGTCTGCCTTCAGCCTCGGCCTCAGCCTCAGCCTGCCTCAGCCTCAGCCTGCATCAGCCTCAGCCTCAGCCTCAGCCTGCCTCAGCATCAGCCTGCCTCAGCCTCAGCCTCAGCCTGCCTCAGCCTCCGCCTCAGCCTGCTTCAGCCTCAGCCTCAGTCTGCCTTCAGCCTCGGCCTCAGCCTCAGCCTGCCTCAGCCTCAGCCTGCATCAGCCTCAGCCTCAGCCTCAGCCTGCCTCAGCATCAGCCTGCCTCAGCCTCAGCCTCAGCCTGCCTCAGTCTCAGCCTGCCTCAGCCTCAGCCTCAGCCTGCTTCAGCCTCAGCCTCAGTCTGCCTTCAGCCTCGGCCTCAGCCTCAGCCTGCCTCAGCCTCAGCCTGCCTCAGCCTCAGCCTCAGCCTGCTTCAGCCTCAGCCTCAGTCTGCCTTCAGCCTCGGCTTCAGCCTCAGCCTGCCTCAGCCTCAGCCTGCATCAGCCTCAGCCTCAGCCTCAGCCTGCCTCAACATCAGCCTGCTTCAGCCTCAGCCTCAGCCTGCCTCAGCCTCAGCCTCAGTCTGCTTCAGCCTCAGCCTCAGTCTGCCTTCAGCCTCGGCCTCAGCCTCAGCCTGCCTCAGCCTCAGCCTGCCTCAGCCTCAGCCTCAGCCTGCCTCAGCATTCAAAATGTGGCCCGGGAATGGATTTCTGGGAACTCGAAGAACACGAAGTGGCCTGCAGTTGGCTCCGGGCATTCAAAATCATGCCCAGGAATGAATTTCTGGGAACTCGAAGACCACGAAGTGGCCTACAGTTGGCTCCGGGCATTCAAAATCATGCCCAGGAATGGAGTTCTGGGAACTCGAAGAACACGAAGTGGCCTACAGTTGGCTCCAGGCATTCAAAATCATGCCCAGGAATGGAGTTCTGGGAACTCGAAGAACACGAAGTGGCCTACAGTTGGCTCCGGGCATTCAAAATCATGCCCAGGAATGGAGTTCTGGGAACTCGAAGACCACGAAGTGCGTTACCATGCTAATTATCAGTCTTCGCTGTTAGGTATAAAAAACATATCCCGGCAAAGCAACCTAACAGCGATGTGTAGGAGCATATCTGGAAGCATTCCCCTTAATATTCAGATGAGAATCCTGTTGGAGAATTCTGCTGTTCTCGCAGTCGTAGTCGCATTCGCGATGGCAGTCGCAGTGGCAACGGTAGTCGCAGTCACAGCCTCAGCCTCAGCCTGCCTCAGCCTCAGCCTCACCCTCAGCCTCAGCCTGCCTCAGCCTCAGCCTGCCTCAGCCTCAGCCTCAGCCTGCTTCAGCCTCAACATCAGTCTGCCTTCAGCCTCGGCCTCAGCCTCAGCCTGCCTCAGCCTCATCCTGCATCAGCCTCAGCCTCAGCCTCAGCCTGCCTCAGCATCAGCCTGCCTCAGCCTCAGCCTCAGCCTGCCTCTGCCTCAGCCTCAGCCTGCTTCAGCCTCAGCCTCAGTCTGCCGTCGGCTTCGGCCTCAGCCTCAGCCTGCCTCAGGCCAGCATGCATCGCCTCACCGCTCAGCCCTCAGCCTGCCTCAGCATCAAGCCTGCATCAGCCTCATCAGCCCTCAGCCTCAGCCTCAGCCTCAGCCTCAGCCTCAGCCTCAGCCTGCTTTCAGCCTCAGCCTCAGTCTGCCTGCACCTCGGCCTTAGCCTCAGCGCTGGGGCCCTGACCTGCCTCAGCCCTTCGCCTCAGCCTCATCCTGCCCGCAGGCCTCATCCTGCTCAGCCTCAGCTCAGCCTGGCCTCAGCCTCATCCTCAGCTGCTTCGCTCAGCCTAGGTCTGCTTCAGCCCCCGGCCTCAGCCTTAGCCGCTGGCCGCGGCTCAGCCCGCAATCGCCTCAGCTGCCTAAGCCTTCTCAGCTGCCTCAGCCTGTCTCCGCAATCAGCTTGCCTCAGGCTCGCCTGCTCAGCCTGCCTCAGCCTCAGCCTCAGCCTCAGCCTGCTTCAGCCTCAGCATCAGTCTGCCTTCAGCCTCGGCCTCAGGCTCAGCCTGCCTCAGCCTCAGCCTGCATCAGCCTCAGCCTCAGCCTCAGCCTGCATCAGCCTCAGCCTCAGCCTGCCTCAGCCTCAGCCTGCCTCAGCCTCAGCCTGC
>CAUYUJ010018589.1:0-17500 GCA_963575745.1 Prorocentrum cordatum
CTTCTTCCCCTTCTGACCTGGCGCCGCTCCTTCTCTCGGGGCCGCTCCTCCGTAACGCCGTCGTGCACAGAAGTGCTGGCATTCGGCACGCACCCAACGAAGCGCACGGTCGGCAGAACTCGCGCACGAAGGTTGTTAGAGTCAACAGGTTTCCATGGCGCCGCGTCCCAGACCTCTAGCGTCTGGCGAAATTCAGCACGAGTTTCTTCGTCGCTTTTGGGATCTCCCCCCTCCCACTGCCTCGCAGCCGTCGAAACTGGTCCCGGGGAGATGGTCGGGACGTCCGGGGACCTCGTACTCAGAAAGTCTCGGGGGGGGGGGGCCTGGCGCCGGCGCCTCTCCCGTCTCCGCATCTTCCTCTCCTCCCCCTCACGCCACCGCCCTTCCCCCTTCTTCTTCCTCCCTCCCTCCCCTCTTCGTCCCGCTCTTCCTCCTCCCGCGTCCTCCTTCCCCCCGGTCCTGCTCCTCTGGCGTCTCCTTCCTCATCCCCTCCCCCCCCTTCCGCGGCCTCCTCCCCACATCTGGCATCCTCGCGGCGGCCCCCCTGGATGATCACAAAATCAGCCTCCTCCACCACTTCCGCTCTCGTCTCGCCAGTGCAAGCGCCACTCAAAGAATCCCCGGTCCGAGCTCCAGGTCACCCCCCAAGGGGCGCGCAGATGACCGCTCCTCGCGCACCGTGATCTGGGTCATGTCAGCTGCCCTTCCTCTGTATGGGGACACCGCCTGGGTCATCGAGCCTTGGGTGCCTCGGCGGGCGGTGCATATGCATATGCATATGGATATGCATATGGATATTGACACGGACATGTATACGGACCTGTATCTGGATATTGATATGTTAGCCAGCGTGGGCCCACAACAGAGTGTTTCTTGGAGTCTATGTTGTACAATCTATGTGGCTCCATAGATGTGGTGCAGTCTATGTGGCGCAACTAATTCTATTGGCGTCGCCAACACCACCGCTCGCGCAATCATGCCTGCCTCCCGCCCGCAGGTGGCGATTGCGATGACTACTTGGCACTGGCTGGCGCATCTCTGCGGCCGCGCCCTTGCGCGCGCAAGCTTGCGCGCAGAGCGCGCGGCTAGTGTTGGCACAGCCGACGCGGTCGCGGTGTTGCTGACCGATGGGGACATCCTGGTGCGTCTCACAGGCCGCGCTGCCGCGCAAGCAGTTCCATCTGGGTCGGTGACTCGGGCGGGCGCGGTATCATGGTGACGTCGGCCACAGCGGCAACGAGGATGGCAGTATCGATGGTAGTGGCGATGATGACGATGACGACGGCAAGGCCAGAGACCGCGCGTTGCGTGTGATTTCAAATAAATGGGCGCGGGAACCACATGTTGTCTCGCGCAGTATTTTGGAAGTGGGTTTTCTAGTCTCTGGCTGTCACTGCGAATGTCGCCACGTTGGGGCGTGTTGCGTCTCCCTCTTGCAGCATATCATCTAGTTAAAAGGCTTGCGCCATCCCGCCGACCCCCATAAGGTACGGGGAGTCTACGGTTGAGGCGTCGTGGGCTTCTTGGGCACTATTTGGGGATTCTTGGAGGCGTCTTGGGAGCTGTTTTGGGGGCCTGGCGGGTCCTCATTGGGGGCCGGTTTGAAGCATCTTGGGGCCTTTTTTGGGGCCTCTTGGGGCTGATCGGGGGCCTCTTCTGGACCGCTTAGGGGGCTTCGTGGGCCGTTGGGGGAAATGTAGGACTGCCATTTTGTGTCCTTCCGTTGGCCGTCTTGGAACCCTCTTTGTGAAAGCATGCCGCTGGATCACCCTGTAGTTGAAAAGGGGGGGTGCTCGCAGAGCCCCCCCCTCCCCCTTTTCAAAGGGGGGGTGGAATCTTCGACACCCCACTCCCCTCCCCCCCTTAGAGTGTGGGGGGGGGTTCGAACCCCTCCGTCCCCCCCTCCCCCTTGAATGGGGGGGTGTGGTCCGGACGACCCCCCCTCCCCCCTTTTGCGCTGGAAAGGAGAGGGGGGGGGTTCGAACGCCCCCCCCCCCCCCCCCTTTGCGCCGAACGGGGGGCCCGGGAGGGGGCCTCTCCCGCAAGGGGGGGGGGTCTGGCTTCGGGATAGTTAGTAGTGAGTAGTGAGTAGAGAGCAGTGAGTAGTGAGTAGTGGGTAGTGAGTAGTGAGTAGTGAGTAGTGAGTAGTGAGTAGTGAGTAGCGAGTAGTGATGAGTGAGGAGAGAGTAGTGAGTAGGGCGCAGTGAGTAGAAAATAGTGAGTAGTGAGTAGTGGGTAGTGAGGAGTGGGTAATGAGTAGTGGGTAGCGATTAGGGATGAGCGAGTAGTGAAGTGTGAATAGCGAGTAGGGCATCGTGAGTAGAGAGTAGTGAGGAGGGAGTAGTCAGTAGTGAGTAGCCAGTAGGGAGTAGCGAGTAGTGAGTAGTGCGTAGCACGTAGGGAGTAGTGAGTAGTGAGTGTGGCGTAGTGAGTAATGAGTAGTGGGTATTGAGTAGTGGGTAGTGGGTAGTGTGTAGGGATTAGTGAGTAGTGAGTAGAAAGTAGAGGGTAGTGAGTAGGGAGTAGTGAGAAGTGAGAAGTGAGTAGTGAGTAGTGGGTAGTGGTTAGTGCGTAGGGAGTAGCGAGTAGTGAGGACTGAGTAGTGAGTAGTGAGTCGTGAGTAGTGAGTGCTGAGTATTGAAAGTTGAGCAGTGAATTGTAACTTGTGACTAGTGACTAGTGTGTAGGGAGTAGGGAGTAGGGAGTAGTGAGTAGTGAATAGTGCGTAGTGGGTAGTGAATACTGCGTAGTGGGTAGCGAATAGCGAGGAGGGAGTAGCGAGTAATGATGAGTGAGTAGTGAGCCGTGGGTACTGTCAAGGGAGTAGGGAGTAGCGACTAGCGAACATCGGATACTGAGTAGTGAGTTGTGGGCAGTGCGTAGTGAGAAGTGAACTGTGAGTACTCAGTAGTTAGTAATGGATAGTGGTTAGTCGGTAGTGAGTAGTGCTTAGTGAGTAGTGAGTAGTGGGCACTGAGTAGTGTTTAGTGAGTAGTGAGTATAGAATATTGGGTAGTGAATAGTGAGTACTGAGTAGTGAGTCGGGAGTAGTGAGTAGGGGGTAGGGAATAGTTAGTAGTGAGTAGTCGGGGCGTAGTGAGTAGTGGGTCGTGGGTAGTGAATAGTGCGTATTGGGTAGCGAGTAGTGTGTAGGGAGTAGCGAGTAGTGGGTAGTGAGTAGTGACTACTGTGTAGGGAGTAGGGAGTAGCGAGTAGCGAGTAGTGGATAAAGAACAGTGAGTTGTGGGCAATGAGTAATGAGTGTTGCAGTGTGAGTAGTGAGTAGTGAGTAGTGAGTAGTGGATAATGGTTAGTGGGTAGTGAGTATTGAGTTGTGATTTGCCAGTAGTGGGTAGTGAGTTTCTTTTAGTGAATAGTGCATAGTGCGTAGTGGGTAGTGAGTACTGAGTAGGTAGTAGTGAGTAGTGAGTAGTGAGTAGTAAGTAGGGAGTAGGTAGTAGTGAGTAGTGGGTAGTGGGTAGCGAGTAGTGGGTAGTTAGTAGTGAATCGTGAGTAATGAGTAGTGATGAGAGAGAAGTGAGTAGTGAATAGCGAGTAGTGAGTAGTGGGTAGTGAGTAGCGCGTGAGGAGTAGTGAGTACTTGTTGGGGCTAGGGTTAGGGTTTTGGGTTAGGGTTTGGGTTTAAGGTAAAGGTGGGGATTTGTGTTAGGGGTGGTAAGGGTCGGGTTCCGGAGCTCGGGGGTGCCGTGGCGAAAGGGGGGAGGGGGGGGGAGTTGAATTTGGCGGCCAGAGGGGGGAAGGGGCGGGGGGTGGGGGTGTTTGGACCTCTTCCTTTAAAAGGGGGGGAGGGGGGGGGCTCCCCGACGACGGATCGAGAAAGGGGGGGGCGGGTCCCCGACGACGGATCGGGAAAGGGGGGGAGGGGGGGTGGTTTTCCCCGGCGACGGATCGGGAAAGGGGGGGGGGTTCCCCGACGACGGATCGGGGAAAGGGAGGGGGAGGAGGGGTCCCCCCCCCTTGGGGAGATCCAGCGGCGCACCCTCCCTCTTGGGCCGTCCTGGGGCCCTCGCGGGGGTCTCTGGAACAGTTTTTCGGCGGCCCACGGGGCTTCTTGGGCCGTCTCGGAGAGTCGGGAACCCGACAAGACGATGAGCCTAGAAACATTTGGAAAATCCAAGAACAAACCGTCGAATGTTTGCCTTTCGGGGCCCTCTGGGAGAGGTTCTTGCGGCGTCTCGAAGGCCTCCTGGGGCGTTTTGGAGCAGTCGTCGGCGTCTTGGGCACATCGCTCCGCGATGCGGGGCCGCCTAGGAACGTTTCCAGGCCGCGCGCGCCAGATTTGGCAGCTCCTGAGTCTTCGGGGGTGCGACCGCGAACCCGGCTACAGTCCATGCGCTGAAGAAGGAACCCTTTTCGTTGGGGAGGGGCTCGGTGTTCCTTGATTGTTTCACAGCTTGCCTCAGGTTTTCCTTACGTTTTCGATAGGAAATCGAAGTTTAACTTATGGAAAAAAAGGGCGTTGTTCCTTATTTAGGGTTCCTTAGGTCAAGGTCCCGACTGTATTCTTCCTCCAACCGGATTTCAGAACCCAGGGGAAGGGGAAAAGGGTGGGGGGGACAGCCGATCCACGCCTTCTCATCCCTGGCAATCGCGGGTCGGCGGCTTCCACGTGCCTCGCTTTTTACTTGCGCCAGTTCTGACGATGCCACATTCAGATATCGATCGACGTTCAGATTTAAATTTGCCAGGGAGTCTACGCAGTCCCTGGTTGACATCTCTCGTGCTCCGTTCTAGCCTGGCTTGCCTGGACAACCGTGGGGCGTGCTCCTCCAAGGTACGAGTGAAATACAGACGCGTATGACAATTATGAGTGCCTTGATTGCGATGTGTATATAAATTGTTTGCGTGTATGCATGTATGTATGCATGCATCCATGTATGCATGTATGCACATATATATATATACACATGTGTGTGTATGTATGTATGTAGTTATGCCTGCATTTATTTATGTATGTACGCATGTATGTATGCATGTATGTATGTATGTGTGTATGTATGTATAGGTATAAGGTAATGTAATGTACTTTGCTGGTACGCAATGTGTTATAATGTATTGTCATGCTGTGTATTAGATAATAATGTATGTAATGTTTGTATGCTTGTTTGTTATTTTGTTTGTTTGTTTGTAAGCGTGTATACATGTATGCATACATGCAGGCATGACTGCATTAGTATATGCATGCATGTAGGTATGGGTGTAGGTATGTGTGCATGTATGCATGTCTGCCTGTCTGTCTGCCTGTCTGTCTGTATGTACGTACGTATGTATTTATGTATGTATGTATGTACGTAGGTATGTATGTATGTATGTAGGTGTGTATAAGTGTGTATGTATACATGTGTGCCAGCGCTATGATCATCGTTTTGGGATGTTGTGTGAGGGTGCCGGACCGCATCCCTCTTGTCTTGAAAAGGAACGTGGCTCCGTGCGGGGTGTCGCGCATGGTAGCGGAGCCCGTGTCCTGAGATCCACGGGTTCGGCGTCGGAGGTGCGAGCCTAGTAACCCAGCGGGAAGCACCGCGGGCTGCGGAGGGCAGCCTGCCAGCCCAGCGGGGACTTCCGCGGGCTGCGGAGGGCAGCCGCGCAGACTAGCAGCCCAGCGAAGGCTTCCGCGGGCCACGGAAGGCAACAGCTCGGCCTAGCGGCCCAGCGGGAAGCACCGCGGAAGGCGCGCGGAAGGCAGCCCAGACCCCTTGCAGGCCGAGGCATGGGCCTCGGCGGGCGCGTCGACGACGGGGCGGTAGATGCAAAAGAAGCAGCGCGGGTGGCGGCGGTCGGAGGACGCCGACTGGCGACGGCAGCGACGCGGAGACGTCTGCAGGCTGCTGGAGTCGGCGCTGAGCCTCGTCGAGAAGATCGTCGGGCGTGAGCTCGACCTGCCAACTCACGCACCGCGTGTTCGGGGACGTCGTCTTCGACAAGGATCTGGGGCACGCGTGGCCGCTCGACGTCGTGGACGGGGGCGGCGGCTCCTTCATGCCCCGCGAGAGCGAGGCCTACGCGGCCTTCGTAACGTGGGGACTCAGGGATGGAGGAGGAGCCGCGAGCGGCGGTGGCGCAGCAGGCAGCGGGCGACCCAGCAGCCGCGGCCGCGGCTGCAGCAGAAGCCTCGCCGCAGCAGCAGCCGCCGACGGCCGGGCAGGTTCTGGATGCGCCGCGGGCGGCGACGGCTTGAGCGGAAACTGCAGGGAAGCGAGCCCGGGAGCTGGAGGCGCGAACAGAGACGACAGCCAGACAGCAGAACGCTCAGTTTCAGCAGCTTCAGCAGGCGCTCCAGCAGCTGACCGCCGCGGGGGGCGCCGCGGCGGCGAGCCCAGCGCCGGCGCCGGGCGAGGGTCGTAGGAAGTGGGGCATCATCGACGTGAAGCTGCTGTCGAAGCCAGCCCAGTTCAAGGGCTGCGAGGCAGCGTGGCCCGTGTGGTCGTTCAAGCTTCTGGCGTGCGTCGCGACGCTGGGCGACGAGCTGTATCGTGAGATGATCGCGGTCGGCCAGATGGCCGAAGAGGACGTCGCCAACGAGACGTTGGACCTGGCGAACCCTGCGCTCGTCGGGGCGCATCGGCAGCTGCGCCGCGTGCTCGTGCTGCTCCTCGAAGGCGAGGCGTTCGCCATGCAGCGGCCGATCCCGAATGGCGAAGGACTGCTGGTGCGGCGCAAACTGATGGGGTGGGCGTTCGGAGCGGCGACGATCGAGACGGACGTGAACGTTTTCGACGTGGCGGTCCAGACGCACGAGCGGTGCGGCAGCGCGGTGCCCGGCGACATCAAGGCGGCGATCATCGGCGGGGATCCAGGACAGGGGCGCTCAGCAGTGGCTGATGGCCGACGCCGACCGCCTCGGGGATTACGACGGGATTGCAAAGCACGCGGGGGCGTACTTGGCGAACGGGAAGACGTTCATGGGCGCTGCAGGAGGCGCCGCAGCGGGGGCCGCCGCGGCGGGCGACGGCGGACCAGCACCGATGGACATCGGGCCCCTGGCGACGACGTTGGCAGCAGGAGGGGTGGCGCCAGCCGAGGCGACGATGGTCGTGTACGCCATCGAGAAGGGCGGGGGCAAGGCGAAGGGGGGGAGCAAAGGGGCAAACGGCGGCAAGAAAGGGCGCGGGAAGCTCTAAGACGGAGCGAGGGGCTCCCGATCGCAGCACCAGACGCAGAAGGACGGCAAGGGCAGAGATGCTAATGATGGGCAGCGCGTCGAGACGCGGTCGTGCAGGAGGTGCCATCAGAAGGGCCATCTGGCGAGAGACTGCCGTGGCCCGGCTGCGAGGGTGAACGGCGCAGCCAGCAAGAGGATCGAGTTGAAGGACGCGTTGAATTTGGTTCAGCTACTTGCGCTTGCGACGAGCTCAACGGCATCGAGCGCGCCTTCCGTGGCGCGAGCAGCGTCGCTCAGGCGCGGGCCAACGCCGTGCAGCTGTGAACGGCGAGCTCGGTGGCCGCTACGAGCGGCGGCAGCGCCGTTTTAGTGGGTGGCGCGGTCGCGGGAGACATTGCGTCCGCCATCCAGTGGGTGCTGCGCCGGGCGGGGCTGCGGGCCCTGTGAGTCGGATCTCGATGCTGCGAGCTCCAGGGGGTGGCGGGTCCGGCGGCGACGACGAGAGCCGCGAGGAATGCATCGTGGTGGACTCGGGGGCCCCCAGCCCACTCGGCCACGCCCCGAGCTCGGCGATGCGTGAGCCCGCGCAGGTCTACGACGTCCGCGCTGCAGGCGACAGGCGCGTGAAGCGCCGCGGCGAGAAGAGCGTGCAGTGCAACTTGCTGGGCAGCTCAGACGTGCGCGGAGTGGGCGTCGACTACCAGGTCGCCGACGTCTCGTATCCTATGTGGGTAGCCCAGGCATGCAACAATGGCCATTCTGTGCTGTCCTCGCCGACGGGCTCGTACATCGTGCCCGCGGCGCTCGCCAACGCGCCGCCCCTGGTGCCAACGCGCCCCTGGTGCGGCAGGACGACCTGTTCTGGATGCGAGGGCGCGTCGCGGGAGGCACCGCGACGGCGTCCGAGACGCTGCGGCTCAACCCAGTCGGGGCCGAGGTGCCCGCGGCAGAAGCTCCCGCGGCGGCCGAGCAGCCACGACACGAGGGGGCGCCGCTGGCGGAAAAAGAAACCGCGCGAGGTTGGTGCGACATGTGCGTGCCCGCCAAGGCGGCAGACGGCCCGCGCCGACAGGGCGGCGGGCCTGGCACCATCTACGAGGTGCAGACGGATTACCTGCAGCTCGGCGCCGTGATCACAGCTGAGGAGCTTGCGGCCTCAACCGGCAGCATGGCTTGGTTGGCCCCAGTGGATCGGCAGACCGACCGGGCCGTCCTGATGCCGCAGCTGGTGGGCCCAGTGGCTGGCGACGGCGTGGAAGTGCTGCTCAACCTGCTGGTGGTGGCGCACCGCCAGTCTGCCGCGGTGCGCGCGGTCCTGGGGCCGAAGGGTATGTATCCCTTCATGTCCATTGCAGCGAGCTCGGCCATCGACGCCTGGGGCATCGCGGAATGCATCCTGCACGCCGACCGGGAGCCAACGGTCCAGGCGCTGGCTGAGCGGATCTCCGAGGAGCAGAAGCTGAAGGGCTTCGAGTGTCGCAGCGCCTGCCAGGGGCCGCGCGTCGATGGGTTTCATCGAGGCCATGGGCGACCGGGTGGCCGAGCAGGTGCGCGTGATCAAGCTCCAGCTCGAGTCGGGCATGGGCGCGCGCATCCCCGTGTTCCACAGGGTGATGCCGTGGGTGGTCAGGCGCGCTGGACGGCCCGTCGCGCGGTTTGCTGTCAGGCAGGCCGCTGGCAAGACAGCCTATCGCGTAAATCGAGGCAAGCCGTGCCGTGGGGAGGTGGCCACGCTCGAAGAGGTTGCCTGGGCCTGCGTGCCAGGCGACCGCGCGCAGAAGGCAGAGGCTCAGTGGCGCCTAGGTGTCTGGCTGGGCAAGACCGAGAAGAGCGACGAGCACTTGGTCGGCGGGTCGCGGTGGACCAGTCGTTATTGGGCGATCAGGAAGCAGCCGAGGGGGCGGAGGTTCAACGTGGGCGCGCTGAACAGCTTCGCGGGCCTGCCTTGGGGCCTCCAGTCCAAGCCCGAGCGGGCAGACGCCGCTGCAGGGCAGTCCTGGGGCGGCGCCGAGCCTCGCCGCGGAGACATCGCGGCGAGGGCGTGGCGGGCGCAGGCGCGGCGGCGCCAGGCCGAGGAGGCGCATCCATCGGCGGCGGCAAGCAGCAGCGCCGCAGCAGCAGCGGCTCCAGTGGCAGAAGAACCAGCGCGACCACCTCCAGGACCTCATGGGCGCTCCGCCGGCACCCCAACCCGAGCCGAGGCTCGGGCGGGCCGCCTACGCGACGAAGGGGGTGGTGCAGACCTGCGGGCCCACCTTGAACTGCCCGAGGTGCTGGGGAGGCGAGGCAGCGCTCTCTCGCGAGTGCAGAAAGCGCATGGAGCGCAAGCTCTTGGACGAGGCAAATCAACAGGCAGCGGTTCGACAGTTGCCAGGCGACGCCATAGCAGCCCCAGAGATGGAGGTGGGCGCGGCAGCGGTCGACCCCGCAGCCGCGATGGCAGCGGCAGCAGCAGGCGGTGCAGCAGCAGCGGCGAGTTCGCCCCAGCCACCTCCTGCGGAGGGCGGCGCAGCGGGCGATTCCGCGGGAATGGAGGTGGATCCGAGGAGCCGACCAGCAGCTCCCGCGGACGGCGAGCCACTGTCGAAGGCGCCCAGGGTGGCCAACTTCGTGGTGCCTGTGGACGTCAGCGAACCCTGCTTACTTGAAGCTCGACGGCGAGGACTGCGAGCGGCTGCAGCTGCTCGCGGCGCCCGCGCGTGATCGGGAGACTCCGACAGCGTGGGCGTGCGACCTCGTGCCAGAGGCGGTGGTGTACAACAGCCGCTCGGGCGAGGTGCTGCTCGGGGAGCTCGCGGTGCAGGGGCGCCGGCAGGAGCTCAACCAGATGGCCGCGGTCGGGGTGTGCGAGGACGTGTCCGACGACAACAGCGTGGGCAGGCGCATGCGGAGCAAGTGGCTTGACGGACTTCGACACAGGCCAGCCGGGGCGCCCTACGTGAGGTCGAGACTCGTTGCCATGGACTTCAACCTGTTCGAGCGCGACGACGTGGCGGCATGTGCGCGATACCTCTTCTACTTGCGGCCAGTGGTGTCCCTGGCTGCCTCGAAGCCCCCGTCGGGGCAGAGGCAAGTGGCTCTGTGCGATGCCGGCGTGGCGTTCTTCCACGCGGAGATGGACGAGGGTTTGCGTGTGATGCCGCCGCCTGGGCTGCGTCGATCCGGGCAGCTTCGCAATGCGCTCTACGGTGCGAGGCCCGCGTCGAGGCTGTGGCAGGCATGCGTCGGCGACGTCTACGAGAAAAGTCAGCCACCATGGGATCGGGCCACGCCTTGCCCTGGCGCCTTCTACAACGAGACGTTGGACATCACGCTGGGCGTGCACGGCGACGACGTCGTGGCCGAGGGGATCTCGGCGAAGCTCGACGTGCTCGACGCGATGCTGGAGGAGCACATCGATATCAAGAAGCTGGGTCGAGCGGGGCCGGGTGCCGCCAGCGGTGGCCGTGGCGGGCTGCTCAAGCGACGCATCGAGTGGCGGGCGGCTCCGTCTCCTTGCTTCGCGTGGAGAGCAGATGAGTCGCACGTGGACAACCTACTCGAGCTCTTGGACCTGCCAGCCGGCGCGACGAAACCTCAGACGAGCCCAGGCTCGAAGGCGACGGGGGGCTCCGTGCCCAAGGAGGCGGTCGTGGACGAGCGGCTGAAGAGGTTGGTGCCCCAGGCGGGCGGAGTGTTGACCTACCTGTCCCAGGACGTACCGCAGGTGCAGTACGCCGCGAAGATGGTCGTGGCGGAGGCGTCGAGGCCTGCGCCATTTGCTCAGGTCGGGCTCAAGCGTGCTGCATGGTACCTGGTGGGGCGCCCAGTGACGGAGTGGCACTGCCCGTTGCAGGGGCTCCCTGTCGCGGTCGACGTAGAAGGCGATAGCGACTGGGCAGGAGTGGGCGACGCGAAGTCCACGCAGTGCACGGTGATGATGTTCGGAGACCACTGCCTGAAGGTGATTACGTCGACGCAGGGCTACGTGGCGACGTCGAGCGGGGTGGCAGAGCTCCCTGCTCTCAACAGGGCAGTCGCCGCCGCTTTCCCGTTGCAGCAGACCCTCGCGCTGTGCGGCGTCCGCGCGCAGGGAGTTGCTGGCGCGGACAGCTCGGCGGCGAAGGGAATTGCCCGCCGAGTGGGGTCAGGCGGAGTGCGACATCTCCGTATCCAGGACCTGTGGATACAGGGGCGAGTGCGGACGAAGGGTGTGGAGGTGATCAAGTTAGACACGGTGGTGAATCGAGCTGACATCGGGGCGAAGTACCTGGGCGGCTCGAGGATTGAAGTCTTGCTGAAGCTTGTGGGGCTAGCGACAGGAGGGCGTGCGGCTGGCCATGGGCGACCCCACGGCGGCTATGCTGAAGGTAGTCTTGGCGACAGAGTGTGTGCGTGGCGCAGCGGGGGCCACCGCGGCCGCGGGAGACGACCGGTGCGACGGCAGCGCGATAGGCATCGTCAATCGCCGCCGCGGTGGCGGCGTGCTACCTTGCCAAGAGGCGCTCGAGGGGGCGTCAGCCCGACACTGCGGGCGGCGAGACGACGGGGGGCACCGACGACGGGCTGGTCGACGACACTCGGGGCGGACGAGAGCGGGACTCGCGCCTCCAGCCAGAGCGAGCGCGGACGCTCAGGGCGGACGAGAGCGGGAAGCACCGCCTCCAGCCTTGGCCAGCGTGGACAAGGGATCGGCGGCGGGAGGCACCGCGCCGACCAAGGAAGGACCTCGGCAGCGACGACAGGTCGCATCGAGGATCGTGGAGTGTCAGTATGAGGAGCTCCACGGCGTTCCACTCAGTGGCGAGCAGATAGCCGTCGGAGACGAGCTGACGCGCTACAAGGTGGACGAGCTGAGGGCAGCGCTGCGGGCCTCAGCGCGACAGGCCTGAAGGCGAACCTGGCCAACGGGCTGGCGAGGATGGCGGCGCGGCCATCCAGGGCACAAAGAGGCCCCAGGCCGACGATCGACGAGCTGGTCGAGTCGGCGGCGACGGCATCGCCTGCGAGCGCCAGCACCTGAAGGCGCACGACGGCCCCTGAGAGACTGCTCCCAACGGGGGGCTCC
The DNA here is from genome assembly GCA_963575745.1 of Prorocentrum cordatum. Classification (NCBI taxonomy): domain Eukaryota; class Dinophyceae; order Prorocentrales; family Prorocentraceae; genus Prorocentrum; species Prorocentrum cordatum. The sequence goes on from CAUYUJ010018589.1 coordinate 12,171, forward strand.
GCGGGGGGCGCCTCGCCTCGCTCCGCAAAGACGCGGCGCGGAGGCGTGCCACAGATGTGAAGATAGTTTTGGGATGCTGTGTGAGGGTGCAGGGCCGCAGCCCTCTTGGCTTGACAAGGAACGCGGCTCCGTGGGGGTTTCCGCGCAATGTGCGTACGTGCGTACGTGCGTATGTATGTCTGTATGTATGTATGTATGTATGTATGTATGTACGTATGTACGTATGTATGTACGACTGCTAGTATGTTTGTATGTTTGTATGTTTGTATGTATGTGTGTGTATGTAGTAGGTTTGCATGCGTGTTTGTATGCATGCATGCATATATATATACATATATATATGTACATATGCATACATATAGGTATGCATATGCACACGTACGCACGGGGTTATCTGCGCCGATCTTGGCACGTATGCTGCCCGCATGAGGTCGCGCGTCAGTGCCGTCGTGACCAGTCGAGCGTGCCACGCTGGCGGCCCGTGTATACCGCGGCTTAAGAGTCGGTTGTTTCGCGTGAGACTAGGTTGTTTCGGCGGTCGCATGACCCGGGGGGGGGGGCAACACATCCATTCCCGCCGCCTGCCGACCCCCCCCCAAATTTACAAGGGAGGCGCGGGGCAGGAAAAGGGGGAGGATGACAAATGCAATGAGCAGGAACAGGAACAGGAGCACGAGGAAGAAGAGGAGGAGGAGGAGTAGGAGGAGGAAGAAAAGGAGGAGGAGGAGGAGGAGGAGGAGGAGGAGGAGGAGGAGGAGGAGGAGGAGGAGGACGACGAGGTGGAGCAGGAGGAGGAGGAGAAGGAGGAGGAGGAGGAGGAGGAGGAGGAGGAAGAGGAGGAGGAGGAGGAGGAGGAGGAGGAGGAAAAGGAGGAGGAAAAGGAGGAGGAGGAGCAGGAGCAGGGCGAGAGGGAGGAACCGGGATGCAGGGAGCGCGGCCGTGGGCAAGGCGCACTTTCCCGCTGGCGGCCGTGGGCATGCTGGCCCCGACCCGCCTCCCGCCGCCCGCCCCGGCCGGAGCGGCGGGCCGCAGCTGCCGTGGCACGGCGCGGAAAAATGTGCCGGCCATTTCTCGCGCAGGCATCGTCGTCGTCGTCGTCGTCGTCGTCGTCGTCGTCGTCGTCGTTGTCGTCGGGGGCTGCAGCGGCGGCGGCGTCCTCGGCCCGCCCGCCTTGGACGCGCTTGTTGGAGCCTCCCGCGCGCGGGAAGCGGTCCGACGACGCTGGCTTGTCGCGCTGGCGCAGGGCAGTTGGCAGCAGGTGCAAGGGCCTGCTCTTGCACCTGACAAATGTTTCACGGTCTGAGGGCGCCCTGGCCGTCCGCGGCCCTCCCCTCCTTGTCTCTCGCCCTTCCTCGCCGCCCATGATGCCCAGTTCGCACCGCAGCAGCCCTGACGTAGACGTGGCCGCGATGGATCCAGGGCGCCGCCGATGCAAAGTTCCGCACAGAGAGGGGGAGGAAGGGCATCCGAAGGGCCCAACTCTCCGACGTATGGTCCGTTCAGCTTGAGCGCTTTTCCTCGATTGCGGCCTTCGGGGGTCCGTCAGCGGGCCCTAGTGCTATCCGTCACGGGTCCGTAGCGAAAATTTGGCCCGGGGGAATGGGTCGGGGACCCCCGCGGGTTGAAAAATCATGCCGGCGGATGTCAAGGGAGGGGGGAGGAATGGGAGGAGGAGGAGGGGGACCACCAGGCCGACCAAGTCGTGCGGCCAACGGGCGGGAGTACGTGCCATCTCATGGGCCGCTGAACCTGGAAAACCAAGCACAGCGGTGAGACGCGAATCGTTCAGAATATACAACGGTGAACCTCAAGGGGCTTCCCGATTTTGGATGTCGCCACGCCCTGATGGCGGCAATGTTGTGATTCTGTCTGTACCTGGTAGGTCCGTGCACAGAGGGCCCTGAGCATTGACACTCGAGCCTTCACTTGGCTACTCTACCCTGGGTCGCCAGGTACAATCCATATATGGTACAGACCACGGCCGCGGGGATCACCAAAACTTGGTGCCCGTGGGGTTAGACGATAGCTTTAGCAGGCGCCGACACCTCCTCGCGGACCGAGCTCGCCTCAGCGCCAGCCACATTATGATTCTGTCCACGAACATTAGCAGCTTCAAACGCTGCCGCCAACGCGGGGAATCGTAACAGTGGGGCTATGAACAACCTGGCATCCGTGCGAGCCCTGAGCCCTGTTGGGCCGTGGGCTGACAGGGCCCGTCGAGCAGCTTCGTTCAGCTTGCGGGGGTCCTGGCATGGGCAAGGCATGCATCAAATTGATGACTACTGGGGCCCATGATTACCATGCTATGTGCAGTTAGGGCCGCGGGTCTATAGGGGGCGGGCTTTCCGTACGAACGGGCAGGGTGGTCATTCAGTGCATTACGATGCGCCATGCGACATACACGCCATGAAATGAAACGCGCCTGCAACCTGGTTTCCGAGCTTCGACAACGGCCCTTCACAAGACTTTGTCAAGTGTCCGCCACTTCGTGCGTCATCGCCCCCATTTCAGCAAACTTGTCCGCCCAAAAATTCCCGAGATATTACTCCCACGGGTGCTGCGCGTTCATCACAGATTCCTCCCTATTTTTGCCAGACGGGCACCAGCAAAAGTCGGACAGTGGTCGCATGTGCAAGGAGGCAAATCTTTCTCTCGACAAGTCAGCATACTGCTTCTGAGCCTCGGAGTGATCCTCGTGCCATTCATTCCCTTCCTCCACGAGTGGGGGCAAGTTTGACGCCACGGGTGACACTGTGGGGAGCCATCTCCGCGCTGCCAGTAGTGCTGCCCGTTCGGCTCGTCCTACCGTTTGGATAGGTCCTTCGAGAGGTCCATACGCAGCACGATTTGGAAGACTGCTATCACCTAGTTAACACATCCCACATCCACACCGTCTTTTATCAGGGCCATGGCTGGGCCAGTCCATGCCCATCAGTGTATACAAGGACGGGTCACTTGGTTGCGTACGAGCTCCAATCACCCCATAGCTTCACCTCGAGCCCCATGGAACCTTTGGGAGGGAACTGAGGACATAACGGCATGCACATACAAGCGTCAAGCCTATCCCAATCAGGGACTCCTAGCCTTCGATACCTTCTCCCGCGTGGATACTCATACGTACACATGATCCAGTTTTGGGTTTCACATCATCTTCTCATTGTGTACGTCGTTGTAAAAAAAACAGACACAGCCAGCAACACCATGTCCAAGCGTGGCGCGTGCAGCTCCACGCCATGGACACGCAGGACATATCTTATATCCTGTCTGGTGTTGTCGGTTTCGCGTCCAAGTACCGCCAACCCACAGCGTACGGACTGCACCCGCAGAACGTGGATGCTCGACGGCAGCCTTGTCTCCACCCAAGCAGATGCGCAGAGTCCGAAGCCAGATTGTCTCATTTCCAGAGCAAACATGATGGTGCTTCAGTCTCTGAACTCTGGAGCTGAACTCCTTGGAGTGCTAATTCGCACACCGACTTAGGAGGTACTTGCAAGAGGTCGATGACTAGCCCCTGGTCGTCCACTAGCGTTCCAGAGTGCATGCTCAGCCCAATCCGTTCTAGACTAAGCCAGAGTACCTCCAGAGGCCCACTCCCCAAGACATCTTCTCCTGAACCTTAATCTTCAGAGCCTGCCAGGCCCGTTGGAGCCTACCTATTGGAACGTGCTGATCCCAAACGAAGCTGGTGTAGGTTCTGACGACCTCCACTGCGGCATCGCGTTTGGCATCACACATCCTGTCCTTCTGGGTGGCGAGGCAGCGGGCGAGGGAGGTGCTGCCAGAAGCACGCTCACGGAGCATGCCTGCAGCCTGCTGCATGCGTGCTCCAGCCACGGCCACTCCAGGACCGACGGACGGAACGCAGGCCAGTGCGCCGCAGTGCCGCTACCTGCGATCCCGCTCCACGGTCGTGGCAATGGATCTCGAAGCTTCGACATCCGAGCGACGTGAACGAAACCATCTCTTTGCAGCGAGTCGAAGTCGACCAGCTTTGCCTTGAACTTCAGCGAGGGCCTCCCTCCTTGGTGTTCGCACGTCATGCAGACTTCTCTGGTGTGATAACAACGCCTAGCTTCCTGACATCCTCCGCAGACTTGTGTATGTGGTTCCATGCACATTGGCGGCGACACTCATGTGGGTGCCAGTTCATTGAAACGTATTGTCGTCAACGAGCGCGCCCGGCATGACATCTTGAGTCTTGTTGTGCACCCTTACTACGGCACGACATGTGAGGATATTTAACAATGTGGTTGCATACGTGCACCCTGCTAGTACGCCTTGCTGCGCACGTGTGGGTATGCTCCAGCATCCATATGCATCGATTACTCTGGCTGCCCATACGCTTCAAGAAGCAGTCATCGTAAGCGCAGCGGATATTCCAGTGCTCTCGCCTCGTCTATCAAGGCAGAAACGCTGCCTCGAAACGCTTTCACATGTCCAACACGGTGGACGCCGCGTGCTCACCTAGATGATGCGCTTCTTCAGCCTGCAAGTTATGTTCATATACCGTGAACGTCGACGAATAACCCCTACGAGTACCGCATTTGTGTGAACTACCGTGCGTGCTAACCCATTGCCTAGATATCGGTCGACGGATGCGCGACCACATACTTACCATGCTCTTCATCAGAGTGATCAAGCGCACTCCATCGTCTGGTTTGCTTATTTCGACCATCTCATTGACTATCCTGTGCGCGGGCCATACGAACGTGAGCTCACATGCCATGTGCAGTATAGCCAGTACCTCCTGACTTCTATTAGATGATTACGAGAAGCTGCGAGGGTGCATCCGTGTGTATCCGACCGCTGTGTTCCACGAGCGCGTCTGCGCAGCTGTCCTAAAATCTTCCGCCGTAGTAAACGGAAGTTCATCCCAGTCGGCAGCTTTGACAGGTAGCTCCATTCGCTTCGTGTCATGACAAGTCCAGGCTTCCCTTCATTTCCGCATCTCATCATCTGCCGTCTAGTATGGCTGCGTGCGCACGCCGTGTGGGATGCTGGCAGACACGGACTTGACTCCGTTCAAACATGCCAGACCTATCCATTCCTTCCATTGTTTCTTACTCTCCCTGGGCTTCTCCTGAATGAAGTGTTCGGTTCGCCCAAGACCCCATGCGGTAATTGTTCAAACTCAGGGTTCGCGAACGAACTCAGACCAGCCTGAACAACGGATCTGAACTGCTCATCCAGCAATTTCGACACCTCTTCCTCTGCCAAGATGCGTGTTTAATACCTATCGGTTGCTGGATCGATCTCGCCAGTGGGGTTGCAGGCCGTGTCTCATCCGCATTGTTCCTCTCATCGCACTGCATGCTTCGTTGTTTCTTCCG
>CAUYUJ010018589.1:22500-33140 GCA_963575745.1 Prorocentrum cordatum
TCCCCTGTGTTTTTCGACCCTGACCCCGCCGATCTGCGTGAGGGGTGCAACCGAATTTCAGACATGTGGCAAATCCCTTGCGTTTTTGGACCCTGACCCCGCCGATCTGCGTGAGGGTATTTAGTTTTTTGACCCACCCCAGCAATTCAGACAACACGATTTCTCCATGGTAAAAATGCCCGTTTTGGGCCTCCCCCCCCCTCGCGCGGTCCATCAACGAGGAACAGTAAGCAGCAAGAAGTCAACAAGGAATTCGGCCTACAGCCTGGTGGCCCCACAAGGGGGCGGGCGGATACTAATAAGAAGAACATGCACATACTAACACGCAGAGCAGTAATATTAATGAGAAGACGAATCATAACAATTGTAATACTACGAAGAAGCTGAATACTATTACTCCTCCTCCTCCTCCTACTACTACTATTATTATTATTATTCTTATTATCATTAATCATATTAGTATCAATAACAATACTAATGTCAATCATAATATTAGTACTGATGATACTAATGATAAGAATAGTACTAATGCTATTTATACTACTACTACTACTACTACTACTACTACTACTACTACTACTACTACTACTACTACTACTACTACTACTACTACTACTACTACTACTACTACTACTACTACTACTACTACTACTACTACTACTACTACTACTACTACTACTACTACTACTACTACTACTACTGCTACTGCTACTACTAATAATAATAATAATAATCGTACTAGTAGTAATAATCAAATACTAATAATACTACTACTAATACTAATACTAATACTAATACTAATACTAATACTAATACTAATACTAATACTAATACTAATACTAATACTAATACTAATACTAATACTAATACTAATACTAATACTAATACTAATACTAATACTAATACTAATACTAATACTAATACTAATACTAATACTAATACTAATACTAATACTAATACTAATAATAATAGAACTATCAGTAATCATAGGAATCATAATCATACTAATAATTCTAATATGAAGAATACCCCGAAGAGGAGGAGGAGGAAGAGGAGGAGGAGGGGGAGGAGGAAGAGGAGGAGGGAGGAGGAGGGAGGAGGAGGAGGAGGAGGAGGAGGAGGAGGGGAGGAGGAGGAGGAGGAGGAGGAGGGGAGCAGGAGGGGAAGGGGGAGGGGAGGGAACAAGCTAGGTGCGCTCGCGTCATATCTGACATCCTACCCCTCCCTCCCATCCCTTACCATGGCGCAGATCCCCTCTCTATTCGCACAGTCGGATGTCGAGCAGGGCAATGATCCCGAAAGGGTACGCGAGGCATTGTAGAGTACGGCATGGCATGGCGTAGAAGAGCACCGCGAAGCGTAGTATCAACCTAGCATTGCATTGCATGCCGTGGCATGGCGCGGGAAATGACGCCAGCGCTGCAGCCGGAGCACGATTCGGAACGAGCGGAAGCACGCCGGAATCGGCCCGGGAGGCTTCCCGGGCGCCAGAAGCAGAAATTCAGTATTTTCAAAAGAGAAATGTGTATTGGAATGGCCTTTTTTCGGCGCCGCCTCGGAACTCGATTTTCCAACGCCGGCCAGACTCGGCTCCGGACCCGGCCCGGGCGCCGGCGCGGGCGGCGGCTCCGGCGTCCGGCCCGGGCGCCGGCTCGGGCGCCGGCCCGGGCGTCGGAATCGGCCCGGGAGGCCTCGCGCCAGAAGCAGAAATTCAGCATTTTCAAAAGAGAAATAAATGTGTATTAGAATGGGCTTTTTTCGGCGCCGCCTCGGAACTCTATTTTCCGGCGCTGGCCGGAACCGGCTCCGGACCCGGCCCGAGCGCCGGCCCGGGCGCCGGCTCGGGCGTGCAGCCCGGGCGCCGGCGGAAATGAGGCCAGCGCTGCAGCGGGAGCATAATTTGGAACGAGCAATGAAGCCGGCGCCTCAGCGAGAGCAGCATTTTGGAATCAAATGCACGCGAAAACCCAAGTCCGGGGAAACCTGTGTGTAACAAAAACAGTACGCGGGGGGGGGGGTCGGACACTCCCAGGCCGTCATCAGGGGAAGAGGGAGAGTAGTATTCATATTGAGTAATTGTGGAGGAGGAGGAGGAGGAGGAGGGAGGAGGAGGAGGAGGAGGGAGGAGGAGGAGGAGGAGGAGAGGAGCAGGAGCAGGAGCAGGAGGAGCAGGAGCAGGAGGCAGGAGCAGGAGCAGGAGGAGGAGGAGGAGGAGGAGGAGGAGGAGGAGGAGGAGGAGGAGGAGAGAGGAGGAGGAGGAGGAGGAGGAGGAGGAGGAGGAGGAGGAGGAGGAGGAGGAGGAGGAGGAAGGAGGAGGGGGGAGGAGAGGAGGGAGAGGAGAGGAGGAGAGGAGAGGAGAGCAGAGCAGAGGAGAGAGAGGAGAGGAGGGGGGAGGAGGAGGAGGAGAGGAGGAGGAGAGGAGGAGGAGGAGGAGGAGGAGGAGGAGGGAGGAGGAGGAGGAGGAGGAGAGGAGGAGGAGGAGGAGGAGGAGGAGGAGGAGGGGGAGGAGGAGGAGGAGGAGGAGGAGGAGGAGGAGGAGGAGGAGGAGGAGGAGGAGGAGGAGGAGGAGGAGGAGTACGCCAGGCCTGGTCCTAGTTTTGCCCGCTCGGCACGGTCCCGCCTCGTCTTCCGCTGCTGCGCATGCCATGCTTGCCCAGAGGTCGCTCCTCAGCTTCTCGTTGCTGCTGCTTGCTGCTACTCGTCCGCGCGTGACCTGCGCGCACCGTGCCGCGTTGACGTCCTCCGATGCGCGTCGCCGGTCCTCGGCCTGAGAGGCTGTACGGTGCACAGCGTTGCGGTCCGCGGCCCTCGGGGCCGACAGGGCGTGCACCGCACCGCGTTGGAGCGAGGCCGTGCACGGAGTCCAGACACGGTGCGGCGCACGGGCGCCGTTCTCGGCCATCCGCGGGTTTTTCTCTTCGTCTCGGTGCCCTCTTTGGTGGCTCCCAGCGAGAGCATGGCGTGCGGGCAGCTGGTCGTGGCGCTGCCTGGCGCGCCGCGTTTGGCACTATTAGGCACACCAGAGGTGCACGTCTCGCGGGGTTCAACGGAAGAGCAACAATCGGGCTCACTTGCTGTGAACTGTGCGCGTTTTACTGGTTCTGACCTGGGACGTGGATGCGTAAATGGTCGCCCAGACCGCAGGGGATGCACATGCGACATCATTGTCTCCTTGCCCCCCTTCCTCCGCTCCTCCTCCTTTCTCTCTCTCTTCCTCTTCCCTCTGCTGCCAGCGGTCTGCAGCGACTCGCAATAACAGCCGCCATATTCAGGCGACTCGTCCTTCACGTGGCAATTGCTTGAAGGTTGTTTGCGCACAACACAGCTATCTTGTCGAAGGACCCGGCCATATGCAGGTGTGAGTACCGCAAGCCTCTAGGGCAACAAAGCGTATGAGGGGTCAGCCGCTGGGGCCTTCGGTGGAGCTCCATATGTGGCCACGAAGCGTATGAGGGGTGTACCGAAATGCGAGGCGGGCACGCATGCGAACGCTGCCATTGGAGCCTTCGGTGGAGCTCCCTACGGAGCCAAGAAGCGTGTGGTGTGCCGAAATGTGAGGCGGGGACGCATGTGATCACAGCCACTGGGGTCTTCGGTGGAGCTTCATGTGGGGCCACGAAACGTGTAAGGGGCCGAAATGGGTGGCGGGGGCGCATGTGATCACAGCCACGGGGGTCTTCGGTGGAGCTCCCTATGGGGCCACGAAGCGTGTGAGGGGTGTGCCACCTTGAGTGGTGGGGACGCATGTCGTCACAGCCATTTGGGCCTTCGGTGGAGCTCCCTTATGGGGCCACGAAGCGTATGAGGTGTGTGCCGACATGGGTGGCGGGGGCGCATGTGATCACAGCCACGGAGGTCTTCGGTGGAGCTCCCTATGGGGCCACGAATCGTGTGAGGGTTGTGCCTACATGGGTGGCGGGGGCGCATGTGAACACAGCCACTGGGGCCTTCGGCGGAGCTCCGTAATGGGCCACGAAGCGCGTGAGGGTTGTGCCTACATGGGTGGCGGGTGCGCGTGCGAACGTTGCCACTGGGGCCGTCGGTGGAGCTCCCTATGGGGTCACGAAGCGCGTGAGGGGTGTGCCGAAATGGGTGGTGGGGACGCGTGTGATCACTCCCCATGGGGCCACGGAGCGTGTGAGGGGTGTGCCGAAATAGGTGGTGGGGACGCATGTGACCACAGCCTCTGGGGCCGTCGGTGGATCGGCGGAGCTCCCTATGGGGCCACGAAGCGTGCATGGGGTGTGCCGACATGGATGGCGGGCACGCATGTGATCACAGCCATTGTGGCCTTCGGTGGAGCTCCCTATGGGGCCATGAAGCGTGTGAGGGGTGTGCCGAAATGGGTGTCTCGGGCGCATGTGATCACACCCCCTGGGGTCTTTGGTGGAGCTCCTTACGGGGCCACGAAGCGCGTGAGGGGTGTGCCTACATGGGTGGCGGGGGCGCATGTGATCACATCGGTGGAGCTCCCTATGGGGCCACGAAGCGCGTGAGGTGTGTGCCGAAATGGGTGGCGGGGGCCGCATGTGATCACAGCCGCTGGGGCCCTCGGTGGAGCTCCCTGTGGGGCCACGAAGCGTGTGAGGGGTGTGCCGAAGTGAGTGGCGGGGACGCGTGTGATCACTCCCCATAGAGCCTTCTGTGTAGTTCCCCATCGGGCCACGAAGCGCCGTATGGTGCACCTTAGGCGATGCTTAAGAAAACCTAAGTTTTCGGCCAGAGTCTCGATTATTCTTAACGTTTCAATGTAAATCTTAAGATTTGAATGGAAATTTTGGGTTTTTATTCAAGGTCTGAGACTATGAATTTCTTAACCCATGATTTCTAAAGCATTTCGCAGGGTGTGGACAGGCAGAGGGCAGAGGAGGCAAGGGCGGGGTGAGGAGGGGGAGGGGGAAGGAGGAGAGGAGAGCGGCGGGGCGCTGTCTTTTTCAGAGCGAGGGCCCAACACCACGGGCTGGTTGGGAAAAAGATAGCAGCAACCGGGCAGCAAGAACGCGGCCGGGCGGCTCAAGTCGTCAAGGGCCATGCCCGATTGTAGGGTCGGGGGCTCCGCTACCCCTTGGCATGCTGCAGGAATTGCTGTCTGTGGTCGGCGGGGGTGTGGCGGGGAGTGCAGGGTTGCAGGGGGCCAGTTCGCTGTCGGCTATGTTCAGCAAGCTTGTCGGGAACATGCGGCGCAAGGGGACATGAAGGCGGACGACCAGCACAGACGCTGGCCGTGAGCACGGTTGGGAGGGAGCGGCCTACCTGAAACCTTACCTGGAGTATAATGGGTGCTGTTGCGTAAGCGACGACAGCGCTATGGATTTCGTGGTCGCGCATGGTCTTGAGCAGGACTTCTTTTGAACTGCATTGACCTTTCAATTTCGACGATCTTTACCTTACAATCAGTCCATCGGCAGTGCACTTTGATTGTCAGAGGTTGGTCTATTGCTTTTTCTCCTTCTCTCTCAGTGTATACCTCTCTATATGAGTCTCTCTTTGCAGTCCCATTGTGGCGATGTCACTTGTTTAAAGAATACGGGATGGCTGGTAACCTGCGTGACCTTGCCGCGACCCAGCCTTTCAGCTGCCAGTTTGCTGCATTCTATCAGATGCGATGTTGGCCTTCGCAAGGACGAGCACCGCTATACCGAGAGAGTCTCCAAGGTGGTCAGCTTTCCTGCTGTTGAAGATGAAGCAGGAGTTTCCAGCACATTCCTTTGCGTTGCGCTCGTGGTTGCCACTTGTTGGAGGCGCCATGTCCGGTGCGATAGGCATTGCCACGACGTTCTCTCGGACGGGGCTACTTAGGACAAGGATAGATCCGTTCCAGAGCGTTCCGGAACGCTCTGAGAATGCCGAGGCGCCCGAGACATCATCCAGAGCCGCCGGACCTTAGAGATTCCCGATTGTCCTCCCCCGATTCTCATATCGACGTCACCCCAGCATATTAACACGGTGTGTGCGTCGCCCCCTCGGGGCCGACGCGCGCGCGCCGAACAGTCTCAAAGTGTAAGCTCCGTGGCGGGCGCCTTCTGGCCATGCCGCTCGGGAAACGATGTACTACGAGACGGTTGTACTGCATGTTCGGAGCCAGCGTGCGCCTCAAAGGAGAACGCATAAATCCGACGAAGGCGTCTATACACCACCACCGTGCCAGGCCAGGGCCATTCTGGGCCCCAGGGTGGTGTATACGCCATCCCGGCCTCGGCCAGGAGGGCGTATGCACCGTGCCAGGGCCAGAATGGCCCTGGCTTGGCACGGTGGTGGTGTATAAATGCCTCCTGTGTAATAAAGTGGGGGCGCGCATCAAGGAACCAGATGCTTTTCGTCAGGGTATCCCTGGGTCTCTTCGCCCCGCGCGCTGCGGGGCGACTTCCCCGCGCGCCGCCGAGGAAGCTGCTGCTCTCGGGGTGCTCCCGGCTCCCCCTCAAGCTGCGCCCCGCGCGCGGATTCTCCAGGGCTGGGTTTTTCCTGTGAGTGTTGCTCGCGGCCGCGCCCGCACTGCAGTACTGGTATGTCCCTCTGCGTTCCCGTCATAGGTCCGAGGCCCGAAAACCATCACTTCACTAATTTTGGGCCCCAGGGCCCACTGAGGCCCCAGGGGCCCCAGATTAGTGAAGTGATGTTTTTTTCCCACGTAAGGACCCCGAAACTCGTCACTTCACTAAACCGAACCCAGGACGAAAGTCAGGGGCCGAATTGCTGCTGTGATGCCACATCGGCCTCGTAATAGGTCCTGCTTTCTTCCCTGCTGCACTCGTCCCCATGTTGCCGTCGCCCGCTCCGCGCACTGCGCCGGCCACAACGAAGACAAGTGCGTGGAGGCGTGGCAGCGTCGCGTGCTGATGGGGCAGAGGGCTGTGCCGAGGCTGGTTCGGCCAGAGTGTGCGCATAGCCTCGGCGCGAGTCGTCCAGTCTGGCACGCCTGGCGCCTACACGGAGCACCGGCAGATTCAAGTTATGGGCGGAACATTCGTTGAGGGAGGGGGGGCGAGGAAGGGGAGGAGGAGAAGAAACGCTAAAACCAACGCGCGTAGCATTGGTTGCGGACGCAAGCAGCCCATTGCTGCTCTGGTCTCCTGCGCTTCAGTGGAGGTCCCAGCGCCGAAGCTCGCTTGAGTGTGGCTCGCAAGTGAGCGTTCGCAAAAGGCAACGCCATCGAGAAGGGGACAGCGCAAAAGGCAACTTGCGCACCCTCGTTTTGTGCCACTCTGTGCGCCGAGGAAGCGCAACGGGCGTGATCAGGCGAGTGGGTCAGCGGCGGAAGCAGTGCTGAACGCTTCGCCCTCCGAGGAGGAGAGTTCGGCAGGAGCATAAAGCTCTCGGAGGTCCGTGTGGATCTCTTGCGTCGGCGCGCGCCAGGGAGGGGGCCGAGAAACCTGCGCAGACCTTTCGAAAGTTGATGTGTATGTACGCATTTTCGACTATTCCCCGCCCCGCCCCCGAGGGTGGCGAGGGCGACGCGGGAGACCAGGGCAGGCAGCACACGGGCAGTGAACGTGGGCGCGGGGGAAGACGCGAAGGCCGTGCGCAGCGAAGCGGTGCAGGAGGGCGCAGAGGGGAGAAGCGGGTTTTCAGCCCCTCCGCCCTGGTGCCAAATTCGTCTAAAGGACGAAACGTTCCTTCGGGGCGTGCCCCGTCCCGCACTCACCCGGCGATCACGGTGCTGCCCGCAGGAGGGAGTTTGGCCGCTGTGCATCTCCCCTGCCTCCCCGAGATGGGTTCCCTTTCTCCTTCCTCCCTTCCTCTGCGGGGCGCAGTGCTGCTGCGGTGCTCGGGGACACAAGGCAGCCACAAAGAACAACACTTGCACCTGCTATACTAATTGCGAGGGTTCGACTGTCCTGCGCGTGGCGTCGCAGCGCGTCGATTCTGTCTCGCCGATGGTGCCAGCAGCAGTTCCCAGCGCGAGTCCACAGGTTCCGCAGCAGGGCCTGGTATGGCCACCAGTGGCAGCGGCCGCCGCAGCGGCCCTCCCGTGGAGCAACGCGTTCTCGTAGTCCCCGCGCCGTCGTCAGGAATGCGGGGGAGCTGCCGCGAACAGGTGCTGGCCAGAAGTGTCGGAGCCAGGTGGCGGGGCCAGGGTCCACCTCGCGCTCCTCTGCCCGCGCACCTCCACGCACGAGCTGCACGAGCAGTCTTGCGGGCGTGTGTGTTCACGTCGTTGACGCTGAGAGTGGGCAGGCGAGGCGGCTCCTCCACCACGACTGGCGTCGCAGTCAGGTGGTGGTTGGTGCTGGCGGGGGGGGGTATCATCGAGCTGCAGTCCAGAAACGCATCGCGGTCACCAAGGCAACACGCGCCGCCATCGAAGGCCGTTTCTGCTACGTGCTCGGTTTCTCTGGAGGCGACCTCGCCTGTCCATGCCCTTTGGACCGCCCTGGGCTCCTAGACTGATCCTGCCGGCAGGCGCCAGCCCATGGTGACGCGGGCGCGCGCCCTGCCGAGTTACCTTTCCTTTGGGGCGGCGCGCACCTTTTAGGGTACCGTGACGTGGTAGACTCCACTGGTGCGCGCGACGCCGTGCATAGCCCCCCCCAGTTGCGCAAGAGTTGCTGGCGTGGCAGGCGTTCGGGGCAATGTCGGCGGAGGCAGCAATGCGCGCGCGTGTCGTCTCCGCCGCGTGCTCTTCCTATCCCGTTCCCTCCCCTGCCCCTTGCTGCGCGAATGGCTCCTCGTGGCCTTGCCCGTGCCAGTCGCCCCGTTTAGCTGAGCCCGCACCGGGCCTCTTATGATTGCGCTGGTGCCGGCGAGTCTTCCTGTTCCCTTTGGCACGGTCAAGTGGGCGCGACAGGTATCTGGACAGTCCGCACCCAACATGTGCTTACTCCGCGGATGCCTTCCATTCTGCAGGGGCTTGTGCCATTTTTTATTCTCTTGCACAGGGTGTCTAGAGCTCCAACCACTTTATTTCGGCACCGCACCCCCCCCCTTCATCATCATCATCATCATCATCATCATCATCATCATCATCATCATCATCATCATCATCATCATCATCATCATCATCATCATCATCATCATCATCATCATCATCATCATCATCATCGCATCATCATCATCATCATCATCATCATCATCATCATCATCATCATCATCATCATCATCATCATCATCATCCTCATCCTCATCATCATCATCATCATCATCATCATCATCATCATCATCATCATCACCATCATCATCATCATCATCTCATCATCATCATCTCATCATCATCATCATCATCATCATCATCATCATCATCATCATCATCATCATCATCATCATCCACATCATCATCATCATGCGCCCCCTCCGTCTCAGCGCCCTGCCGCGGCTCCAGCGCCCGCCCAGTGCCCCCTCCGCCCCGACCACTTTATTTCGGCACCGCACCCCCCCCCCGCTCCGCTCCCTCCCCCGCGCCGTCTCAGCGCCCCTCCGCGGCTCCAGCGCCCGCCCAGTGCACCCTCCGCCTCGACCACTTTATTTCGGCACCGCCTCCCCCCCCGCTCCGCCCCTTCCCCCGCGCCGTCTCAGCGCCCCCCCGCGGCTCCAGCGCCCGCCCAGTGCCTCCTCCGCCCCGACCACTTTATTTCGGCACCGCACCCCCCCTCCCCGCTCCGCCCCCTCCCCCGCGCCGTCTCAGCGCCCCCGCGCGGCTCCAGCGCCCGCCCAGTGCCCCCTCCGCCACGACCACTTTATTTCGGCACCGCACCCCCTCCCCGCTCCGCCCCCTCCCCCGCGCCGTCTCAGCGCTCCCGCGCGGCTCCAGCGCCCGCCCAGTGCCCCCTCCGCCCCGACCACTTTATTTCGGCACCGCACCCCCCCTCCCCGCTCCGCCCCCTCCCCCGCGCCGTCTCAGCGCCCCCCGCGGCTCCAGCGCCCGCCCAGCGCCCCCTCCGCCCCGACCACTTTATTTCGGCACCGCACCCCTCCCCCCGCTCCGCCCCCTCCCCCGCGCCGTCTCAGCGCCCCCCCGCGGCTCCAGCGCCCGCCCAGCGCCCCCTCCGCCCCGACCACTTTATTTCGGCATCGCACCCCTGCCCCCCTTCAGCCTCCCCCACCGCGCCGTCTCAGCGCCCTCCCGCGGCTCTAGCGCCCGCCCAGTGCCCCCTCCGCCCCGACCACTTTATTTCGGCACCGCACCCACCCCCCGCTCCGCCCCCTCCCCCGCGCCGCCTCAGCGCACCCCCCCGCGGTTCCAGCGCCCGCCCAGTGCCCCCTCCGCCCCGACCACTTCATTTCGGCACCGCAGCTCCCACCCCCCGCTCCGCCCCCTCCCCCGCGCCGTCTCAGCGCCCCGCCGCGGCTCCAGCGCCCGCCCAGTGCCACCCCCGCCCCGACTACTTTATTTCGGCACCGCACCCCCCCCCGCTCCGCCCCCTCCCCCGCGCCGTCTCAGCGCCCTCCCGCGGCTCCAGCGCCCGCCCAGTGCCCCCTCCGCCCCGACAACTTTATTTCGGCACCGCACCCCCCCCCCCGCTCCGCCCCCTCCCCCGCGCCGTCTCAGCGCTCCCCCGCGGCCCCAGCGCCCGCCCAGCGCCCCCTCCGCCCCGACCACTTTATTTCGGCACCGCACTCCCCCTCCCGCTCTGCCCCCTCCCCCGCGCCGTCTCAGCGCTCCCCCGCGGCTCCAGCGCCCGCCCAGCGCCCCCTCCGCCCTGACC
>CAUYUJ010018589.1:33240-52753 GCA_963575745.1 Prorocentrum cordatum
TCCTCCTCCTCCTCCTCCTCCTCCTCCTCCTCCTCCTCCCCCTCCTTCCTCAAGGCTCGGGCTCAGGCCGTTTTCCTGCGTCCGCCTCCCGCTTAACGTCTGTTGCGCCTTGAGGTGCGGTGCCGCCAGGGCGCCGCGCAAGTAGGAGGTGAAGGCTGCGGTTACCAGTGCATGCGCTTCCACGTGCCGGAGCATTTGCTGGGCTCCTCGATGGGTGCTCGTATCAATGACGTCGCTCATGCCCTCGGTCCCCCCGTCGACGGGATCGAGTTCGTCATCCTCGACGGTGTCGGAGGAGGGGGTGGAGGACCTGCCTGGGGAGCTGCTTCCGCCGCCTCCGCCAGGCATCGGGAGTCCTTTCGATGTGGTGGACAAGAAACTCCACAGCTGCAGTCGCACTTCGGCGCTGCATCAGGTGCAGGAGGGGCAGCAGGAGGAGGTATTGCCAGTGAAGTGCCTGCGGAGGTGGGAGCGTCTGGAGGCTGCTTCGGCTTCGGCGTCCCCCCCTCAGGTCCCGCCGCTGTTTTCAGTGGCTCATCCTGTACATCTGCATCTGCCTCAGCCGGGCCCCTTGCAGCCCCCGCCGCCGCCATCGGCTACGACGAAGGTGCGGGTTGTCCTTGCGCCGCCGCCTGCTCCTCCGGCGAAGCCCAAGGCCAAGGTGGACAAACTACCCCGGAGGCGCAAGCGGAAGAACAAGAAGATGAAGGACGCCAGGTCGGAGGAAGCCAAGATGGGGCTGAAGGAGTGGCTTCAGCCCCCTCCAGCAGCCATGTCGGCTCAGGGTGTGGCTACACAACGCCCGCCGCCGCCGCCGCCGCCGCCGCCTCCGGCACTTCCGAAGGCAAGGCCGCGGATGGCGAACGTACCGCCCCCGCCGTCGCCTGCTAGGCTGGTCCGCACGCCGCCGAGGCAGAGGAGGTGAAGGTGCAGGAGTACTTCATCGGAGATCGCTCGCGGCGTAGGCGACGGGCCAAAAAGAACACATAAGGCCTTTCCTGGGCAATTTCTCCAGATGGCGTGGCTGAGACCACATCTGGCGAACGCCATGATAATGCAGCTTTGGTGGATCATGCGGTTTGGGCTGAGCCTTGTGGAGAGGCTCGCCCAGCGTGTCCACATCTTCCTCTTGGGGCTGAGCCTTCCTCGTATAAGGCTCGCCTGCTTGAATCTTCTCAGAGGCTCTCGAGGATGTCACTACAGCTGCGACCTTGAACTGCCCTGACACCCCTGTGGAGGAAGTGTATCAGGGCCTGCCTCCTTCGGTTGAGGCACCCCATTCATTTTCTACCGAGGGTGGGTATGTGCATCACAACGTTGGCGTTGTTGATATAGGAGCATCTCAGTTTATTGGGAATCATCCACATCATGTTTGCACGGCTGCGCCTCCTTTTGAGGATCGCCTTGCTAGTGGTGTTAGATGTTTGGCTGGACCTCCAGTTGCCGAGGCTCGCCACGACGGTACATTAAGGAGTGGCGAGGCTCTTCGCACTGCCATGCCGACCCTCAGCCAGTCAGTGGCTGGCTGACTCAATCAGCCTGCAGGGATGTTAATCGTGTTGCGGAGGGGCCTCCTTTGGTTGAGGCGCCCCAGGTTGCGATCGCTTGCGCTGGTGCGATTGATGTCGATGGCGGTCTTGATTCTGTGCCTTCCACTTCACCTTGTGGGCCTCTCTCGGTTGAGGCAGCCTGTTTTTTGGGGCTGCCTCCCGGGGTCGAGGCGGATGAGGTTGCGATGATTCCGGCGCAATTCGATTTTGAGTGCTTTCGCGGTTTTGCGGACGGTGAGCTTGTCATTTACGCGCTCTGCCTGAAGCCGTGGCTTATTTCCCCTGCCGTCCGCGTGGCTTCGCGGCTGCGCGCTGCAGGGGGCTCTACTGCAGTGCGTTTTACGCCTGTAGTTTCTGCTTTACAGTGTGGATCTTCACGTTGATTGAGACTGGCACTCGCGGCGCCGCTCGTAGCAGCAGCGCTTGTGGGTGGGTCATTTTTTTTTTTTTTTTTTTGTTTTTTTTTTTCTCTCCAGCCTGCTTCTCAATCTCTACGGAAGCTTGCCTGTGCAGTCGCATACAGCAAAAAAAGCTCCTCCTCCTCCTCCTCCTCCTCCTCCTCTTCCTCCCCCTCCTCCTCTTCCTCCTCCTCCTCCTCCTCCTCCTCCTCCTCCTCTTCCTCCTCATCTTCCGCCTCGGTTCGTTGCCACCGCCCTCTCATCGCACGGGCGCTGATGTCAGCGTTGTGGCTGACAACGTTGGGTTCCAGTGCAGCTTGCTGCCACTGGCCGCTTTTCTCGCACCCAGCGCTGATCCCAGCCGTGTAGCTGGTGACGTTTGCTTTCGGTCCCGGCTCCCGCATCTCGCTGGGTAGTGCCTCGGCTCGCTTCCACCGTTCGCCTTGGTCGCACGCGCTGACCGCAGCGTTGTAGCTGATGACACTTGGCTCCAACCTCACTTCCAACATTTCGCTGAGCAGTGATAGAGCCCGCTGCCACTGCTCGCCTTTCGCACACGCGCTGATCCCATATATGTAGCTGATGACACATGGCTCCAACCTCACGGCCCGCATCTCGCTGAGCAGTGACAGAGCCTGCTGCCACTGCTTGCCTTTGGTACACGCGCTGATCCCAGAGCTGTGGCCCATGACACCTGGCTCCAACGTCACCTCCCGCATCTCGCTGAGCAGCGATAGAGCCCGCTGCCACTGCTCGAATTTCGCGCACGCGCTGATCCCAGAGCTGTAGCTGATGACGCTTGGCTCTAACCTCACTTCCCACTTCTCGCTGAGCAGCGATCTAGCCTGCTGCCAATTGTCGCCTTTCTCTCACACGCGCGCTGATCCCAGAGTTGTCACTGATGACACATGGCTCCAACCTCACCTCCCGCATCTCGCTGAGCAGCGGTAAGGGGCCCGCTGCCACTGCTCGCCTTTCGCGGAGGCGCTGATCCCACAGCTGTGGCTGATGTCATTTGGCTCCAACCTCGCTTCCCCAATCTCGCTGAGCAGGGAGAGAGCCCGCTGCCACTGCTCGCCTTTCGCGCGCCCAGCGCTGATCCCAGCCGTGTAGCTGATGACACTTGGCTCCGCCTTCTCCTCCCGCTTATCGCTGAGCAGTGACAGAGCCTGCTGCCAATTGTCGCCCTTCTCGCACGCGCTGATCCCAGAGCTGCAGCTGATGACACATGGCTCCAACCTCACTTCCAACATCTTAATGAGCAGTGATAGAGCCTGCTGCCACTGCTCGCCTTTCGCACGCGCGCTGGTCCCAGAGTTGTAGCTGATGACGCATGGCTCCAACCTCACCCCCCACATCTCGCTGAGCAGCGATAGAGCCCACTGCCTCTGCTCGCTGCCACTGGTTGCCGTTCGCGCGCGCGCTGATCCCAGAGTTGTAGCTGATGACACCTGGCTCCAACCTCACTTCCCGCATCCCGCAGAGCAGCTATAGAGCCTGCTGCCACTGGTTGCCTTTCGCGCGCGCGCTGATCCCAGAGCTGTAGCTGATGACACTTGGCTCCACCTTCGCCTCCCGCATCTTGCTGAGCTGTGAGAGAGCCTGCTGCCACTGCTCGCCGTTCGCACGCGCGCTGATTCCAGAGCTGTATGTAGGTGATGCCATTTGGCCAAGTTGTACTTGCTCAGCCTGGCGCCAGAGGACGCGTGCGAGTTCGCGGCAGCCCACGATGAACATATGCTGAAGGCGTTCGACTGTCTGCCGATGCTGCGGGGGCGCGCGCCGGCGCTGACGGCGGGCGTAGGCCGGGTCCTTGACGCGGGCGCAGCCGGGCTCCCGACGGCCCTGCGCCAAGCAGCCGAGTCGCGGTGCCAGCTGGCACTGGAGGGCTGCCCGACACGCACCTGGGCAGCTCTGGCGCTGGGAGCGCGCCCCCCGCAAACGCGCGACAGGCAGATGGGCGAGAGAGGGCGCATGGCGCACGGCTGGTAGAACTGGGTGACCCGGCGCCCTGGAGCGGGCCCTGTTGCGCCTTGAGCGGCCCGTACGCTGACCGAGTGTTCATTGTTCTGCCCGCGAGCGGGGCCATGCGGGCGCCGTCCGCGGAGCTGCGGGTCTTCGTCCAGAGCAGCCTGCGCTGTGGCGAACCATTCGCAGCAGGCGCCTTCAGGTGCCGAGCGCGATTCGACAGCAGAGGGGGCCATAGGGCCGCGCGCCCCACGGCCGGCGACCTCCCAAAACGAGGGCCCCTCCATAGAAAGTGGCAGCGCGCGTTTGCTGCGAGGCGGGGGCGAGAGCGGGGCGGAACTAGTGCCTGCAGGACCTCGACGTCTAAGGAGTCGGCGCGGGCGACAGGGCGGCCTGATGCAGTTTTGAGGCCTCCTGGGGGCCTTCTGGGGGCCTTGCGGCGGCCGCAAGTCTACCGAAGGTCTACCGAGGAAGCCATGAGGGAGCCACGAGGGAGCCTCCAGGAGGGAGCCATGCCATGAGTCCTGAATGCGCTCGGCCCACGCCCGCGATGGCCCGTTCAGCATCAACGACGCGAGGGCCATGATCGCTGGCGACGGGCACGTCGTGATCGCCTCTGCGTTCGCGGGGCTCGCGGCGTGGCCCCAGGACGCGACGTCGCAACGTGTGGTTCTGCACTTGGAGTGACTGGGCACGCCGTGGCCGTTCTCGTTTTCTGCTTAGGAATCATCGTGTTCGACGGCGAGGTCCGCGCCTGCCCTGCTGGCCCTGTTTCGTGGCATCGCATGCCCTTGGGCGTGCGTGCCGAGGATTGCGATTGGTGGCCGGTTCTGGGCGCCTAGGTCGGCGACGCCAGCGCCGCGGTTCCGCTCCCTCCTGGCGGTGGCGCGCGTATGCAGATGCCGCGCATGTGGTTGCCGCATTGCTGTTCCGTGCGTGGCGCAGTCGGTTCAATTTGGCGATCAGCCCGCAGTCCCGCCCCCCCCCCCCCCGCGCGCCAGGCCTGCTCATCGCGCATCATGGCGTCGGAGCCTCCAAGGCGGACAAGCACAGGCGGGCCCGTCGCGTGGAACAGGTGGTCCTGAAGAGGAATCCCGCTCGTTTCATTCTCCATTGAATAGGAGGCCTTTCCTTGCGCCGCCCCCATCCAGGAAGCTTCCTGGCGCGCGCAGAGTGTCGCTGACGAAGGGGGCAGAATCAGCCAGATCTCGCTGATGAGAAAGGGCAAGACCAAGTCGAACAAGGAAGCGCCTGGCCCGTCGCCCATCCCCCCAATACAAAAACAAGCTGATCGACCTCGCGTTGCCGCGCTCAAGATTTCCCGGGGGATCGCCCTGATCGGCTTGGCGCGCATCGAGCCCGAGCTCTTCGTGCGCATCGCGGTCGAGCTCGGTGTGCTATCAGACCTGGGGGGCGACTGCTCAGCGTGCCAGTGCGGGGCAATGCAGTTGCAGATTCGGAGCAGCCAGGCGGGCAAGGATGCCCAGGTGGCGGGCTTCAGCGTTCCCAATATCGACTTTCCCGCGTGGCGCTGTTCCAACTGGGAGCGCTGGAAGCGCGAGTCCAACCCCGACCCGAAGGGCCCCCCTGAAGGAGTTATTCAACCAGGACTCAGTGAACACCGCCCGCAATCTCCTCGCCATCGCCCACGCAGCGACCCAGCGCGCCTCGGTCTACGAATCGTCGGACGAGCTGACGGTGCAGGTAGGGATATGTAGGGCGGCAGCTGAGCGCGTCGCCAGGGCAGTGCGGGCCATGGGCGCCCGCGTTGCCCAAGCCGAGCAGGATGAATTCAAGTGGCCCCGCGGGTATCTCGTCGAGGTCGACGAGGCGTGAATGCGCGCCCGCCGCGAGCCTTGCCCGTCGGACTGCTCGGGCAGGACGTGCTGTGAGCACCCCAAAGGGCGATCCGTGTGCGTCGCCGATCCGCGTGCGTCTGTCTTCGGGGGCAGCGGCAGTTGGCGATGTTTCTCGAGCTGGCCCAGCGCGCCTGTGCTGCTGGAGAGGGCGGCGTGTCGATGGGCGGGCCCGAGTGTGATGATATCCTCTCTCGGGTTCTCGTGCCTGGCAAATTTGTGCTTTTAACCGACGTCGCAGGCAAGTGCCAGTCCGTGGCCCCGAGAAGGCGCGCTGCGCGCAGCGACGAGAGCAAGGGCCATCCTCGCTCCAGTGCAGAGCGTTTCAATGCTCATTACCAGCATTTGAAGCTATCGCGCGGCATAGTTTCCCACGATGCGAAGCAGTTGGCCGTCGTCGACCGCGTGCGCGTTGTGCGCCCGAACGGGCGCACCGAGATTGTCCTTTTAAACGAGGGCACGCAGTGCTGCGGCGGCCCGTGGCCTGAGATGCGCGGCAGCATCCCAGGGATCACCCGCGCATCGGATTGGGATCATTGCCGCGCGTGCCTGTGGGCGCGGGTGCGGCGCGCGCAGAGGTCAGGCAATGGCCTGCTCCAGGAGTTCGGCGCCGCCGTGGAGAGCGAGACCGCGTGCATTAATCAACGGGCCACAGCGTGCATCCCGCCCGCCTGCAGAGGGCGCGGGCTGCGATCGCTTGTGTGCAGTTGTGTGTGTGTGTGTTGTTGTTGTTGTTGTTGTTGTTGTTGTTGTTGTTGTTGTTGTTGTTGTTGTTGTTGTTGTTGTTGTTGTTGTTGTTGTTGTTGTTGTTGAATTTTCATGTCTGAAGGATAATTATTGTTGATCCCCCCATCGCCGGTGCAAATTGTTTTTCTCAATCAAAGTGTGCCCTTCGGCGCTCGCAATCTGATTTTTGACAGGGGGCGTCTTGAGGCTCAAGCTGTGCCCCTGGCCCCCCGGATTACAACAACAACGGCTCACGCTTGGAACTTCCTCCAAATTACTCAGGACGCCCGCTCCCGCGTGAGACTTCTTCACAATTTACTCAGGATCGGTGCTCCCGCTTGTGGCTTCCTCGCAATTTAGTCAGGACCCCCGCTCCCATCTGAGACCTCCTTGCAATTTATTCAGGAACGGCGCTCCCGCTTTAGAATTCTTCGCAATTGAGTCAAGACGTCTTCGCCATTTAATCAAGACCCCCGCTCCCGCCAGAGAGCCCTTCACGTTTTATCAAGGAGTTGCGCTTTCGCTTGTGATTTCCATGCAATTTATTTAGAAATCGCGCTTTCGACGCTCAGGAAACACGCTTCGCCAAGGACGCCGTCACAACTTACTTAGGAATCGCGCTCTCGCCATACCCAGGCATCTCGCTTGAATGTCCCACCCGCCCGACCCGCCCGTCAGGGGATCGCCCGCCCGTCGTGGGCTCCCGCCCGAGACTTCCTTCAGGAACGGCGCTTTCACTTAGGACTTCCTCGAACGTTCACGCTCTTACCTTCCTGCTCCTCCTCCCTCTCCTTCCTCCCTCCTCCCTCCTATCCTCCCTCCTCTCTCCCTCCTCTCTTCCCTCATCCTTATGCCTCTCTGCCCTATCCCCTCTCCCTCCTCTCCCTCCTCCCTTCTCCCTCCCCTCTCCTGCCTCCTCCTTCCCTCTTTCTCACACACACACACTCTCTCTCTCTCTCTCTCTCCCTCTCTCTCTATCTCTTTCTCTACCTCTCTTCTCTTTTCTCTCTTTATCTCTGCCTCGATTCCGCCGCCCCCCTCTTCGCTCCTTCTCTCCTGGCGTTTCCCCTCTTCCTTCGTCCCCCCCCTCCCTTCCTCCCACTCTCCCTCGTTCTCCCCTTCCTCTTTTTGCAGGGCCCACACCAATTCCAATGGCGGGCACATGTACGCCCACGAAGGATTGTCCGCCCGTTCAGATTCGCCCGTCTGCCTAAGCCCGCCGCCCCCCGCAAAGAGACAGAATTCCCCTAAAGGGGGTGTGATCGAAAACAAAAAAGGCGGGTATCGATGGTGTCGGGAATTCGTTTTGAATGGCACACGGGCAAGTAAGAGCGAGCAGTCTTAGAATGTTTTTTTCTTGTTCTTGTTCTTGCTGTTGTTGTTGTTGTTGTTGTTGTTGTTGTTGTTGTTGTTGTTGTTGTTCTTGTTCTTGCTGTTGTTGTTGTTGTTGTTGCTTCCTGTCTAAAGAATCATTATTGCTGATCTCCTGACACGGTTCCGCGTGCTCTCGCCGCGACGCCAGCTACAATTTCTCTGAAAACGAGGCTCCCGCTCGAACGTTGGCTTGAACCTAAACGTGGGCCCTTGGAGGCCCAGCTACGACAACAACGGCTCCCGCTCGATACTTCCGCACAAGTTGCCCCGAGACACCCTGGCCAGAGAGGCTCCCGAACTCAGGAACGGCGCCGTCGCTCGAGACATACTCGAAATTTCATTAAGTTGGCGGAGGCCCAGCCGCGACGACAAGGGCTCTCCTGCTCGATACTTCCTCACGATTTACTCCGAGTGCCCCTGGCCAAGAAGGCTCTCGAACTCAGGAACGGCGCTCTTGCTCGAGATTTCTCCGTAATTCAAGCAAGTTGGTGGAGGCCCGGGCGCGGCGACAAAGGCTCCCGTTCGATATTTCTCCTTAGGTATGCCGAGAGCCCCTGGCCAGAGAGGCCCCCGAACTCAGGAACGGCGCTCTCGCTCGAGCCTTCTTCGCACTTCAGTCAGTGGCCGACGAGGGAGAGAATCCCCCCGAAAGGGGGTGCAATCGAAGACGAAGTGGGCGGGGTTGACGGAGTGCAAGGCACGCGTGCCAGTAAGAGCGAACAGTCATATAGTATTTGTTGTTGTTGCTGCTGCTGCTGCTGCTGTTGTTGTTGTTGTTGTTGTTGTTGTTGTTGTTGTTGTTGTTGTTGTGGTTGAAGTTTCATTTCTGAAGAATAATTATTCTTGATCCCCCTTGTCCGGTGCCCATTGTTTTTTTTCAATTGAAGTGCTTCCTCCGGGGCTGGCACCCTGTTTTTTGTCAGGGAAAACCTTGCGGATCAGATTGCGTTGTTGGGCCCCGGACTACAACAACAACGGCTCCCGCCTGAGACTTCCTCACAATTTACTCAGGACCCCCGCTCCCGCCTGAGACTTCCTCAAAATTTACTCCGGAAGGGCGCCCCCGCTTCAGATTTTTAAACATTTTATTTAAAACGGCGCTCCCGCTTGAGACTTCCTTACTCAGGACCCCTGCTCCCGCCCGAGACTTCCGCATAATTTACTCAGGGATGGCGCTCTCGCGTAGGATTTCCTCACAATTTATTGCAGCATAGCGTTTTCGACGCTCAGGAACCACGCTCGCGCCAAGGACGCCCTCGCAATTTACTTAGGAATCGCGCTCTCGCTTAATATTTCCCCGCGATTTACGCAGAAATCTTGTTTGAATGTCCCGCCCGCCCGACCCGCCCGCCAGGGTCCGCCCGCCCGACCGGCGCCCCCGCCTGAGACGTCCGACAATGTACTCGGGACCCCCGCTCCCGCCCAACTCTTCCTTGAGGAATACGCCCTCGCCTAGGACTTCCTCGAACGTTCACACTCTTACCCTCCTGCCCCTTCCTCCCCATCCAACCTCCCTCCTCCCCCCCCTCCCCCTCATATCCACCCTCCTCCTTCCTCTTCCTCTCTCCCCACACCCTCCTCCCATAACACTCCTCCCTCCTCTCTTCGCCCTCCCCTCTCCAGCCTCCTCCTTCCTCCCTCCTCTGTCTCTCTATCTCCAATCGTCCCCCCCCCCCTCCTCGCCCCCTCTCTCCTGGCGTGTTCCCCTTTAGCCTCGTCCCTCCCCCTCCCTTCCTCCCACTCTCCCTCGTTCTCCCCCTTCCTCTTCTTGCAGGGCCCGCGCTAATTCCAATGGTGGGCAAAGAGATGCGCGCCCCATCCTCCGAATAATTCCCCGCCCGTTCACGCCCGCTTGTGCAAGCCCGCCCGCCCCCGCAAAAAGAAAGAATCCCCCCAGAAGGGGGTGCGCTCGATGACGAAGGGGGCGGGTATCGAGGGCGTGGGTATACACGTTGCATGGCACGCGGGCAAGTAAGAGCGAACAGTCTTAAAATGATTGTTGTTGTTGTTGTTGTTGCTGCTGCTGCTGTTGTTGTTGTTGTTGTTGTTGTTGTTGTTGTTGTTGTTGTTGTGTTTGTTTGTTTGTCTGTTTGTTTGTCTGTCTGTTTGTTTGTTTTTTGTCCCAAATGTTTCGTGGGGTTATGGTTTTCTTCGGTGCTGCGTCGCGCCCGCGTCTCACCCACCTCCCCTCCTCCTCCTCCTCCTCCCTCCCTCACCCACGCGCAACGCATGCGCGGCACGTGCATGAGACGTGGGTGTGCATGCAGCCACTCGCATACGCACGCGTACCATGCAACGCCAGTGCGCCCTTGGCGTTCTCACTGCACCAAGCACCCAAGACGTATGCACAACATACTGGGCACCCACATGAGGCACGCGTCCACATCCAGCCTGGCACCCAGTACGTGTTGTTCCCCATCGGTTTCGTGGGGTTCTGGCTTTTCTCTCTGCCGCGTCGCGCCCGCGTCTCACCTCCCCGCCTCCCCTCCTCACCCTTCCTTCCCTTTCCTCGTCGTGCCGATTCCACGCTCGACATGCACGCAATGCATCTGCGCGCGCACGTGCACTCCTCCTGGCGCATCGCACGCACCAGATGCATGCAACACACGCGCGGCGGGCTCGAAAAGCGTGGCAAGCGTTGCGCTCCCTCGACACCACAGGGGGTGCGCCGGGGGTGGGAGAGCCGTCTGTTTCGGGCTCGCCAAGCGTGGCAGGCCTGGCACTCTGTCCACCTGGAAGTCGATTGGGGCGACGCGCGGCAGCGGCAACAGGGCCGGCAGGTCCAGACTGCCGGCGGGAGAGGCCAGGGCGGCAAGCGGCCCAGCGGCGCCTCGTGGCCCTCCGGGGACCAGTCCCAGATGCGAGGCCTTTAGCCGCAGACCTGGTTCGCCCATCGGGCAGGACGGACACAGTGCGCTCCATGCCCTGGGCGAACCTGGCCGATGATGAGTTCAACGGTAAATTTGCGAGAGCGGCTGGGCGCTTTCCATCCCAGGAGGTGCCTTGCCCATGTTCCACCTGCTTGTGCTTCGATCGGGTGCTGCCTTTCGGTTGCGCCATCCACCCCAGGTGGTGCGCCCTCCTTCCTTTGAGGCGCGCCATCCACTCCGGGTGGTGCGCCTCCCGCCCCCCGCGGCGCTTCCCTTCCCTGGCGGCGCCCTTGCTGTTATACCTGAATGCGCACCGATCAGGTGCTTCCTTTCTTCCTTGTGGGCGCGCCATCTACCCCGAGCGGTCCGCCTCCTTTCCTTTCCTTTGGGGCGCGCCATCCACCCTAGGTGGCGCGCCCCCCTGGGGCGTCCCCCCCCCGGCAATGCCGCAGCTGACGCGCCCGCCCGTGCGCCGATGAGGTGCGTCCTTTCAGCGTTTGGACTCGGGGCGGCCTCCCGCTGCCTTGCTGGGGTGCTACCACCAGCAGTATGGTGGTCCTTGAGTGGCGCGCGCGCCGCCCGCGTGGGCCCCGGGTGCCCCGCGTCAGCCGGGACCATGTGCCGGCCAGCGTCGTCGTCGTCGTCGTCGTCGTCATCGTCGTCGTCGGCCGCTTGTCTGTCTTCCCGCTGTCCGCCGCAGGTTCGTTCGGGTTGCAAATGGCGTGCGAAACACTTGCTGCCAGTGGATGGGTGCTGCTCCGCAAGGTGAGAAATAGTTAGTGTTTCGGTAGACAACGACTCACCCACAGTAGTATCACGACCGTATAATACTGTGATGTTTTGTCGGTTTTGTTGAGGTTCATTACGCACGTGCTCCGATTTTTTCTCGTCGAACTCATCATACAGCCGATCTATTTTCTACATCCATCTGGCCCTGGGGTGCTGCTTGCCATCGACCAGGGCCGGCCCCCCCCGCCCTCTTTTTCCTTCCCGCCGCCTCCGCCGCTGGGAGCCTTCGCCCTGCTCCCCCGTGGGGGATGGGTGCCGCCCGCCCCTGGCTGTGATGCGTGCGCCGGCCGGGGCTCGGGTTCGTTGCCGTCCCCGTCGCGTCGCTGGCTCTGGTCGGCGCGCGGGCGTCTTTGCCTGTCCGCAGGTGCGCTGGGCGGGCACCGGGGACTCCGCGGTGGCCCCGCCGCCGCCCTCAACGGCCGGCCCCGGGTCCCGCCGTCGTGGCTTTGCGGGTTGGACGCGCGAGTGCGCCCCTGCCAGTTGCAGCGTCGCCTCCGTGCTGGCGTGTCTCTGGTGGGCCCCGTTCCCCTTCCAGGCTGCCTGGGGGGCTACAGGTGGCAGCGCTGCCCACTCCCTGCAGTTTGCCCAGCGCCAGTCCTGCTGCATTTTGCCGCCTGGGATGCTGCCTCCTCGGGGCCCCGCTGTGCTGGGACATCGCCGGCTTGGCTCTGCACTCTCTGCCGTTGCACTTCTTTTTCGCGCGCGGCAGCCGCTGCCCCAGCCCGCGGGCGTGGACGCGACGATGCCCCGCGCCCGCTGCCAGGGGCACAGCGCCGACCAGCCGCCCCGGCCGCTCCGCGGCGGCCCCCGCGGCGTGGGCGCTCTCCTCGTCCCCCCCCGCCCCGCGGCCGGCCGCTTCCTCCTTCATTTTTTCGCCCGTGCCGCCGGAAAATGAACGACGCTGTCTCCAGGCTTGCCCGAGCGCGCGTGCGGGCTGCCTCTGCGGTGCTGCGACGTAAAACGACCGCGCGCCTTGCCATGCAAGGGTGGCGTTGTGTGGGTGCCAGTCCGTCTTTCAGACATTTCATAGGGCGGTGCCCCTGAATCGGATCAAGGAGGCGCGATGGGCACGCGGGAAGCAGCAGTGCAGCAACGCACCGCGCACGTATGTTCTTAGCAGTGCTCCTGATGGCGGTTCTGATGGCGGTCGGGTTTTAACCTAAGTGGGCCGAGGTGGACGATTCAGACTTGTGCGGTTGCAGACCTTGAGGTGCGCGGCCAATTCTGAGAAGTACGCCTCGTGCTAGGAGTAATGGCGTGGACTGGCCAGGCGGTACGCGAACATTCGATGCCGTAAGCTTCTAGCTTAAAGGCAATTCGACCGACGCACTCGAATTAGTCCGCAGACTCATTCTGGAATGCTCAAGGCAGTCTTGCTTGACGAAGTTTGTCTTGTGCCGCCCGTTGAAATGTGAGCATGTTTGGAGCATTCGGCAAGCGAGTGAAATCACACTGCTTGTGCCGCCGCGCCGCGTCTTTAGGATATAACGACCAACCCGACGCAGCCCAGAGGCGATCAGCTGCATGATGCTTCTTTTCCTCTTTGGGAGACGGTCCGAGGGAATATGTACGTTACCCACCGTGGGCCCCAACCAGTCATCTATTGCATTGTGGATGTGCGGACTATGTGATGCAAACTATGTGGTGCAAACTTTGTGGCGTAATTTACGCGGTGCCATGTAGTTGCGGCGCCAAACCCACCCAGCGCATGAGGCGGCAACGAGGCGGCATCGAAGTGGCAGAAAGCGGCTACGTGGCGAAACCTGGCTAGATTCATCCGACGCACGAGGCGGCAACGACGCGGCAACAACGTGGCAACGAGGCTGCAATGGGCGGCGGCAACCAGGCTGCAACGGGCGGCTAAGTGGCGAAAGTGCGCCTGACCCACCCAACGCACCAGTCGGCAACAGGGCGACAACGAGTCAGCAACAAGGCGGCAACGTGGCGAAACTTCGCCGGACCCACCCAGCGCACAAGGCGGCAACAAGGCGGCAGCGAGGCGGCAGCGAGGCGGCAACGAGGCGGCAACGGGCGGCAACGTGGCGAAACCTTACTAGACACATTCAGGGCACGAGGCTGCAACCAGGGCGACAAGTGGCGGCATCGTGGCGAAACTTCGCCGGACAAGTCCAGCGCACGGGACGTCTACGACATAACAGCGGGCGACAACGTGGCGAAACCTCGCCAGAACCCACGCAGCGCACAAGGCGGCAACCAGGCGGCAACGGGCGGCAACGTGGCGAAACCTTGCTGGACCCACCCGACGCACGAGGCAGCAACGAGGCGGCACCGGGCGGCAACGTGGCGAAATTTCAGCGGACCGGGCGGCAACTGGCGGCTACGTGGGGAAGCCTCGCCAGACCCTCCCAACGCACGAGGCGATAACGAGGCGGTAACGAGGCGGCAACGAGGCGGCCATGTGGAAAATTTTCGCCGATCCCAGCCAATTCTTCAAAGACACGGGAGGATCTTTAAGTGCCAGCTTCGTTTGGATAGTATTTGCAAGGGAGAGAGAAAGAGAGAGAGAGAGAGAGAGACAGAGAGAGAGAGAGAGAGAGAAGGAGAGAGAGAGAAAGAAGCACACAATGATATTTCTACACACACATATATATGACAGAGAGAGAGAGAGAGAGAGAGAGAGAGAGAGAAAAAAAAAAAAACGAGAAAGAGAGAGAGAGCAGTGTATAGTCGGCCGAGTGTCGTCAGGAGCTGTTCCTCTCAATGGGGTCTTTATTGCAGCGGAACAGAACAGAACAGAGAGAAAGAGAGAGAGAGAGAGAGAGAAAAAAAGAGTGGGAGAGTGAGAGAGAGAGGGAGAGAGTGAGCGTGAGAGTGAGGAAGAGAGAGATAGAGAGAGAGAGAGAGAGAGAGAGAAAGAGAAATAGAGAGAGAGAGAGAGAGAGATAATGTCAGAGAGACGAGAGCGACATGGAGACAGAGAGAAAAAGAGACCACAGAGAGTCAGAGAGACGGAGAGACAGGTAGAGGGAGAGGGAAGGGATGATCAGAAGGAGAGGGACAGCGAGTTGTCCCACAGGCTTTTTGGCTGGTCGTTCGGTATCCAGCTTTCCCGCCAAATGGCTTCAACGCGCGGATCCCCCACCAGTTTTTGGCTTGATTCGGCAGGGGCCAGCGGGGCTGCTCATGGTCTGGTACAGCTTAGGTTGCGGCAGCCAGTTTTCGCGTCACGCGGATATCAGTGGTGCTATCGGGGGCCAGTCAGGGATCAGTGGGGCTCGTGAAGGAAACCTGTGCTGGCGGCACCCACGCCGAACAACAGGCGGTGTGGGGTTAGTATGGGCCACTGGCGGCAAGCGAGCGTGGCTAGTGAAGTTGTGCGCGGGGTGGTAAGGGCTAATGCGGGCGACCAGCGTTTGCGATAAGCATGTTTAGTGGGTTCAGGAGGGGCTGGGCAAGGCTAGTGGCGGCTGCTAGCGTTGGCAACAAGCAGTGCCAATGGGACTAACAGGATTTACGAGGTGCTCGTACGGGCAGGTGGCGGCAGCCATCTCATTCGGCAGACATGTTCAGTAGACACAGTGTGGCTGGTAGGGGTTTCTAGAAACAGCGCTTGCGACAAGCAGGGCCAGTGGGGCTGCTGGGGGTGGTCTTATGAAGTAGGGGCGAAGAATGGCAAGCGGAGAAGGCGACGATCATGGTCAACCCTTCCATATCTCAGTAATTATGTATGAATGCAAGCATGCGCTTGTGTGGTCTACTGAAGCATCTGTCGAGATCAAGCTGGAGATGTAATGCCAATGCGGACGCGGCACAGAGAGTGTTTGCACTCAATGTTCTGCTGACCGCCTGCGCCTCCATCCCCTGCTCCCAGGCTGTGCCTTCTGAGAGCTTGCTTGTTTCAATGCGAAGGCCTTTCGGCTGGTTGCGCCGACCCTGAGAAGTGAGCGGCTTTAGACCAAGAGCGTAATGCGACGGGGGCAAGGGGCAGTGGCAGCTTTCATGCGAGGGTGGACATGTACGTAAAGGTCCTCGGCCTTTCCCGCCACTGCGCCTTGGTCGTGTTTCAAAGATATTTGGATCTGTTGGGGGATCTTGGGGGGCCTTTGTGGCCCACTTGGGTGCATCTTGGGACCTCTTGGGCCTCTTGTAGGCCTCTTGTGAGCCTCTTGGGAGTCTTGGGACCATGACGGAGGGATTGGCTTACATTTGTGAGACGCTGGCGTGCTTTTTGGGCCCGCCTTGGGCCACTTTTGAGGGCCTCTTGGGTCTCCCTTGGAGTTGTACGCCTCTTGCGACCGATGCGGCGAGAACGTTTGCATCACACAAGAACTCAGGGGCCCAGCCGACTTTGGCCTCTGGGGCCAGCCCTGGGGACCTTCAAGACGGACCGCGATACCCCGAAGAGTGCCGAGGCTGACTCCGAGAGGGCTTCAACGTGCCCGGGTGGCCCGAAGATGGCCAAACCGGCCCCAAGGTCGCCCGAGTCACTCCAGGGAGGGGGGCGGGGGGAGGCGGATGGCCGCACCGATTTGGGACCCCGCCCCCCCCCCAGCATCCTCCCCCGGACCCCCCCCCTGGACCCTCCCTGCGTGGTCTCCCCTCTAGCGGGGCAGGGGTCGATGGGATCGGTCTATTCACTTCGGGCTGGCGAGCTTGCAGAGTCCCAGGTGGCTGCACGGAGAGGGGGGGAGAGCTTCGAATTGAGAAGCTTCTGCTTGGACAACACCTACACGATCACCCCCGGACCCCCCCCCCACACACGCCGACAGAGTCGGCGGATTATATCATGTCCTGTCGTCTTCTTCATTTTCTAGCTGTTGGTGGCCGGCGTAGCCGTGCAAGGCAAGATATGTAGAGCGATAGGTGAGAGCACCGCAAAGCCATGCCGCGTCTGGTGGTCCACCACCACCACCGCGCGCTGGAGGAACACAGATGGCTTCCCTGGCGTGGTCGCGCCAGACGCGCTGCACGCACGCCGTACCCGCCAGACCTTTGCGGCGTGCCGCGCCGCGCAATGCCTACAGGTGCCGGCAGCACGACGTGGAGGAGGCGAGCCAGCAGAGCACGCAGTGCCAGAGCCCGCGCAAGGACTGGCCTGCGGTGCTCTCGCTCTCTCTCTCTCTCTGCCTCTCTTTGCGTGCGGGGTGCCCGCCGCCCGCTGGGGATTATCCGAGCAGCCGAAGCTGCTGCTGCGCAGAGTTCGACGCAGAAGCAGCAAGCGGCAGAGGAGGAGGAGGAGGAGGAGGAGGAGGAGGCATTCACATGCTCTTCCTGAGCTCCGCGCGGATCTATCGCATTGGCGCTGGGCCGCACTGGCTGCGCCCCGGGCGCCGCCCCCGGTGCGCTCTGGCGCCGTTTCAAGAAATCCGCGCGGACCTCCGAAAGTTCATGTTCACGCCGTCTGTTGTGCCTCAGCTTCTGGCTCTCGCGCCCCTGCGTCCGCTGGCACTGCAGCGCGCTGCCACGGCGAGCAGCTTGGGCGTTGCTGGAGGTGGCCCTTGGCCCTCGCCCACGGTGGCCCCAGCTTTCCCATGGAGGCCCATATGCTTGGCATCGCTCGGACGTGTGCACTTTTCCAGGCGGTGACCATCGAGGAGCATCTCAGATCATCCTGCGAACAATAATCGCAGGGAGCCGAACCATGTACGGGGAATGGACGTCCGAGCGCTGGCGAGTATGTCGTCGCGCCGTTTGTTCCGACGCGTGGCCTTCCTTCTTGGGCGCCGCGGCCACCAGGGCAAAGGGCAAGCGCCGCCTCAGGTCCAGGGCTTGCTGTGGGCTTGCTGTGGGCTTGCCGTAGGCTTGCCGTGGGTTTGCCATGGGTTTGCCGTGGTGTCGCGCGCGTCGAGAATAGGCGGCGCGGCGACAGATGGCCTCCAGAGCACCCTTTCCAGAGGGCCTCGGGGCCTGCCACATGGCGCGGAGAGTGGGGGCCTCAGGCTGGGAAAAGCTGGAGCATCCCGTGGAAGTTGTTTCCCATGTCTCCTGACCGGGCACGGTGTGCTGCCGCTCGTCGCTTGTCTGGTGGCTGCGGATGCCAGCCGCAGAGTGTATCGCGTATTGCGAAAGACTTCGGGTTTGCTTTGGGGTTCTCATAGGGTGATGACAGCGTCCACTCTCACAATCCAATTTGTCCGTGCTCGCAGGGGTCAGCCGTGCCGATCTGACGCTCCTATCTTGTAATGCAGTTGCCGATCACATCGGGCCATGCAACGCGTGAGTAGAGATGCGTGGAGCGAGCAGCACTGATACATTTTAGCAATGGCAGCCACGATTAGTTCCCAACCAGTACTCTACATTGAGGAGCGTCAAATGCACAACACACTTGCGAAGAGTTTCTCGACGCTGGCCAACAACAAGCGGTCATAGTCGGCGCACGTGCATGGCGGCGTGCGACACAGGTCCGATTTCGTTTGCGGGCTGCATGAGCGCATCGCTTGTTCGCCGTGGATATGACTATACTCGGCACGCCGTTGCACTTGTTGCCAGTCGACCCGAACAATTGTTTTCAAATGATTATCATTCTTTCCGCAGGGTGCGGGTGCTGCTTTCCATGCGCAGCTGGATATGGAGCGCGCGCAGGTTGCGCGCGAAGGCTCTGCTCTTACTGGGCGGCTCGTGGGCTCTGCAGGCGGGCAGAGCGCAGTGAGAACAGGCTCAGACGTGCCCTTTCCGGGACCTTTCGCCCCGGACTGTCAAAGCTTGGGAGCCTTCGCAGAACAGAGACATCACACTGAGTTTGGTGGCCCCTAGCTCGATTTCAGCGCGAGTCACGGTGATCGCGCTTTGACAAGGATCACGTGTTTCAGTCCCTTTTGCGGTTACAGATCCCGCACCCTGTCAGGCATGCCCAAGAAGTGCGCAACATCAGCCCATACACTTTTCAGCAAAGTTTCGCCTCTCCGCATACGAGTGCGATCAACGCTGCGGAATCCGCTGACAAACCAACGAGCAACGGCTGCAGCACAGGTCTGCGCGGGATCTCAATCGCCAATCATGTGTGTATCTTGGTGTGACGTCTGTTCAAACACTCCGCAAAACGGCTGACACTATTATATCAGCTCTTGCAGTCCTCGGGAGTTTCTGGCTGTCCTGCCCTGCTCTGTGTCCCTTCCCTTGCTTTCCTCCTGCCCCTCCCCAACATTCCGCTCCTCCTCTCGCTGTCTCTCCATTTTTGTAGCGTTGTTGTTATATCATCGTCCATTCATCCTCCGCAGAGGAGCGGCTGCAGCTCCGCGAAATGATGCGGGTGTTCGTGCAGGAGGCCGTGAACGGCAAGAGCCTCGAGGCTGGGGACCGGGGCTGCGAGGCAGAGCTGAATCCAGAGGGGTCTCTTAGTCTATCCGAAGAGGTACAGCCAAGACACTGAAATCAGGACCGCTCTGGGCTCAGGAGGGGCCTCGGGTTTCCGGGCCGTTCCTGAGACTTCATGTCGTGGAGTTTTTTTGTGGCCTAGGCCCGCCGTTGCCAGAGAAGCCTTTCGTTCCGTAGTATGCGTTCCTTGCGGTCGAAAGATGACTGTCGAGGGTTCGTAGCTTATCCAGAGAGATGTACTCCCCAGACAATTCAGGTTTTTCGTTTTTTGTCGCATCTGGGGCGTTCAGTGGAATGGAGAGGGTACCTTTAAATGCAAAATGAGAGGTATTGCGGGAGCTTGATAAGGATGAGGGCAGGGAGGGGTAGCATCGAGGAGGGCGGTGGGGAATGGAGATCAGTAGTAGTAGTAGTAGTAGTAGTAGTAGTAGTAGTAGTAGTAGTAGTAGTAGTAGTAGTAGTAGTTACCAGCAGTAATTATTATTATTATTTTTAGTAGTAGTAGTAGTAGTAGTAGTAGTAGTAGTAGTCGTACTAGTACTAGTACTAGTAGTAGTAGTAGTAGTAGTAGTAGTAGTGGTGGTAGTAGTAGTGGTAGTAGTAGTAGTAATAGTAGTAGTAGTAGTAGTAGTAGTAGTAGTAGTAGTAGTAGTAGTAGTAGTAAGTAGTAGTAGTCGTAGTCGTAGTCGTAGGAGTAGTAGTAGTAG
>CAUYUJ010018589.1:52853-55353 GCA_963575745.1 Prorocentrum cordatum
GGGTGCAGGATGAGCCGATCGATATTCGCATGGACGAGTATGCGTGCTAGAAGCATGCGCGCAGTAGAGGTCGGAGTCAGCTGCGAAGTGCTAATCGTAATCATGTGTAGTCTCATTGCGCAGCATGTGATTTCATATCGTAGTATGGCATTGTATCGCATTGCGTAGCATTTCATTGCGTACTAGTGCGTTGGATGGGCATCGTGTTGCCTCGCACAGTTTCGCGTAGCCTTACATTGCACCAGGTATCGTAACTCTGGGAGAGGTCTGGGGAGTAGCAGTATCGGTATCCTTGGATTTCCTCTGGAGTTGGTCTTGCTTTATCTCTCTAGCGGCCGGTGGTGTCCCCCAAGTCTTCATGGCTGATGCATCTGTGCTGCTCGGTTGGTGCCCTTTCGGGCCGCGAACTTGGAAACACGTGCGCGCTGGTCGAAGTTTCGGCCGATAGAGATGACACATCTGCGTCACCCCACCATACTTCTACTATGTGTGCGCTACCTCCAAAGGGGCGGCGCGCGCGCGCCGGGAAATCTTGCAGTGGAAGCTCCGTGACGGGCTCTTTCTGGCCATATTGCGCCGTAAACTTTTTTTGTTTTTTGTCCTCTCTCTCTCTCTTTTTTTTTTTTTTTTTTTTTTCTCTTGTTTTTTGTTTTTAAAGTATTTTTTGTTTATATACACATATACTATAGATACATCTATACATATATATATATATATATGTAAAACAATGTGGACATATTCTATGTTTGGGTCGGACGCGCGCTTCCATGGAGGACATCTAGGACCAGTTCGTCGAATGTGCGTCCCAAAACTGTGGGGGTGCCGTGGTCGGCGTCTTGTGGGAAGGCGCCAGTCTCGGCCAGATCTGGGGCTCCACTGGAGCCCCAAGCCCTGCAGTGTGCCCCGCTCTCGCACCCCTCCGAAAACAGCGCTGGCATCGAGAATCTGTCCTCTTGCGCAAGTGTGTGTCGATAACGTCTGCTCGCGTACGCATGTGTATGTGTATGTATGTATGCATGTGTGTATGCATACACGCAAGTGTGTGTATGTGTATGTATGTGTCTATGTCTGCACGTAATTCAAGCTTCGCGCGGCCCGCTTAGCTCCGACCGGAAGAGGTGCGCTCTCGACCCGCGAATCAAAAAAGTGTGTATGTTTGCATGTGCGTATGCAGCGTGATGTGTTGTAGTATAATGTAGTGACTGTAATGTACTAGCATGACATGCAATGCAGTGGAGCTAAACGACATGTCATGGAATGCTATGGAGTACCAGGCAATGTAATATACTGTAATGAGTTGTAATGTAGTGTATTTGAGGTATTGAAATGTAGTGTAATGTAATACATATTTGTTTGTTTGGCTGTTTGTAGACATGTATATGTGTATGTGTTTGTTTTTGCCTGCTTGTATGTGTGTGTGTGTAGCTGTATGTGCGTATGGATAGATGCCTGCTTATATGTATGGATGCATGGATGTATGTATGTAGGCATGTATGTATACATGGATGTGTGTATCGATGTTTGTATGCATTTTTATACGTGTACATGCATGTATGTATTTGTGTACGTACGTACGGATGGATGCATACATGTGTGTGGCCACGTATTCATATACATATATGCAGGTGTGTATCTATGCATGCATACATGTATGCATGTATGTATGACTGTTTGCATGGATGCACGTCTGTATGTATACATACGTGCACTCTTTTTCATGTGTATGTGAACGTAGGTAGGTATGTATGCATGAACGCATGTATGTTTGCATGAACGTACGTATGTGTACATATATATGTATATGTATGTATGTGTGACTGTATGGATACATGCATCTATGTATGTGTGTATTCGTATGTAAGGATGTGTGCATGCACATGTGCATGTGTTCATACATGCATGCATGCATATATGTATGTCTAGGTGCGTATGTATGTATGTATGTATGTATGCATGCATGCATGTATGTATGTACGCTCGTGCGTATGTACGTACGTACGTATGTATGTAGATATGTATGCATGCATGCATGCCTGTATGTATGCATGCATGCATGCATGCATGTATGTAAGTATGTACATGTAGGTAGATCGGTTCACAACTTCGTTCGTCTGTATGCGCACATGCATATGTTTGTACATGTGTCTACAGGTATGTCGATGTATGTCTATGTATGCATGTGTCGATGACGGCGGGCCTCCTTTCTTGCCCTCCCCCCCGGGTCCTCCAGGAATGCCCAGGAAAAAGGGTTTGAAGACGGCCCCAGAGGCATCCAAGCCAGGCCAAGAAGGCACAGAGATGGCTCAAGAGCGCTCGAAAACGGCCAGGATGGCGTCAAGTATGTCCAAGAGAGCTCCAAAGCAAGAGGGCACCAATACCCCCAATAATGCCCCAGGAGGGCAAACTCATTGATTTCCCATGGGTGTGTGGGGCAGATTTTCTGGTGTTCGCTCCTTCGAACCAAGAGCGGCTGAGCACAGCTCTGGGAGCCTCCGAGCTC
>CAUYUJ010018589.1:62853-150353 GCA_963575745.1 Prorocentrum cordatum
AGCCGCCGCGCCGACTCCGGGAAGCAGTCCAGCCCTCCATTTATGAGGTTCGACTTGGCATGCTGGGCCTCCCCCGTCGTGGCTCAACCAAAGCGCGCCCCCAGTGGCGACGCGTTCAACAGCAGCAGCAGCAGCAGCAGCATCTCTCTCTCTCTCTGTCTGTCTCTATTTATGGCCGCGAGGAATGAGAATGGTCGCGACAAGCAGGACCAACCACTGGCCCTCCCGGTCCCGGGGCCCAGGGCCATCCTGTGCCAGTGGACCGGGATGGCTATCACCGCGATGCGTCGCCGCGATGTGGCCGCCAAGGGAGGGAGGGAGGGAGGGAGGGAGGGAGGGAGGGGGAGGGGCTTCAGCTGCGCACGTGGACGGGGCGGTCAGTTCGGCAGCGCGGCGGTCGAGTGCCGCCACCACACTGTGGAAGTCGCGCTCGGTTCGTGCCCCAGTGTTGCCTGGA
Source organism: Prorocentrum cordatum (assembly GCA_963575745.1). NCBI lineage: Eukaryota > Dinophyceae > Prorocentrales > Prorocentraceae > Prorocentrum > Prorocentrum cordatum. The sequence continues at coordinate 63,311 of CAUYUJ010018589.1, forward strand.
TCCGAGCCGCCATCGGCGAGGCAGAGGTCACAGCCTCCTACCCCGCGCCAGGAGCTGTTCACCTAACAGGTGTCAAGAGCCGTCCTCGTCAACGGTCCGCAAAGAATCTCGAGGCGGGGGGAGAGGTCTCGCCAATACACCCCCAGCAGGCTGCCCGCACGGGTCACAATGCCAACCCCGACATCGAGGCCATGTGGGCGCTGGACGAGGCCACGGCTCGATGTGCCCATGGCCGTTTACCATCCACCTTGGCCGCCGCGATTCGGATGCAGGAGCGACCGCGGCGGCCGGCCCGCTCGCGGAAGACCGCGAGGCCACGCCCGCGATCGCCACGATCGTCACCCGGGACGCGATCCACCAAATGGCCCCCGCAGCCGCAGCAGCGCATGTGCCGCCCGAGCTGCCTACCTTTCAGGAGAAGGCGGCTCAGAAGCCTTGCCCCCAGACGCTGCTCGCAGACGCTGCGCCTCCGCCCAAGGTGGCGGGCTCGCTGGGCCATTCTTGCCCAACAGTCTGGGTCCCCGCGCCGCCCCGGGGCAAATCGCGCTTGACCTCCATTCTCCGCGGCTGCATCGCAGGGCCGAACGGTCCTACCCGTCAGGACAGGTTCCGACCGCGAAGGTGGCCTACCACAGTTCCTTCTCTGCCAATTCCACGCAGTCAGCAGTGAGGACAAAAACACGGATGACCTTGATTAGGCGAATGGGCAGACCCGTGCCACGCGGGCCACCACTTCCATGGCGCGCCCGATGCTGTCGGCAGCATCTCCGCGCTCTCGAAATCACCTGCGCCGCGTTCGAAATTGCCAGCACCATGCTGCAAGACTGGCACGGCGAAGCTCATCAACTCCACGCAGACGTTGCAGGGTCACGACCCCTCCGCGGGCAGGACGTTCTCGCGCGTCTCGCCGCGTCTCGCTTGCTAAACCTCCGTCGCCCTCGCACCCCCCCCTCGAAGAAGAAGAAGAAGACGAATACAACTATTGAAATGAAGAAGAAACATAATCATATTATTCAACAGCCAAGGCGACTAGTAATGCTGTTGATCTTGCTTGTTTAGTGATACTACTATTGATAAGAATATAACTGATCATATTAGCAGGAATAATTCCACGAAGTATGCAAATTCGACTAACAATCATAATCATAATGCCGATACTTTTAGCAATCGAAACAGCTAGTAATAGTACCCGTAATTCAGATAGACTAATCGTAGTTTCAACAGTAGTAGTAATACGAGTAACCGTATTGTTCGTATTACTACAACTAGTAGTACTAATGATCATGATGACACTAGTCCTTCTACCAATTCTACTCATAATAGCAGTACGGATACTATTAAGGAGCACTAGTGTTAATGATACGGATAATGATAATGCGAATGCAACTGCTAATGCATACTAGTACGATACGTATTAAGAACATTAGTAATATTATGATTACTATTATTCGTGATATTAGCAATACGAATAATCAGAATATTAATGCGAATACGGATCATATTGGGGTATTAGTAGTACTACTCAGAAGAGGCCGCGTTCCCGTCTCTTTCTCAGGCCGCGTTCCCGTCTCTTTCTCACGAGTTCCTGTTTCGAACCCTTCGGGGTCTGGGTCTACCGCCCTCGGCCTGCTGCTTCGTGGGGAATCTCTACTGGGGGCATGGTTGCTACCTGTAGGCCTGCGGGCAATTACACCGCGGCTTCTGGATCAACGCGGGGATTCGACAGGGATGTCCGCTGTCCCCGTTGCTGTTCGCAGTGGCTGTTGATCCATTGCTGAGGAGGCTCCGGCGCGAACAGCCCGCCGCGACGGCGCGAGCCTACGCCGACGACCTGGTCTCGGTGCTGCCAGACCTGGCTGCGGCTCTTCCCGCGCTGGTTCTGCTCTTCAGCCGATTCGCAATGGCGTCTGGGCTGCAACTGAACTTTCGCAAGGTGGTCGCAGTGCCTCTCGGCGGCCGCCCCCCGGAGCAAGTCGCGCGAGAGCTGCGGGCTTCTTTCCCTTCCTGGGGGCAGACGCAGTGCCAGAACCCTGGCGAAGTACCCCGGTTTCGTTCTGGGGCCAGGAAGCGAGGAGCGAGCGTGGCAGGCAGCCATTGACAAGGCCAGCGGCCGGGCCCGCCTATGGTCTTCGATCGAGCTCGGGTTGCAATGCGCCGCCGTCGTACACAGGGTGTACATCGCCTCCACGCTGGGTGTCCTGTTGCAGCTCGAACCGCTTCCAAGGGAGTGGCCGACAACCGAGGCCAGAATCTTACGTCTACTGGTGCGTGGCCCTTTCCGGTGGTGTGGCCCAGATGTCCTGCACGGCCTTTGGCGGGATTTCGGCTTCCCAAAGGAGTTCCAGGATCTGCGGATCGTGAGCACCGCGGCGAAGTTCCGTGTTTGGCACCAGGAAGCTCGGGCACAGGGCGGGCTTCACTGCGCGTCTTGGCATCGCCGCTTGGAGGCGTTGCGCCGCGACTCCCATCACATACAGCGCCTGGCGAGGTGGCACGAGTGGTGGTCGACTTCATACCACCAGAGGCTCCAGGACAACGCCGACTCTCTCAGGCAACAGGGCATCACGCTTCTCGAGATACAGAATCAGGCAGCCGGCTCGGTTGCGCGGCCATGGACTGGCTCTCTGGCGCGCAGGGCGGAGTCAGGGCTGCAACGCGCGGTCGGGCATCTACTTCTCGCCTGGGAGCGCAGGGTGCCGGAGGTGCGCATGCGTGCGAAACTCGAGCATTGGGAGATGGCGCTCTTCCCACGGCTGCGCGCGCAGCGGGCGGTGGCCGTCCTTCGCCGGCTCGCCACGCTCGTTCCGCCACGGGTTTCGGCGGCAGCCTGGCGCACGCTCTGGTCGGGCTGGTGCACTACGCGGCGCTTTGGCGGGCGCGAAGCATGCCTGTTCTGCGGCTTCGAGGACGGGGATTATGTGGAACACGCCACGATGTGCCGCGTGCTTGCCGAGTTCGGGGCGGGACACCTGCGGCTGCCGTGCTGGCGAGGCCGCGACGCGCGGCGACTGGACTTCTTGCTTCTTGGGCCGCAGTCCGAGCTCACGGATGCTCGACTGACGCTCGGGGCCTTGCGGATCACTGCGGCTTACCGGCTGCACTGCACATTCCGTCGTGCACGGGCGGCCCTGAGCGGCGAACCCACGGTACGTCGGGCGCTGGAGCAAGCCGCCCGAGAGGCAGTGCAAGGGCGTCGCCGGGCCGCCGCGGTGCTGGACTCGCGCTGGCAGTGAGCCTCGGAGTTAGAGTGATCGGCGCCCATATCTCCTCTTCGCCTCCTCTTCCCTCCCCCCTGCCGTCACCACTGCCGGTTGGGCGCCACCCGTGTTTTTGCGAACGCCCAGGATGGTACTTTTTCCTCATTCGCCGTGCGGTTCGATCGCTGTCTTGCTTCATTGGTCTACCTGAGCTGGGCGTGGGACTCTTAGTGGTGGATTTGGGCTTGTATTCATCTATTCATCTTCGTCGTGATTCTTTTGCTCATGATTCTGGATGTGGCCGCGTTCTTCATCCCAGTTTCGCTCCAGCTCTGAGGATTGGCTGCGTCGCCGCATTTCGTTTCTTGTCGCTTTGCCTCTTGTCGTCTTGTCTCGTCGTTCTGTCGCCTCCTCTCTCGTGTCCTGTCCTCCCGATTTATCGTTTCTGCGTTTTGGTGTCGTCGTTGCTTCCCCCTCGGCCTCGTCGTCCTCCTCTTCTCCCTCGTTCCCTCGTCGCCCTCCAATAGAGTAAGAAACAGAAATCCGTCGTAACCGCGCTCTGCGGGGTAGACGAACAAATACTACATGTGACCCCAGCGGTGGATTTCGAGTGGTACGCCCATCAGAAGTTTCGAGAAAAACGATAGCCTTCATGGACTACAGATTTCGTCCACGAGAATCAAGAATTTGGCTGGACCCTGGGCCTTTTTTTGGAGCTTTCTTTTTTTCAGGGGGGTGCTCGCATCTCTGGACCTGGGCCACGGCCTCCTAAGACGGTTGCGGCGAAGCCCATGTTCTCAGCGCAGTTCTTTCTTCATTAGGGGAACGGAGAAGGACATAAACATGACAACTCGGAGGTCCGCGCGGATTTCTCGGATCGGCGCTGGGCCCCCCTCCCTGGCGCGCGGAGGGCGCCAGGGGCGGCGCCAGAGGCGCCGCCCAGGGGCCCCAGCGCCTATTCGAGAATTCCGCGCGAACCTCCGACTTATTACGTTCATGCCATTGTTCGTTCCCCTACTTCGCCGTGACAAAGGTTTCCTTTGACAGGCAGAAAACCGAAATCACCGAATGAGGACCGTAGGGGCGACCCCGGGATAATTGTTTCCCATGTAACAAATCCATGGGGTTATTTGGCCAGGATTTGGGAGAGGTCGGGATAATCATTTTTAACGTAAAAATCAATGGGATAATTTCGGTCCGGGATCTAAAGTATATTATTATTAAGCCCCAGGACCCCAGGGGGTAATTATCCCGCCCGTGGCAGAGGCCCGAAAACCTCTTCTTGTTAGGATTCTACGGGGGGCAGGGGCTGGCTGATGCCATTTTGGCACGTCCACGGCTCCTCCAAATTTCAAAGGAACTTTCGTCACGCCGCTGTATTCACTTTCAGGCAGGGGTGTGCCGGGCACCCGCGAGGAGGTCTACGGCGGCACCTCCGTGGCCCGCCTGTGCGCGGAGGCCGCGCCCGTGCGCCTCGACGAGCGGTGCGCGACGCTGGCGCTGCGGACCGGCCCCCGCAGGGCGCCGCCGGGCAAGCAAAGGGGACGGATCCATGCGGAGGAGGAGGGGGAGGAGGAGGAGGAGGAGGAGGAGGAGGAGGAGGGGGAGGAGGAGGAGGAGGAGGAGGAGGAGGAGGAGGTGGAGGAGGGGGAGGAGGAGGAGGAGGAGGAGGTGGAGGAGGAGGAGGAGGAGGAGGAGGAGGAGGCGGAGTCGTTGCTCTGCTCATCTGGTGAACGCCGGACGTGCCAGCTGTCGGAAGGGGATCAACGCTGGGCCGTCCTCGGAGTGAGCTCCCAGCTCGGGTCGGCTCCACCTGGCTCCCAAGCCAGGGTCGGCCAGGGGGGTCAGACGGGAAGTTCGTGTGCCCCCAAACGGTACCGTGACTACACCGTTGGGTGAGTGAGTTGGGATTCGGGGTCATCGCGCGGTGTAGTGGGCGGCGCTACGGCCCGAAACTCTGACACCCTCGCGTCTTGAGCAAGCACGACGGTATTGTTGGTGGTATTGTTGGTGGTGTTGGTGTTGGTGTTGGTGTTGGTGTTGGTGTTGGTGTTGGTGTTGTTGTTGTTGTTGTTGTTGTTGCTGTTGTTGTTGTTGAACATTATTAATTCTAAAGAATAATTATTGTTGGGCCCCCTGGTGCGCGCCCCCCCCGCCGCGCCTAGGCCGCAGCCACGTTTTCATCATTTTCGTGAGGAAGCCTCAGGTAATTCGATGTGATCAAGATCCGGTTGTTTTGTTGTAATCCGCTTTCCCTTGCAAAAAACACTATAAAATGACATTTCTTGTTCTAATATAATCAAATTTCAAGAATCCCTTGCAAAAAATAAGGTAAAGTGGACATTCGCGCGCGCAAGACGAAATCCTTCCAAAAGCTTAGTGTTCGGAGCGATTTTAACATAAAAACATCAAAAAACCAATGGTTTTTCAACAAAAAAATGTCAAAATCTCATCCCGCGCGCTCTTGCGGATTCGTAGGAAACCCAACACTTTTTAAACATTTCTGTCAAACGGGCTTTTGCGAGCAACTTTTTCGAACTTCTGCGACAACGGTTGCGCACCTGCCAGGGCCATCATCCCTGTCAAATAATACCATGCGGGACACATTCGTCTCTCTGTATTATGTATTGTATGGCACAATTGCACCATGCTGGGCACATGCGCGCCCCGAATAAGTGACCAAGTTCTGTGGGTGTGTACCCCACGCCAGTGTAGTAGCCACGGTCGTCCGCACGCCACGAAGTGAAGTGTCCCAACGTCATAGGGCGGGAAGCTGGGTTTGGGTGGTCGCGAAGAGTCGTTTGGATATTTGGTAGAGCTTGTAATGCCCCCCCACGAAGTGGGGGTATTGCCTGGTGTCGTATGAAAACCCTGGCACTGGGGAGAACACCACGCGTTCGGGTAAAATGATTGTTGTTGTTGTTGTTGTTGTTGTTGTTGTTGTTGTTGTTGAACATTATTAATTCTAAAGAATAATTATTGTTGGGGCCCCTGGTGCACGGCCCCCCTGCGCCGCCTAGGCCGCAGCTACATTTTCATCATTTTCGTGAGGAAGCCTCAGGTAAAACGATGTGATCAAGATCCGGTTGTTTTGTTGTAATCCGCTTTCCCTTGCAAAAAACACTATAAAATGACATTTCTTGTTCTAATATAATCAAATTTCAAGAATCCCTTGCAAAAAATAAGGTAAAGTGGACATTCGCGCGCGCAAGACGAAATCCTTCCAAAAGCTTAGTGTTCGGAGCGATTTTAACATAAAAACATCAAAAAACCAATGGTTTTTCAACAAAAAAATGTCAAAATCTCATCCCGCGCGCTCTTGCGGATTCGTAGGAAACCCAACACTTTTTAAACATTTCTGTCAAACGGGCTTTTGCGAGCAACTTTTTCGAACTTCTGCGACAACGGTTGCGCACCTGCCAGGGCCATCATCCCTGTCAAATAATACCATGCGGGACACATTCGTTTTTTCTTCGCGCGCGCACGCCGAAATCTCCAAAAACAAATTTAGCACCGCGCATCATAAAATCACACGAATCGCACCGTAGGTCCAACGATCGGGACAAGCACAACCATCAGGACAACCATCGGGACAATCATCGGGACAACGATCGGGACAACCACAACCATCAGGACAACCATCGGGACAACCATCGAGACAACCATCGGGACAACCATATCCTCTCTCTCTTGTGTATTCCCACATCCCTCAGGAATTTGCCCTAAAGATGTGATCAACTATCTTGTGAGTACGTATCATGTGTATCATGTGTATCATGTACCATATGCATCATATGCAACAGATGTTCTGTGGAAGGCTTAACAACTTCTGTGGGTTAACAAGGCTTAACAACTTCTGTGGGTGTACGAACGTAGGCTTAACAACTTCTGTGGGTGTGTACTCCACGCCAGTGTAGTAGCCACGGTCGTCCGCAGGCCACGAAGTGAAGTGTCCGAACGTCATAGGGCGGGAAGCTGGGTGTGGGTGGTGGCGAAGAGTCGTGTGGATATTTGGTAGAGCTTGCACTGCCCCCCCACAAAGTGGGGGTATTGGCTGGCGTCGCATGAAAACCCTGGCACTGGTGAGAACACTGAGCGTTCGGGTAAAGTGATTGTTGTTGTTGTTGTTGTTGTTGTTGTTGTTGTTGTTGTTGTTGTTGTTGTTGTTGTTGAACTTTCATTTCTGAAGAGTAATTGCTGTTGATCCCCTCTCACCAGTGCATACTGTTTTTTCTCAATCAAAGTGTGCCCCTCGACGCTCGCACCCTGTTTTTTTGACAGGGGAAGTCTTGGTGCCCCCTGGCCTCCCGGATTACAACAACGGCTCCCGCCTGAACTTTCCTCCAATTTATTCAGGACCCCCGCTCCTGCCTGAGACTTCCTCACAATTTACTCAGGATCGGTGCTCCCGCTTGTGACTTCCTTGTAATTTAGTCAGGACCCCCGCTCCCATTCGAGACTTCCTCACAATTTACTCAGGAACGGCGCTTCCGTTCGAGACTTCTTCGCAAATGAATCAAGACTTCTTCGCAATCTTATCAAAACCCCCGCTTCCGCCAGATAACCCTTCACATTTTACTCAGGAATTGCGCTCTCGCCTGTGAGTTCCGTGCAATTTACTCAGAAATCGCGCTTTCGACGCTCAGGAAACACGCTGCGCCAAGGACGCCGCCACAATTTCATTAGGAACCGCGCTCTCGCCATACTCAGGCATCCCGCTTGAATGTCCCACCCGCCCGGCCCGCCCGTCAGGGGATCGCCCGCCCGTCGTGGGCTCCCGCCCGAGACTTCCTTCAGGAACAGCGCTTTCGCCTAGGACTTCCTCGAACGTTCACGCTCTTACCTTCCTGCTCCTCCTCCCTCTCCCTCCTCCCTCCTCCCTCCTCTCCTCCCTTTTCTCTCTCCCCCTCTCTTCTCTCATCCTTATGCCTCTCTGCCCTATTCCCTCTCCCTCCTCTCCCTCCTCCCTTCTCCCTCCCCTCCCCTGCCTCATCCCTCCCTCCTCCCTCCCTCTTTCTTTCTCCCTCTTTCCCCTCTCTCTCTACCTTTCCTATATATATACACCTACACGACCACCCTTCGGGTGATAAGGAGGTTCGGGGGGGGGAGGAACCAACGTCTCACTCGATCGGTCTCACTATCGATCTCACTATCGATCTCACCATGGGTCTCGCTCGATCGATCTCACTCGATCGATCTCACAGTCGATCTCACTCGATCTATTTCATTCGATCGATCTCACATCGATCTGACCATCGATCCCACAATCGATCTCACAATCGATCTCACTATCGATCTCACAATCGATCTCACATCCGGCCTAACTATCGATCTCACTATCGATATCACAATCGATATCACAATTAACGTCGTCATCATCAGCATCATCGTCATCAACGTCAACACCATCTTCATCAGCATCATCGGGACATCATCATCATCATCATCATCACCTCATCATTATCATCATTAACATCATCACCATCATCATCATCGGGGCACCACCATCGTCACCACCATCATCATCATCAACATCATCATCGGAACACCACCACCACCATCATCAGCATCACCATCTCATCATCATGATCACGAACAACATCATCAACATCATCATCATCATCATCATCATCATCATCATCATCATCGGGACACCTCATCATCATCATTAGCAACATCAGCATCATCAACATCATCATCATCATCATCATCATCTGCAAAGAGAAATAATCCCCCCAAAGGGGGTGTGATCGATGACGAAAAGGGCGGGTACCGAGGGTGTGGGGAACTGGTTTTGAATGACGCGCGGGCAAGTAAGAGCGAAGAGTCTTAGAATGATTGTTGTCGTTGTTGTTGTTGTTGTTGTTGTTGTTGTTGTTGTTGTTGTTGTTGTTGTTGTTGCTGCTGCTGCTGCTGCTGCTGCTGCTGCTGCTGCTGCTGCTGCTGCCGCCGTTTTCGGTCTCTCAGGGCCATCGCCAGGCCCCAGGGCTGTCGAGCGTCGACTCGGGATCACAGACTTCTCCTGGGGAAGGGGCCCAGACCTCTGGAGGGGCACGCCATACAGTCATCACGATGTCGGGGGTCTGGGCTCTGGGGCGTCGAAGTGGGGCGTGACGACCGGGGCGGGGGGGGCGTACCGTGGCCGTGGCTACGAGATCGCCCCGGATTTCATGGCCGCCTCGTCTTCCCTCAATTCGTCCCCTGGCCTTCCCTCGTCCGGGCACGTGCCTCAGAGGCTGTGATTTGCGACCCCCCCCTCGTTTGGTGCCCCCCTCTTTGGGCGCCCCCCACTGGAGGGGAGGACGGGAACTGTCCAGCCTTTCGGGAGCACCCCCGCGCCCCAGGATTCGGGGCCTGTGCAGAGATGGCGCGTCCCGACCCCCCCGGGGACACGGATTCGGCCACGCGGCTCGCAGCGATGCCTGACAGGAGCGTGCGGACGCAAGATGCGCAAGAGCGCGTGCAGAAGCAACACAGGGTCGTGGCCCAGAACTCCGGCGATCATGATCTTCACGGCGCCGGGCCCCCATCAGCCGAAACTGCATGCGACCGGTCACGATCCGAAGTCGTGACCGGAAACGCAGTGCGACCGAACTTGTGACCGACAGTGAGCGACGCTGGAGTTTCGAACCAGGAACTTCGCTGACATTCTGGCGCGTTCGGAAAAACTCGGGCGCCGGTTTTCAGTCACACTCGGGAGGATTTTCGGGCACAGTGTCGGTCACTAGGTCCCTCTAGTAGAGACGAGGCTGCGTCATGTCTTTGTCTTTCGGCATCTGGGGCCTGTTATCGGACCCTCAAAACATCGACCTGGGGCGAACCACTTTAGGCCTCTCAGATGGGGTCCGTGCAGGTGTGGTCGAAGGACCCCTCCGCATCGCCGACGCATCGGCGATGCGGCTGGATGTGGATGCCGATTTTCTTCACGTCGACGTCGCCGATGTATTGTCGATGCATCGCTGAAGCATCGCTGAGGTACCATCGATGCGGCGCCACTTCCGACCCAATCTACTCGGACCCCAGTTGGGAGACCTCTACATGTTTTTTGTTAAGCCTTGAATTTCGATTTCTGGGGCTTGTTTATCGGGCCCTGGGACATCAAGCCCACCCAGGGGGGAGGGGTCGGGAGCTTTGGGGCCGCGGATGAAAAACATCATGTCGGCAGATGTCAGGGGGGGGAGGGGTCTGCCCAGGGAGGAAACATTTGCCCCAATCGCATACTCATCGCCAATCTCGAGGAGAGGCGAACCTGTATTGAGGCGCGTTGGTAAGTGACGGGCCCCGTTTCCGCACGGCATCGGCTTGCTCAGTCGCCATATCAGGCGGCATTGGCCTCATGTTTCCCGGGGTACCTTCAACCAGCCGTGGATCTGGCGTTCACGCTCACAGGCGATTTAGTTCCCCCAATCCCCGAGTTCTGCCCGAGAAATCTGGCCGCTCAGAAAATGGGGGAAACTCTGGGATACACCCCCAGGGGGGCTATTCCGACGCACCCCTGTCAAGGGTGGTCGCCGCCACATCGCATGTCCCAGGGTTGGGCCCCAGACTTCTGGTCCGTTCGAAGAATCCCAAGAAGCCTGGGACAGGGGTCGACCTGTCCCCTTGTCACGCGCGCCAGGTCCATGTAGCCGTAATCCATGCCTCGAGGTCGGCTGGGTTCGGCAGGGTTTCGGCCACGCGCGCAGGACAGCCTGCCGCGTTGGCACGTTTGCTTGTCTCCGTTCAGGTCGAAGTGGGCGCAAACTGCTTTTGCAGTTTTATCGCCGCTTTGGGCGTCCGCCCCTTTCAGGCACTTGGAACCGCTTCATGGGGCCAGCGTTGCCGTGGAACAAAAATGCTGGCGTGTGCTCCGCTGGGGCCGCGGATTGAGCGAGCAGGCGCGCCGTCGGACGTCTGGGGAGGGAGGGGGGGCACGGCCGGGGGGCGGGGCGGAGGAGGCAGGCCGAGAGGTCGAGGGAGGGAGCGCGCCTCGCGCTGGACGAGGGGCGCCTTCGTCCGCCTCCCCGCGCGGCCCGCGCGCGGCACCTCTGGGAGCCTCGCCCCCCCGTCGCCCCCGCCGACGGCCAGCCCGCGCGCCTCCTCGCGCGCCAAGCGGCCGGCTGCTCCACGCCGCGTCGGCCTCGCCGCGCCTCGGCGCTCGCGGGCTGCCCACCGCGTCGGCCGACGGGGGCTGTGTGCTTTGGTTCGTTTTTGCCTGCCGGACTGCTTGCCGTTGAAGCCCCTGACGCGGGCGAGAGCGCACCCGCGGAGCTTCGGCGGCCTTGACGAGCGGCCTCCCCCGGACTGCCTTCCCCTCGCACTCCCCGGTGCCTCGAAGAACAGTGCAATGGAAACCCATGCCAAGACACACCCCGCTTGCCTCCAGGGTGCCCTGGGCTTCTTGGGTTTCGATGGTTCTGCGACGGAAAGCGTGACGCTCCCCCACCAGAAGTCAGTGCACGTCCTGGGGTCTCAGGGTCGGGTTTCCTGTGGAAGGCTTCTCTTGTGGACTGGCCTCCACTGTCGTCGGCATGAGCCACACGCTCTCGGAGGTCCGAGCGGACTTCTTCCTGGGTCGGCGCCTGGGCCCCTGGCGAGCTTCGCGAGCCAGGGACGGTGTCCCAGCGCCCATCTCAGAAGTCGGCCCGCATCTCCGAACTGCTTTCCCTCACCTCTCTCCATGGCCCCCCTCCCTCGACCTCGCTTGCTCCGGCTGCTGCGCTCACGCTGTGCGGACTGCTCCAGACTGTGCCTCGGCGCGGCGGCTGGCGAAACGACGTTGGCCGACTACGGCGGCAGCCCGGCAGGGACCATATCAGCCAGCGTTGACTCCAAATAGATCTGACTCGAACCAAGGGATCGGAGGAATCAAGCATGCTCGGAATCCGCAACTCAGCAAGCAAGCAAGCAGGCAAGCGTGCAAGCAAGCAAGCAAGCGCAGGCAGCGTGAAAGCGCGCGCGCGCAAGCAAGCAAGCAAGCAAGGAAGCAAGCAAGCAAGCAAGCAAGCAAGCAAGCAAGCAAGCAATCAAGCAAACAAGCAAGCAAGCAAGCAAGCAGGCATAGGCGTATACGTACGTATAGGAGTTAGGGGGGAGGCATAGGCATAGTATCTCGGTTCCCGTGTGTTATGTGACCCCCCTCTTGAGGCTCCTTAATGCTCCCACATCTTGGTCTGTAGCTGTTCTGGCTTGGACGCCTCCCTCACCAGCAGCCCGCTCCGCTTGGCTGGTGAGGGGAGGCTGAGTCTTCCGAGAAGGGCGGCCTGCGGGCCGCCCGCGAGCGGCGCGGCGGCGCCGTGCTGGGCGTGGGGGCGCCCGCCGCAGCAGCTGGCGCGGCCGCTGGCGGGCCTGGGGGCCTGCTGGGTGTTGGCGCTGGAGGCGTGGGCTTCGCTGGTGGCCCCCCGCCCGCGGTGCCGCCGGAGGCGGTGCCTGCCCCGCCGCCCGCGTTGGGTGCGGTGCCGCCTCCCGCCGCGGGCGCAGCGCCCAAGCCCGCCAAGAGAGGTGAGGGCGGCATGGGCGGCATGGGCAGGGCGCCCAAGGCGGCTCGGAAGGCGGCAGCGGCGGCAGCGCCTGTCCCGCCAGCAGCGGCGGGTGCGTTGGCCGCCCCACCCGCGCTGCCTCCGCCCCCGGGGGGGGCTCCTCTGCCATGGGCCGCTGGTGGCGTGCCGCCGCCACCACCCGTGAGAGCCGTTCCAATCCCTGGCGGCCTCCCGCCGCCAGCCGTGGGCCCCATGATGGGGGGTGCCTGCGGCGGGCTGCTGGGCTTCGGAGGCGTGGCTGGAGCAGGTGCGGCGGCGCCGCCTGGAGGCCAGGGGCAGTGGATTCATGGGCCAGCTGCACCTCAGATGCTGGGGGGGCTCGGGCTTTAGTCCGGTTGCGAGGTCGAGGGCGTGCTCCTCGACAGGGGCGGCTCGCCAGTCGGCACGGCGTGGTTCGCCGTGAGGGGCAGCTGGCCGCCCGACGTCGTGGGCATGTTCGTGGAGTGCCAGTTCCTCGCGACGAGCGTGCCGCTGCACGAGCCCATGCTCCAGGGGCTGTTCGGCATGGGCCAGGCGGTGCTCCACCTGTGTGGCGGTCGGCCCGCGGTGATCTGCAGGCAGGAGATGTGGCCAGGGCGGCAGGTCTTGCAAGGGGACACCTTCCGCGTGGTCCCCCCGTCGGCCTTCGGCGCAGGTCTGCCTGGAGCCGTCACGGGGGCCGCCGCGCCCAAGGCTGCGGCTGGCGTGGGGGCGCTGGCGGCCCTGCCTGGAGGGGCGGGCGCTGCGGCAGGAGGCACAGCAGGCCCAAATGACGGCGACGGTGCTGACAGCTCGGGCGACCTCGACCCCAAGAAGTTGAAGGACAAGCAGGAAAAGCTGCATCATCGTCTGGCCCAGAAGCGTAATATCGGGTCGCTCCTGGCGTCGAGGGCCGAGCAGCATCTCGACGGTCACGGCGGCGGCAAGCACAATAATAATAATAAAAATAACAATATTATTAATAATGATAAGAAGAAGAAGCGCAGGAAAAACAGGGACAAGGATGACTCCAGCGACACGACGGAGAGTTTTCGCGACGCCCTACCCTCTGGCTCAGGTCGCTGCATTCAGTCTGTGAGTCGGTCGGCGCCAGGTGCTTTACTAGCATCGGGCCTCGAGCAGATCAAGCAGCTGCTGGCGCAGAGGGGCGGGGCGGACACGGAGGAGAACCTGAACAGCATGGCGGCGATGGTGGTGCAGTACATCACGTCGGCGTGGCACGGTCGGCACCCGCCCCGCACCATGGGGGTGCGCAAAAACAATGAGATGATAATGGTCGGAGAGTGCCTGGACGCGTTGCTTGCAGGTCGCCGGCCCGAGCTGGGCGACATGCTGATGCAGAGGCTCAAGGCCATTGAGCAGGCGCACATGGACGGCCACTGGGCGGTCGCGCAGCACCTGGAGGTCGGCGCCGACGTGAACGCCAGCCTCGCGCGGGCCAGTGAGGTTCGCGACGCCGTCAGCGCGTTCGAGGGCGAGGCGAGGCTGGCGCAGCACCTGGCGGCCGCTGGCAAGAAGACTGGCAAGCCCCCCTAGGGGTTAGGCCGAGGGGGGGCTCGGGAGTGACGCGGCCCACCCCCCAGAGGCCAAGCGACGGGGTGCCGTCGCCCAGGGCGTCGCCGACCGCCATGGCGAAGGGGCTGCAGAGTTCGCAGGCAGCCAAGTGGAGGCGCCGCCGTGCAGGCACGGCGGCGAAGAGGCTGGCAGCCAGGAGGCAGGAGCACGAGGCTAGCGCGTGGTCTGTTGCGGCGCAGGTCGCGAAGCAGCTGGGGGGGCAGCCGCCGCGCGCTGGCGACGAGAAAGGAGACGGGCCCTCGGCGCGCAGGCCCGCGTTGGCCAGCCCAGGTGCAGGAGCAGGTCGAGCGGCCCCAGGCGCGCGGAGCTTCCTCGACAGGGTGAAGCAGGGCAAAGGCAAGAACAAGGGCAAGGCTAAGGGCAAGGGCAAGTCGGAAAAAGGGGTTCAAGGGGCCCAAGGGTGGCAAGAGGGGCTCCAAGGGGGATGAGGCGTGAGCGACGAGCTCGACGCCCCGGCGAGGTGGAGGCGGCCGGCTTTCCTGGAGAGGCGAGTGAGGACGCGGATGAGAGCTGGGAGTCTGCCGTGACGGAGGCAGGAGAGGAGGGGTCTCGCAGGGGCATAATGCGCCAGCGTGCCTAACGGCGCTGCTGGCGCGCGTGCCCCCCCCGCGCCAGCGCGGTGAGCGGCGGCGCTGGCGCGGGCGGCGAGACGGCCCCCCCCGCTGGGCCCCAATGCGCCAGTGTGCCTAACGGCGGAGCTGGCGCGCGGAGGCCCGCATGTGCCGACGTGCCTAACGGCGGAGTTGGCGCGTGCGGCGGGGGGGGGGGGGGGGGGCATCGTGCGATGCAGGATGAGGTGCAGTTCGATATCCCAGGAGATCGCGAGGTGACGGCCAGCAGCTTACACGCTCAGGGAGGCCAGCTTCGTGATATCTTATGCCCGCTTCAGCCAGCTCTACGTCGTGACGAGCACGCGTGCGTGGATCAGGTGGAGCTCGAGAGCGTTGCAGACGAGTTGGAAGCTGTTGATGTTCCCGCGCCACCTTCCATGCGGGGGAGACGTAACCTTCTTCCTCTGCCGTCTGGTGAAGTACGCGAGGTACCCGTTGCGCGCCGTGGAGGTGCTGGCGAGAGGGAGCTGGTGCAGGCTATGCCGGAGTCGAACGACTGGCTCTCCCTGGTGATCGTGGGTCTTAACTTCCACTGCGCTCTGCGCGGGCGTTCTCCCCGTCTAGCGCCAAGCCTGGGAGGGCCCGCGGCGGTGCAGACATCTGCCGCGCGTTTTCTTACTGAGGAGGCGCGGGTGTTCCTGGATCAGTGCGGCGGCGAGTTGCCCGAGATCGACTGGGGGGCCGAGGTGAAGGCCTCCGCCGTCAGCTACACAGGGGAGGAGGTTTACTCGTCCGAGCCTTTGAATCTGGAGAGGCTCGTCGAGGCGCTCCCTCCGGCGTCGGCGGCATCGTCGGTTGACGTGCTCAGTGTCTGCGAGGGGTGGGTGCACCAGGCGCTGCTGGGCCCGAGCCGCGTCCTGCAGGCGGAGGACGACGTCGAGGTCATGCCGAGGGCCCCCCGAGTCTGGGCGTCGGCCTCGGAGTGGGGCCGCATCGCCGCGGTGCCGGTCGAGAGGAAGGTCCTCGAGCCCATCAGCTTCGATGGGGGTGGCCGTCTTCAAGGGCAAGAAGGTTCTGGGCGGCATGTTCGGTGTGCACAAGGGCGGCTACAAGCGCGGCGAGGGCCCCCAGAGGCTCGTCATGAACATGACACCCTCGAGAGCGATCCAGAAGGTGATTCAATGTGGCGTGCCGCTGCTTCCATCCTCGGAGAAGTGGCGCAGCGTGGCGCTCAGGTCAGGAGAGGTTGTCGCCATGTCGTCGGAGGACCTCAAGTGTTGCTTCTACGTCTACCGCCTCCCGCCACCCTGAAGGCCCTACTTCGCCTTGTGGCTTCCAGCTCGGCGCCAGGCGCTGGGGCTGTTGTCGTGCGAGGGGTCGGTCTACCTGACCTCTACGGTGGTCCCGACGGGCTGGGTCTCGGCGACGGGAGTGACCCAACATGTTCGCCGTTGCCGCTTGCGGCGCTGGCGGGCCGACGTGCCGGCTCTCCCTGCGGACCGTGAGTTTCGTCGTGACGTGCCTGTTCCTGGTCGGGGCGGTGTGCTGGTGCCAGGTGGGCCCGCCGCCGTCTCAGCTGCGTTGGCGTCCGACGTCCAGCTGCCCCCTCGGAGTTGCGCGCGGCCAGATGGGCCAGCCGACTCTGTGGCTGATCGCGACGACGTGCGAGGCGACGTGTCGGTGCCAGGTGGGCCCGCTGTCGCCTCTTCCGTGGGCGCGTTCGGCAGCCGGCAGCCCCCGCAGACTCTGGAGCGGCCGGGTGGGCCAGCTGGGTCAGCGGGGCGGCCGCGGCGTGGCCAGGTGGGCTCGCCGCCGCTGGCGGGGTGGCGTGACATCTACATCGGGTGCGGCAGCCAGCACCTGGAGCTCGAGGCGTCGGTGTGGGGGAACCCTTTCCGCCTGGAGGTGGACGGGGGCCGCTGGGAGGTCATCGCGAAGTTCGGTATGTGGCTGCGTTCTCAACCTCGGCTGGTGGCCAGGATGCCAGAGCTGTCCGGGTGCAGGCTGCTCTGCCACTGCCGCGAGAGTCAGGGGTGCCACGGCGGCGAGATCATTGAGCTCTGGGACGAGATGTGCACCCCTGGGCCAGGCGGCGAGGCGCAGCCCGCGCGGACGGAGAACCAGTGCTGGCTCGCCTGGCAGGTTTACCTCGACAGCCTGGACATGCTGGAGGTCGGACCCGCCGTAGAGATGGAGTTGCTCAAGCTGGCGGGGCGGCCCGAGGCCATGTGGGCGGCGCTCGAGCGGTGCGAGGCACTCGGCGTCCCGGTGAGCGAGGCGAAGGCCGTGGTCAGGGACTCCGAGGCTACCGCGCTGGGCGATTTCGTGAACGGCGAGCAGGGTGCGATCTGGCCGCCAGGCGAGTTCTGCCACAGGGTGGCCGCGCTGACGCTCTACACCCTGAGGCGCCAGCGCGTCGCGCAGAAGTGGATGCAGGTGCTGGCAGGGCGCTGGGTGCGGATGATGCTCTACCGCCGCGAGACCATGACCTGCTGCGGGGAGTTCTGGAAGTTTCTGGTGCGCATGCGCGGCGAGAGGGCGCTTCCCGACGCAGTTCGGCGAGAGCTCGTGAGCGCTCTGTGCCTCATGCCGTTGATGCGCTGCGACTTGCGGGTGCCCATCGGCGCATCAGCGGGCTGGTCACGGTGTCGGACGCGAGCCCATGGCGAGGGGCGGTTTGCCGATCAGTCAGGCTCCTGCCGCGCGGCGTGGCAGCGGCGCGCGCGGCTCAGCGCGGGCGCTCGACCAGTCTCAATGACGAGGGCATCCTCCTGTCGCTCTTCGACGGGATCGGAGGAGGCCGCAGGGCCTTAGACCCCTTGGGGTGGTCGGTGGCGGTTTTTTGGCCACGAGCGAGGTTGACGAGGAGGCGGCGCGGGTCGCGCGGCACAGCTGGCCCGACGTGATGGAGCTGGGCGACGTCGCCAGCATCGCCCGCACTTGCCTGGAGCGGGTGAGGGAGCGGGCGCCCATGGCCAAATTGGTGCTGGTCACCGCGGGCCCCCTTGTGCCGACCTGTCGAGGGTGGGGGTCGGTCGGAAAGGGCTTGCTGGCAGCCGCTCTCGTCTGTTCTTGGAGATCCAGCGGATTGTGCGCCTGGCGTCGGAGGTGGTGGGCGAGGGCTGCCGCGTCTTCAGGATCATCGAGAACGTCGCGTCGATGGATCAGGAGCCGCTCGACACGATGTCGTCCGAGCTGGACCTGGGGCCCGTCTTCGTAGACGGCGCAGTGTTCCCCCATTGCCATCGCGACCGGGTCTACTGGGTCGACCAGCACGTGATGGTACCGTTGCAGCTCGCCGAGGTGAGGCCAGAACGCGGCGGGGTGCGCGTGGTGCCTCGGGAGACCCCAGGCTCGCAGGCCAGATGGTTGCGCCCTGGGGTGCGCTGGCCAGCTGGCGGTCGTGGGGACGGACGGCTCCCTACTTTCTTGAGGTGCGTGCCGCGACGCGTGCCTGGCTCGGCTCCGACGGGGATCAGGCAGTGTGACGAGGACACGCTCATGTGATGGCAGGCGGACGAGCACTGCTACCCCCCCCCTACCAGTGCAAGGAGGCCAACTGCCTGGCGGAGCCCAACGGGGAGCTGCGCAAGCCGGACGCACTCGAGCGCGAGCTCCTGCTCGACTTCCCCCCTCGCCACACGGTGACGGCGCGGCCGACGATGGCGAGGAAGGACATCAAGGGCCTCGGGCAATGCCGTTGTGCCCTTCTGGGCAGTGCTGCGTGATCGCCTGGCTGATGGCGCGCTGGGCCGTGTCCGCGGGCTACCTCCAGGAAGTGCCGACACTGGGGGCCATGAGGTTCACGGGGGGCGCCTGCGCCATCGCGGAGGGCGACGTGGTCATGGAGGGCGACTTCCGCGTGCACGACGACGGAGAGCAGGAGGCGCGCACTGGCGAGGTCGAGCACGATAGCATTGGTAAGGTGGTAAGGGCGTCCTGGTCAGACAGCGGGACCTGGTGAGCCGTGAAGCCGCGCTAGGCCCGTCGGTCGCGCTGATCGAGGGGCTGTCGAGGAGGGCGGAGGCGCGTGGGAGCGACGTGCGGCTCGACGCCCTGGAGAGCATGTCCCCGCTTGCCTGGCCCAGGCGCCCAGTGTCGGCGGCCTGCTGGGCGTGGCGAACTGTGGCGTCGTGGCGCTGGGCCCGCCCCTCGCGCATCGCGGATTTGGAGGTGCGGAGCTGCCAGGGAGCACTGCATTGGCGACTACGGCAGGCTCGGCACCTTCGTACTCGTTTTGCGCATTTGATGGATGGTCAAGTCGGTATCGGAGTCGCCACGAAGGGGAGGTCCTCCTCGCATGTGCTGAACGTGGTGGTGAGTAGGATCTGCGTGTTGGTGCTGGCCAGCCTGCGCACGCCAATCTACGGAAATTCTGAGACGGACCGTGACCCTGAGGATGCTCCATCGCGCAGGGTCGCTGACAAGAAGGATCATGGTTAGCCGGCGCCGGCGGAGGTTTGTGGCCTTGGCCAGCCAGCAGGGCCGCAGGAATGCTCGAAGACAAATCGGGCTCCTCTCAGACACGTTGATTCAGCCAGCGACTCTACAGAGATACCGCAGTGCAGTTGCAATTTTTTCGCAGTGGCTCGCCCTCAGAGGTGAACGAGTGAGCGCCAACATCGAGTATCTTGACTTCCAGGTTGCAGAATGGATTGGGTACTTGTGGTCAGACGGTCGCGGTGCTAATGAAGCTGCTGATGCTCTCTCTCTGGGCTGCAGTTTCTATTTCGACGCCGTCGAATTCTTCCACGATCATGGAACTTGTTCGGAGCGCGGCGACGTATCGATTTACCGCATCGAGTGCCACCTTTGCCGCTCGATCTTCTTCTTGCGATGGCGTGTGTTGCCAGGTACTGGTGCCGCGACGACATTGCGCTTCTGCTGATCGTCGGCTTCAGCGGCTTTTTGAGGACCACGGTGATGGTCTCGCTTCGCCGTTGGCATATCCAGATCGCGCTGGATCGCTCGAGTGTTGTCATCCCCTTGCCGATCACGAAGAGCGGCCCGCGGTGGCATGTCGAGGACTCGGTCGTCATATCCGACCGAGGCTTCGCTCATTTTTGCGAACATGTCCTTGGCCACCTGCAGCCAGGAGATCAGGTGCTGCAGGGGTCTGTCGCCAACTCCAGGCTGGTCTTCGACAGCCTCCTCGACGGCTTGGGCGTTCGCCATCTAGGCTTTCGCCCTTGCCCCCTCCGCAAAGGGGGCGCCACGCATTTTTACCGTTTGTCGCAGAATATGCGGGCGACCCTTCAGATAGGGCGTTGGCGAATACATATCGCAGAAGGCGTGCAGGTCCTGCTGCAGTGCGTATTCGACGCGAACAAGCAGCAGCGATTGGCAGTGCTGGTCCAGACACTTTGGGCAGCTATACATTAAGCAGGGCGACCGATTATCAATAACACGTCATTGAACATGTGTAACAGAAAGTGCTTGCGAGTCGCCCTGCAGGTAGTGGGACAGAGACCCCCCCGTGTGTGTGCGCACGGCTCAACGGGGACGGGAGGGGCCAGAGTGGGGTGCATGCAAAAACGTGACCCCGCCCAGGCGAGGTTCGTCTTTGGCTGCCCGTTCCCCTTCGCCCTTGGACCAGTTCAGGCGTGGAGCCTTGGTCTAGGGGGGGGGGGGGACGTGGCAGGAAGGACGGACCCCCCTGGGCGTGGCCATGCCCCCTCGAGGGAGGCGTGGCGTGGCCCTCGCGGCCAATGGGCCCGATGGGGGTCTCCGCGGGGCGGCGCCCCCGTGCCGGCAGGCCCTCGGCGAGGCGCAGCTTCGGTTCGGGCGCCCCCCTGGGGTCCGTGGTGCTCTCGGGCTCTCGGCGGGGCGCTGCTGTGGGTGAGCTGCGGTTGGCCCTCTGTGGGCTCGGGGGGGCCTGGGGCCCTCGGCGGGGGGCTGGGCTGTGCTGCCGTCCGACGGGCCCGCCCCTGTGCTGGCGCCGCCCGCGGTGGTGCCTCGGCTAGGCGCCTCACAAAACCTTGGTGTGGGAATATACTTGGAATTCAGAGGAGGGTTGAGGGCACATCGTATCTCGGTTCCCGTGTGTTATGTGACCCCCTCTTGAGGCTCGTTAGTGTTCCCACATCTTGGTCTGCAGCTGTTCTGGCCCTCCCTCCCGTCCCCAGAACAGCGTGACCCCGCCCAGGGGGGGTCGTCTTTAGCTGCCCGTTGCCCCTCGCCCTTGGACCAGTTCAGGCGTGGAGCCTTGGTCTAGGGGGGGGGGGCACGTGGCGGGAAGGACGGACCCCCCTGGGCGTGGCCATGCCCCCTCGAGGGAGGCGTGGCGTGGCCCTCGCGGCCAATGGGCCCGATGGGGGTCTCCGCGGGGCGGCGCCCCCGTGCCGGCAGGCCCTCGGCGAGGCGCAGCTTCGGTTCGGGCGCCCTCTTGGGGTCCGTGGTGCTCTCGGGCTCTCGGCAGGGCGCTGCTGTGGGTGAGCTGCGGTTGGCCCTCTGTGGGCTCGGGGTGGCCTGGGGCTCTCGGCGGGGGGCTGGGCTGTGCTGCCGTCCGACGGGCCCGCCCCTGTGCTGGCGCCGCCCGCGGTGGTGCCTCGGCTAGGCGCCTCACAAAACCCTGGTCTGGGAAAACAGAAGGGAGTTGAGAGAGGAGGGTTGAGGGCACATTGGCATCGGCATAGGCATAGGCATAGCCATAGCCATAGGAATTAGGGGGGGCGTCGGAATCTAGGGGGGGGTGCAACGGACCAATTAGTAGGGTTTGAGCTTGGACTCCTATAGGGCAAGCCTATTTGGAGAACAAACACGATCCCCCTTCTCCGATCTAACCTCAGCTCCATCTCATACCAGGCCGATCGGGCTCTCCCCCTGCTCCTCCTCGTCCTCCTCTTTCTCTGCTCCTGCTGATATAAATTGCTCTCCCTGCCGCTGTTTCCCCAAGCTGGCCTCAGGAGCGGAGAGTGCATCACCTTCCGCATGCCCAGCCTCAGAGAGCGGCCCGGCAGGGGCGGAACATTGAAAAGGGGGTCCCGTTGTTCTCCGCCGCATCCCTCCTTTTCCTCCTTCTCCTCACGGTCCTGCAAAACACCGTCCGGCATGAGAAGAGCACCAGTAACGACAAATTCATGCACGCTAGTGCCTTGGGATCTTCCCAGCCCTGAGGGCTTCCTCCTGGGCTTCGTGTCATCCTCATTGTCCTCCTCGTTCCTGCCTGAAGGCAGCGCTCGGTTTACGCGGCAGTGTCAGAGAGAGAGAGAGAGAGAGACAGAGAGAGCTGATGATGCCCACGCACGGGCTGACACGTGCTGCGGAGTCGATGCTCATCATTGAGCAGCCAGCTGTTGCGGTGACCGAGCCGACGCTGCCTGAGCAGATGGCTCCAGCGAGCTGCGGGCGTCCACGAGGAGCCCGCAACGATGCCGCCCGGGATGCTGACAGTTGTCGGACCCACGTGGTGGGCGATAATGCTGGGAACAATCTGGGTCGACATCGATGGGCGGTGTTTCGGCCACGCTCGCAGGACAGCTTGTTGGTTTGGCTCGGCGCACGGTCTGGGTATTCATTCTGTCTGGTGCTTCGCGCCTTGGATTCCCCTCAGCTAGCCTCGTTCTTCCCAGAACATGGGTTGGGACAATATCGGGGCGGCGCTGGTGCGCGGGGAGTGGAAGGCGCCTGCCTGGTCGGGACTGGAGCACAACAAGGCGCTCCACGGACGGACACAACGAGCCTGGGGCAGTCTGGGGTGCGGGCGGCACGCGATGGGCGGATCGAGGTGGCGAGTGGGCCGCTTGTTTCTACCGTGCGCTCCGCCCAGGGTGGCACTCTGCCGCCAGGGGCTGGTCCGTGGAGGAGGGGCTGGAGAAGGTCGTGGGGTGTTGCTGGGGGGATCTGAAGCACGAGGTGCTGCTCAGTGTAGTCGTGCTTCGTGAGAAGCAGGTGGCCGCGTTGATAAGGGTGCAGCAGTTCGTGCCCGCGATGAAAGACCCTGTGTATGAGTCAGAGTGAGCACGGACCATCATGCGGCTTGGGTAACTTCGGCCCACTGCGCAGGGGGCAGCGCCGCGGAAGGGCAAGCAGCGCGCAAAGCGTGCGAAGCCAAGTGTGGACTATGACTCTGGCGGTAGTCACCTTTCGATGGTGGGCCTCCCCTTCCTCCTCGCGCTCGTCCTCATCCTGTCCTTCTCCTCCTCATTCCCCTCGCATTTTTGGGCATTCGCGCCACCATCGTTGTTGACCTCTATTCCCGAATGACCTGTCGCAGTGGACTTCTAGCAGGGGCCGCAGTCTGTCCCCGCAGACTCGTTCTTTGGGGCGCCACCTGCTCCTGTCTTGGAACCCGCCTTGGATAGTTTCCGCGGCCATCGTTGCACAAATGATGTGATGCGGGCCGCAGCCGTGGCTCTATGCCCCACGGTCCCCAGCGTCTGATCCCCATCATGACGGGTTTGGCCCGCATGTCCTTTTCTATGTTGCGCTCGCCCCAGCGCCTGACCGCCACCACCACCACCACCATCTCTTTTTCTTTCTCTCTCTCTCTCTCTCTCTCCCTCCCTCTCTGTCTTTTTCACCCTTATATGTGTGTGCAGAGTACACATATCTGTGTGTATAAATATGGGCATGCCGCACTTCCCTGTTCTACTAAGTGGTTGACGAGTGGTTGACGCCCGAGCACATGATCCTACACATGGTCCCCCCCCCCACGCGCGCCAAACTCCCAAAGACCCAGGAGTGTGGCAAGTCCATCGGGGTCTTGCGTCTCACTATATTCCAAGTCCCCCTGTCGAGACGTGTGGCAGGGGCTCTTCTATTGGAAGATGTGCGTGGTGCTGTCACAGCTCCATGCCAAGCAAGTGCAGCAGGGGCATTGGGCTCTCACTGTTTTGGGGGGGTTGAGGGGGCAGATGATTATCGTAATTCGTTGGTTCCAATGCCCACAGCATGTAGCCGAGGCGCGCGATGCTCATCATTACGATTCTTCCACGCCCACAGAGATTTGACAAACGGCGTATGGGCCCTTAGCGTTCCTCCAAGGACCACGATCTCCATCCAACGTTCGGCCACATCATTGGGGCTTCCGAGAGCCATGCTGGAGCATTTGCATCATGCTATGGCGGTGCTTCGCGCTACGGTGAATTAGTGTCCTGCGGCGTGCACCCGGTGCGACAATCGTAGCCAATGTTCGCACTGGCGCGGGCTTTGTCTTAAGCGAAAGCAAGGCCGTCCTCAGGCGCCCCCCCGCCTTTCGAGACTGAAGGAACAAGCTTGGCATTGATTACCTTCATGGTGTTGCGAAAGCTCGGCGGCGCGCCGAGGTGGGAGGTGAGAAGGGGCAGGCCTTCTCAGCAGGCCGCTTTTTCAGAAGGGGCAGGCCTTCTCAGCAGGCCGCTTTTTCAGACATTGTCCGGCCTTGTGAGAAGCCTTCTGTGTCTGCGGAGAAGGCTCGGAACATGTCTCAGAAGGCCAGACGCCTTCCAGGTGTTCTGAGGGGCCCTCCCCCTCTGCATTTCCCTTCAGCGCGCCGCCAATCCTTTCCAGACTGATGAGCCAAGCTTGGCAGCAATTGATTTCATGCTTAGCTGCCTTGATATGCCCGTATTGCAACGCAGCGCGTACCGTGTTCTCAACGTCCGTGTTAACACGCTGCGTGTTTGCTCAATGTGGTGGCCCACGTTCTGGCGAACGTCTCGCGCCAGACCTACGGTTTCAGTCTACGTGTTGAGCTCCGTGCATGCTGCGTGTTGCATGTTGCAGATCGGGACAGCCAAGGCTCCATGGTGGTGTGTTGCCAATGCGCGTCGTCCGGAAGGGCGGGCCGCTCCCTTCCGTCACCGATCCGCGAGTCCGTGAGTCTTGTGGGTTGCGCTCTGGGTCGCGCGATCTCGATCACGGTGGTGATGGTCCTCTGTAGGGTCTTAGTTGTGCGTGGTTTTGATTCACCGCTCTTGTCTTCCTCTCTTCCTCCTCCTCCCTGTCTGGGAGCTCCTCTGTCGGCACCCGCATCTCAAGTGACTGCAGGCAGCTCGCATGTCTGACCTCCGTCAGAGGAGCGGTGCTATAACATCGGGGGTGAGGGGGTTAAATTGGCTTCGCTTCGGTGTTCGTTTCGTGCGTGCGGGCGAGGCGAATCTGCGTGGGCGCGCGAGAGGAATGAAGCCTCCTCTGGCTAGGGCGCCGCCGGGCCAACAGACCGACCCCCCGGGTTGTCTGGCGGTGGCCGGTGGTGTCCCGCCGGTGTCCCGCCAGTGTCCCGTCGGTGACCCGTCGGTGTTCCGTCGGTGTCCCGTCGGTGTCCCGTCGGTGTCCTGTTGGTGTCCCGTAGTGAGATCGATAGTGAGATCGATCGCGAGGACGATAGTGAGGTCGATAATGAGATCGATCGAACGTTATCGATAGTGAGATCGGTAGATCGTGAGATCGATCGTAAGATCGATGGTGTGTTCGATAGTGTGATCGGCAGTGAGATCGATAGTGAGATCGGTAGCGATATCGATAGTGAGCGGGATAGTTACATCGATTGTAAGATCGATAGTGTGATTGATAGTGAGATCAATTTTGAGATCCACCGAGTGATACCGATCGAGTGAGGCCAATAGTGAGATCGACAGTGAGATCAATAGTGAGATCGATAGTGAGATCGATAGTGAGATCGACATTGATATCGATAGTAAAATCGATAGTACGATCAACAGTGATATCGATTGTGAGATCCATGGTGAGTTCGATTATACGGTCGGTGGTGAGATCGATAGTTGGATCCGTAGTGAGATCGATAGTGAGATCGATAGCGAGACCGATAGCGAGATCGATTGACTGAGACGTCGGTTTCTTTTCCCTCCATCTTCCTTATCACCCGAAGGGTGGTGGCATCGGTACACTTACGAACGCTGGTCGCCGGGAGTCTTGGGAGCTCGCTGCTCGGGTCGCGTTTAAGGGGCCCCAGTGATGCTGCGCATTCGTGGAGAGAAACATATGTGAGCACCAAGCCGTTGGCCGTTGCCGAGCTGCCCGGGGCAAACAACGCCACCGTGCCGCTGCCATGGACGGGCGCGGTATGTTCGGACGTTGGGGTGCATCTCTACTATGCTGTAGTGTGGCGCGGCCGTGACTGTGCATGGCTGTTGCGACCTCTCCTGAGGAGTTCTTGGAGGCTTCTTCGGAGAATATTTGGAGCTGCATGGGCCCCATTGTGGGACTTCTTAGGGTTTCCCGGTGGGCGTCTTGGGCTCTGCTCTGGCCCTGCGGGCCATCCTTGGTGCGGTGCTTCTGCCGGGCCCTCCCGAAAAGGCTTGGGACGAGCATTTCGGGCAGCCGGGTCCGACCTTTGGGCAGTCGTGCAGATTCCTTGGGGCCGTCTTGGGACGCCCTTGGGCTGATAATCTTGGAGTCTGCTTGGGGCCGTCTTCGGGGCTTCTTTAGCCCCTCCAAGGGCTCTCGGAACTATTCTTCAGACTGTCCGGGGCCGAAGCGCTGGGGAAACAAAAGACATCGCTTTCTACATTCTTTGTGACTGTGACGTGCGTGTGACGCAGAAGTGCGGGCTCGACTGTGCCGACACTCGCGCGTAAGCTGCCCGCATAAGGTCGCGCGTGCGTTCCATCGTTTTCAATGTGGCGTGCCGCGCTGGCGGCTCGCGTGAGCCGCCGCCTGAGGTCGCTACGTCGTCTCGCGTAAGGCCCGTTTCTTTTCGTCGCTCACATGTCGCTAGCTCCCCTCGCGCCCCTTCTGTCTTTCGTCCTCGCGTTTCCTCCCCTGCCTCCTGCCTGTCTTGGATCCTGCGGTCTTCCGCTCGGCCTCATCGCTCGCTCCCCAGGGCGCTGTCCGGTGTGCAGCCGTCGCCACTTGCCTGCGGTGGTGGTGGGGGGGTCCAGCGGACTGGCGTCGCCCGGCAATCCGGCCGGACCAGGCTTTGGCCTCCTGGGTGCCGCCGAGCGCACCAGGGCCGCATCCTCCCTGCGCCCTCTGAGATTCAGCGGGGTGGTGCTGTCCGGGGAGCCAGACTGGACCTCGCTCTCCTGGTGCTGCCGAGCGCGTCGGCGTCGCCACTCTCTCTCTTGCGCCCCTGCGGGGCCTCGGCGGGGGCAGGGCCGTGTGCCTTCATGGGCCGCTGCCGACAGCGGGGCTGTCGCCGCTCGGGTCCAAGCGGGGTGGCGTCTGAAGTGGGGCTTCGAAGCTGCACCTTGGCTCGCTGGGTGCCACTTCGGATGCAACTCCTGGGAGGTCAAATTCTGATCGTGTCCTGGTCTGAAGTCCGGCTTAATCTGGCTTAATCCCGCGTGATCCCGCGTAATCCCGCTTAATCCGGCTTAATCCCGCTTAATCCGAGGCCCACTTTGGCGTAACAGCCCCGCAATGGGGCGCAATCTTTCCTAATCTTTCCGACGAAGACCTCCCAGCAGTTGCTTCCTGAGGGTGCTGCCCCAGCGTGCCGCTGTCGCCACTTTCGGAGCTCCTGGGCGGTCCAGAGGCGTTGCAGAGGCGGACTCCAGCGGGGTTTCGCCTCCCGAAGGCATGGTGCCGATAGCGTGCCCCGGGTGGCCGCTCCCCTGCGGTCCTTCTTGGGATCCTGCGAAGTGGGATTTTGCCGGGATTCTCGGCATTGTTGGACCGATCCCCATCCTCATCCTCATCCCCTTCGATCGGGGGAGCGTAAGACCCCGGTTTGCCAGGACTCGGGTTCGCCATTTTTTTTTGACGACCGCGACTCGGATTTTGACGAGTAGGAGTTTCGTGGGATGTCTGCAGCGGGAGGCCTCGTCAAAATGCGGGCTCGGCCTCGTCATTTTTTTGACGACCTCGTCGGGGATTTCCGAGTCCCCCGTACCCGGGTCTTACGTCTCCCCGATTCGAGACCCCCACCAGATTACCACCCCGGTTGGGGATATGCCCCTCGAAGCTCGAAGGGAGCGACCTATATCCCCACCTTGGGGGGGTGAAACGGCCAGTTGGGCCCAGGCCACGCCGCTGGGGATGGGGATCGGTTAAACGATACTCAGATTTAGGCTAGCCCTGCCACGGCTGGAGATCTGGACGACCGAAATGGGCATGCCGGATTTCACAACAAAAGGGGGGTGGTCTGATTTGGGAGGGGGTCCGATTTGAGCTGTTTTGGAGGGTTCTTCCAATGAGCCTGGGCAAAAGGCCGCCCTCTCATGGCTTGTTTGGGGGAGTCTGAAATTGCCCGTCTGGGAGGATTTTGACTCCCTCCCTCTTTCATTACGCAATCTGGAGTAACAGGTACAAAGACCGCCAGCAGCTCAAGTTCATTTTGAACAGGACTCGCTGTCCGCACCGCCGCGGGGCTTGTCGGTTTGAGATAGATGGCCGCCTGCACAGTAGCGGCCGCTGTCAGTTCTGGGCAACATTTGTTGTTGGGCATTCTGCGCATCTTTTCCGTATTCATTCCGGGCGGCCGAAGGGAAGGCTGTCGGGAAGGCCATGATGCGGACAGGTCTCTCCAGAGCGCTCTGGAATGCTCTCAGGGCGTTCGGGAGCGCTCTGGAAAAGCCGCTGCGTCCGATGCATCCTGCGGTCCCGCCAGTTTACCACCATCCAGATTTACCCTCATTCCGCGTTACACCGTCATACTAATACTATGTGTGCGTCGCCCCCAAGGTGCGACGCGCGCGCGCCGAGAAATTTTCCAGTATACGCTCCGTGGCGGGCGCTGACTGGCCATACGGTACATCGACAAAATGTTGCACCACCTGGTGCCTGCGACATCAGACGTCGTTGTGCAATCGACGTTTCGTGCTCGCCCCCCCCTCCCCTCAATCTAATATGGGCTGCGGGCCGGGATCGCCGAGACAGCTCGGTGGTACAACATTTTGTTGGGTGCTTGGGAAATCTGGAGGAGCTCATTCTCGCATGACCCCAGAATTAGATTGGGGGGAGGGGGGGGGGAAGGTTTGAAGCATGCGTGCGAAGATCGACGCAAAGTAGTGCAACATTTGGTCAATGTAGGGTACGGCTTGGTAAGCGATATATGTTATACGATGGTTGTGCTCCATGTTCGGGTCGGACGCACGCCTCCGAGAAGGACACATAGTACTAATATGTCCTTCTGCGGCCCCTACCGCCATCTGGATTTACCCTCATTATGGCTCCTTCTCAGGCGGGTATTCTTCCCCCCCCCGCTTTTCATCGCCCTGCTTGTCCGTCCGTGCCCTGCGGTTTGCTTTCCCTGCGTGGCGCGGGGAACAGGTTTCCCCATCGGTTGGGAGCTGCTGCTTTGCATAGGTGCTGACCCCTGATATCCTAGACGCTTCGCGTAACGCCACCAGTCCATCCAGAAACGATGCCCAGGCGAGTTGCGCTGATCAGGGATGTGGGACCCCGTGGGGCCTCTTGGTGGCCGCTTGGGAGCCTTTTTGGGGCGTCTTCTTGGGAGCCTATTGGGGCCGCTTGTGCGCCTCTTGGGGCCCTCTTGGGGCTCTCTTGGGGGCCTTGGGAGGCCTTCTTGGAAAGATCTTGGAGGATATCGATCCAGGAGGAAGGGCCCTCAGTTAGCACCCCCGCTTTGAAGACCCCAAGCCGCCTCTTGGGGCCCTCTTGGGGCGCTCGTAGGGCGATCGTAGGCGCTCTTGGGGCCGTCTTGGGGCCGTCTTGGGTCTTTCTTGGTGCCCTCTTGGGCCATCTTTTAGCCATCTTGAGGCATCGAGGGCCCATCGGAAGCGAAAGTGCGAGATGGCCATAATCATAGATGTTCCTTACGGTTTGGGCTGACTTTGGCCTCTTAGGGGCCCTCCTTGCGAGTCTCTGTGGCCATGTGGAGCCATCTTTGAGGCAATCTTGGGGAGTATGGGGCCACTGGAGCCCCCCATGGGCCAACAGCATCCGAACTAGTCCCCTATGGGCCAAGCGTCCCGAGTGTGCTTCAATATTTTTGTTGCTCAAAAAGTGGATGTGCTCAATTAGCGTGCCACCTTTAGAGCCCCCAGGGTCGCTTCTGAAGGTCCTCCTAGGGCGCTCTTGGGCGCTCTTGGTGCTTCTCTTGGGCCCCTCTTTGGACCTTCTTGGGCCGAGAGGGCCAACATCATTGATATTATTTAGGTGTTTGAATGAGTTTGACCTCTTTGGGGCTTCCCCTGGGAGGCTCCGAGGCCACTTGGACACGTCTTGGACTGGTCTTGGGGTTTCTTGGAGCTTGTTGGAAGCCATCTTGAGCGATCTTGCACCTTCTTGGGTTATCTTGGAGGTCATCTTGGGCTCTCGGGGACCCTCTGGGAGCCATCTTGGGCCATCTTGGACGCTCCAACGACGTATGGGGTATGGGGAGGGGTCAAGACACCCACCCGCCCGCAAGCCGTCTAGCTCACTCCCACCCGCCTTCCTTACACATAAGTAACACCCGAGCCTGAGCATGTTCAGCGGTCGTCTTTGGATGGACAGCTACCGGGAACCAAAGCCGACCCCAGGTGCGCGACGTTTGGGCGAGGTGCGCCACGCGTGCCAGGGGCGCCCCGCGCGCCAGGCACCCCAGGGGCCCGAGCGTGCCAGGCACGCCTGCTGCGCCACATGCGCCACGTGCTCCGAGTGCGCCAGGTGTGCCGCACACTCCAGCCGCGCCAGATGCGCCGCGTTCGGGGCACGTGCACATTGCGTCAGGTGCGCCTGCGCACGTGACAGCACACAGCGGGAAACACGTCGGCCCCCGCCATCCTTGTCGAAAACCGATGCCCATCATTGTGTCTGCCGGGCCTGCGCACAGCAGGCCACGCGCCATCACCCCCGCCGTCCCTGTCAAAAACCACTTGACAGTGATCGCGGGATGGCCGCGCATGAAGGTGCATGTTGTATTTTTGTGAGGGATGGTAGCCCTGCGCGCAGCAGGGAATATGCTGACACCCCCGCCGTCCTTGTCAACAACAATTCGACGTGCTCGCGGGCCTCACGAACATGTCTCAAGACTTTGACCCAAAGTGTATTTTGCATGGTTTTTTGACAGGGATGGTGGGGGGGCCACATCGGGTTGGCCGCGCATGCTCCAAATGTGGAGGCAGAGTGCGGTTTGTATTGTTTTTTGACAGGGATGGTGGGGGGCGGGTGGTCATGGTGTCGGCGTGGTGCCTGGTTGGCCCCCGGTCGCCTGGGGGAGGGGGTGTATATTAGTAGTGAACAGTGATGAACCCCTCCCCGAGGGTGAAGAAGGGGGTTGGAAGAGGGAATGCCCTCAACCACGCACGCCCTAAAGGGATGGTGTGGTGGGGTTCCTTGCGGCTGGAAGTTGAGCATCGCTTCAGAGCGGATGGGGAGGAGGAGTACGAGGAAGAGATTGAGAATGGGAGCATCATGTGATGGCGGAGGAGCAGACTCTTGAACTTGGGAGCAGGGAGCCCAGGGACGTCTTCATCAAGTGTGTCAAGATTCTCTTGTTCGCGGTGTACTCATGAGCGCGGTCCGTGTCTCGCCCCGTCGTTTTGCTCCCAATATTCAGCTTCTCCTTTTGCCCAGCGGCGCTCTTCCTCCTGCGCACATCTTGTCCTCTTCGTCGCTTCTGACCGATGCCATTCGTCAAGATTTGATACCTGCTCGGATCTTCGTATGCGCGGCGCGTTCGTGCAGCGTCGTCGGCCGGCTCGTTGATCCGATGCTTCGAACTCGTTCGCTCCTCGAGCAGTGCTGGCACCTCGCCTCCCGGCCCTGCGGTCCCAGGATGCCAAGCCGCAGCCGCAGCGTCGTGCCGTGCCGCACGGGCATAGCCCCCTTGAGGGGAAGCGGATTTGCCCGTGGGCGGGCTCTCTTTTTTTTTTTTTGGGGGGGGGGGGGCAAAAGATGCCAAGCCGCAGCGGGGCAGGCCGTCTCCAACATGCAGCACGCGCGAGGCGCGCGTCTCTGCGCCCGCTGCGGGCCCAGAAGGAGGAGCAAGCACGTCCGGGGGAGGACGCCGCGCTGCGCGCCCGGACATGCGCAGAGCAGCCAGCCGCGGGCGCAGGATCGCAGCAAGTGCAGTCGGAGGGCCATCGATGCTACACCTTAGGCGATGCTTAAGAAAGCTTAAGTTTTCGGCCAGAGTCTCGATTATTCTTGATGTTTCAGTGTGAACTTCAAGATGTTGATAGACATTTTGGGTTTTCATTCAAGTTCTGAGACTATGAATTTCTTAACCCATGATTTCTTAAGCATATCGCAGGGTGTACAGTCGAGGCGCTGAAGAAGGAACCCTTTTCGTTGGGGAGGGGCTCGGCGTTCCTTGATTGTTTCACAGCTTGCCTCAGGTTTTCCTTATGTGTTCGATGGGGAATCGAAGTTTAACTTGTGGAAAAAAGGGGCCTCGTTCCTTATTTAGGGTTCCCTAGGTCAACGCCCCGACTGTACCCTACGCAGGCCAGCCTGGCCCTGGTCCTCCAGGAAGGCTCCAAAGCGTCAAGATCATTGATTTCCCCTCGGTTTTTGAAATATTGTCGCGTCCTCTTCTTTTCAGCTCTCCGACGGCCCAGGACGGCCCAAGAGGTCCCCCACATCGCCCCACGAGCGCCCACGAGGCCTCCAAGATGGCCCCAAGAAGGCCCCAAGACGGCGCCTGCAAAGGGTGGCCGATGCCCCGACAGTGGCTGTGCTCAGACGGTGCCTCCTGGATCGTGCGCGTGCTCGGGAGGCCCAGCGGGCAGAGGCGTGCGGCAGCCGACCGCTGACGCGGGCATCCTCCCTGGGAGGGCCAGCGCGCCGAGGAGGCCCTGCCGCCGTGCGTGGAGGGCGGCAGCGAGCTCACTGGAGGCAGGAATTGCGCTGAATCACGGAGCTCGTTCCACTACTCGCAAGGTGCCTACTCTTTTTTTTGTTTTCTTTTCTTTTCTTGGGGCAATAGCTGTGCAACGGCACAATGAAACTGTCACGGAATACCTCTTGGAGGTGGTGACCATGTCGAAAAGTCAGAAGAACAGTTAAATGCCTGAAGTGATGTTTCGAAAAGCACCTGTCTGTTTCGACGTAACTTCTCGTTAATCCTCCGCGGCGGGTCCAGGCCATTTGCGAGTAGTCACTTGGCGAGTCGTGAAACGCGCTCGCCTACCGAAGGCGGAACTCGTGGGACGTCGGCCATGGGCTCACGGAAGGCACTCTTCCCTGAGGGCATGCTTGTTCTGCGACCGTGGTCTCGCTGAAGGCAGACACGTCTGCCTTTTCAGTGAGAATTGGTCTGCCTTCAGGGAGGCGAGTGCTCTCGCGGCGCTCACCTGTGGCGAGGAGGCCAGCGCTGGCGGGCGCCGGGGCGGCTTCCAGAGGGGCGCCGCGGCGGTGGGCGTGCAGCGCTAACCGGCGCAAGCACCATGCCCTCCTCGGCCCGCGAGGAGCCACTGAAGCGCTGGAAGACAATCGGATTTTGGGAGCACGTGGGAAGACGAATACAGAGGGCATACCTAATCATCGATTCCCAGGAGAGTATGGAGCAGACGGGGAGCGGAGGGGAAGATGAGCATCCAGAAAGCATGTAACATTTGGGGGATCCTGGGATTTGTGTCTAATTGTTTGTGTGTCCCTGAGCTCCTTCATATGCCCCCCCCCCCCCCGGAGGGCTTGCGCTGGCCGGTAACCGACGAAAGTGAGAAATTGTTACCACACCTTCGATGCTGCCCGTTGTACATGATTGGCGTCCGAGGAAGGTCTCAACCTTCTCTTGGAGCGCCGTCCATGTCCGCTCAACGAGTTCGGCCGTACCAGGCCCGCGACGTGTTCAACAGATATGTTAACGAATTCAGCAAGCAGTGGTTCCGAGCGATGTGGTCAACGTTTCCGAAGGCATCAGCCCACATCGCTCGATTGGTAGCACAAGCGTCAGACATGCGGCTCACCTGTCCACGACCTGTATACCGTGAGGCGTCCCCATAGGAATATGTGCGACCTCTTGAGCCTTTGTTGACAGTCGGCTACCAACTCATCAAAGCCAGCAGTTATCTAGATCGGCAATCGTTGTCAAATCCGTCACACAACCAGGACTGGTCAGCATCTTAGCGAAACTGGTGCCAAACTTTCTGAATGCAATGAGCTTTTGCTGCGTACTTGCTTCAATGCAATGAGC
Source organism: Prorocentrum cordatum (assembly GCA_963575745.1). Taxonomy (NCBI): domain Eukaryota; class Dinophyceae; order Prorocentrales; family Prorocentraceae; genus Prorocentrum; species Prorocentrum cordatum. The sequence continues at coordinate 97,098 of CAUYUJ010018589.1, forward strand.
TATTGTCACGTTTTCCGCTTCTACGTTGTAAGCCCCATTGTTTCGCTTGGCTTCTCCCCCAAACGCCCCTACTTGCTTCACCCCTGTTTCCCTGTAAGGGCTACACGGGACCACGTCCGTCCTGTCGTTCTTGCGTGCGGGTTCGTCGTTGACTTCGTGTTTTCGTTCGGCCACACCTTTTCCCCTTCCCTTTCTCATGCTTCGTCCATTTAGTCTCAACTACGTGTTCCCCTCTTTTCCTTTCCCCCCTTGTCCGCTGCTTCTTCCAATGGCGCCCTCGAGGGCGCAAAATTATTCGAGCTTCGCGATTCTGCTCCGATCCCTCATCCTCTTCTCCCCTGGGGGGCGGTGCGAGAGCGCGAAGTTATTCGCGCTCGCGTGCTTCAAGCAGCGCGAAGTGCGAAGGTGCACTTGTTCTTCCTTGCTTCCCTGGGCACGTTCTCGTCGCACGCACTTTGCCCTGTTACGGTCGGACCGAGGCGCAAGATCGAGGTGGGCTCGGGAAGGGCACCCTACATTTCTCTTGGTGCTTGCTGGATGTCCTTGTGCATCCCGGGGGAGGGTGCCCTCGCATGCTCTCCAGTTTGGCTGGCGGAGGATCTCATGTTCTTGAACAGATGAAAAAGGAGATGGAGGAGGAGGAGGAGCATGAGGAGGAGGAGGAGGAAGAGGATGAACGGAAGGGAGGAGGACAAGGTGCCAGAGGTGATGAATTGGCGAGGGAAGAAGAGGGAGGAGAACGACGAGGAGCAGCAGAGCCAGAGCAGGGCCGAGCACGAGGAGACAGAGCCCTCGCCATCCGCGCCCTCGGTTCCTCGGCGTGGGCTCCGTCTGCGTGCCAGTCCTCGCGCCCTGTGCGCCGGCGCGCCGTGGTCGGCGTCGCCGACGCCGTGCTAATGCGCACGTTCCTGTCGTAGGTTGCGTGTACGTCCGCGAGGCAGCGTCCCAGGGCAAAGCCACGATGCGCCGCGCGAAAAGCAAGAGGAGGAGGAGGAGGGGGGGGAGGAGGAGGAGGAGGAAGAAGGGAGGAGGAGGAGGAGGAGGAGGAGGAGGAGGAGGAGGAGGAGGAAGAGGAGGCGGAGGTGGAGGTGGAGGAGGAGCAGAATGATGATGCTGCTGATGCTGCTGATGATGATGATGAGGAGGAGGAGGAGGGTGAGGATGATATGATGCTGATGATAATGTTGATGATGGTAGTAGTGGTGGTGGTGATGATGATGAGGATGGGGATGATGATGAGGAGGAGGTCAATGATGAAGATAGAGGATGAGGATGAGGATGAGGAGGAGGATGAGGATGAGGATGCTGATTATAATGATGATGAGGATTATACTGATTATACTGATGATGCTGAAGATGACGCTGATGATGATGATGACACTGATGATGAAGATGACAATAACGACGACCATGATGATGACGATGCTGATCATGATGATGATGCTGCGACTGCTGCTGCTGCTGCTGATGAAGGTCACGACGATGTTGATAATGATGATGATGCTGCTGCTGGTGATGATGATGATGATGCTGATTATGACGATGTTGATGATGCTGATGAGGATGAGGATGAGGATGAGGATGAGGATGAGGATGCTGACGATGATGATGAGCTGATGGTGATGCTGCTGATGATGACGACGACGCTTATGATGATGATGATGATGATGATGATGATGATGATGATGATGATGATCATGATGATGATGATGCTTCTGATGGTGATGATGATGCTGCTGATGATGCTGATTATGCTGATGACGATGATGATGACGGTGATGATATGATGATTATGACGATGCTAATGCTTATGCTGATGCTGATTCTGACGATGATGATGATGCTGTCGCTTATGATGGTGATGATGATGACGATGATGCTGCCGATGATGGGGATGATGATGTTGTTGCTGAGGATGATACTGATCATGCTGCTGATGCTGATGATGATGGTGCTGATGCTGATGCTGATGATTTGGATTATGATGTGATGACGACGATGACGATGATGATGTTGATGCTGCTGATGATGATGATGCTGATGCTGATGATGAGGATGCTGTTGATGATGCTGCTGTTGTTGATGATGATGATGATGTCGATGATCATGATGATGCTGATGATGTGCTGCTGATGATGATGCTGCTGCTGATGAAGAAGGTGATGATGACGATGATGCTGATGCTGCTGATGATGGTAATGGTGGTTGTGATGATGCTGATGATGCTGCTGCTGCTGCTGCTGCTGATGATGATGATGATGATGATGATGATGATGATGATGCTGCTGCTGCTGATGCTGATGATGATGATGATGCTGATGCTGCTGATGCTGCTGCTGACGATGATGATGATGATGATGATGATGATGATGATGATGATGATGATGATGATGATGATGATGATGATGATGGTGGTGATATTTGTGGCATGGCTTTGCGGATGCCATGCCGCCAGGTTGGCAGCGCCGCCTTTGGCCGCGATCTCGCGGCGCGGCCCACCGCTCACTGCGCGGTGGCTCAGTCCCAGAGAGCGAACGGAGGGCCTTGCACATCCTAAGGGGGGGGAGGGGAGGAGGAGGACGAGGAGGAGGAGGAGGAGGAGGAGGAGGAGGAGGAGGAGGAGGAGGAGGAGAAAGACGAGGTTCTCAGGACACCCCGGGGTGTGGAAATCGGCGGCACATTGGTGGACGGGGGCAGGATGCGGAAGTTGAGGAGGAAGGACATGTAGGAGGGTGAGAGTGATGTGTGAGGGTGAGGGTGATGGGGAAGGAGTTTTTGCGGCCGCGCGCCAGATCGCCCAGGCTCGGTTTGGTGGCCGCTTCGGAGGAGCAAGTGACGGAGAAGGGAGACGGAGAAGGGAGACGGAGGGGGAGCGGGCGCGCGGGCGGGCGGGCAATCGGGCAGACGCGGGGGCGTGCGTGCGGGCGGGCGGGCGGGCATGCGCGCGGGCGTGCGCGTTGGCGGGCGGGCGGGCGTGCGGGCGTGCGGGCTGGCGGACAAGACGGCGGGCGGGTGCGCGGGCGGGCGGGCGAGGAAGTTTCAGGCGGGAGAGGCCGCGCCGCCGTTCCACATAATCGCCTGGCCTTGCATTCTCTGGCCTTCCCGCGCTGTCGGGGGTTTGGGGGTCGTCTGCAGTGCGAGTTCGGGGCTGCCGAGCGCGGCAGAGTTGGCCTCTCGAGTATTTCCCAACCATCTTTTGAAACAGTGCCCCGCGTCCCACCTCACCTCACCTTCATCCTCCCGCTTGTCCCTCTTCCCTCTCTTCACTGCCATGCTGGCGCACCCCTCGCACGTTTCGTGGTCCCATAGGGAGCTCCACCGAAGGCCCCAGTGCCGGTGTTCACGTGCGTCCCCGCCACCCCGTTCGAAACACCCGTCACACGTCTCGTGGCCCTTTAGGGAGCTCCACCGAAGGCCCCAGAGGCGGTGTTCGCATGCGTTCCCACAGCCAAATTCGGGACACCCCTCCACCAAAGGCCCCAGTGGCGGTTTTCGCGTGCGTCCCCGCCACCCGATTCGAAACACCCCTCGCACGTTTCGTGGCCCCACAGGGAGTTTCACCGATGGCCCCCGTGGCGGTTTTCGCATGCGTTCCCGCAACCGATTCGGCTCACGTTTCGCACGTTTCGTGGCCCCATAGGGAGCTCCACCGGAGGCCCTAGTGGCGAAGTTTGCATGTGCCCCGCACCCGATTCGGCATTCGTTTCGCACGTTCCGTGGCCCCATCACTAACATCTGCCGATGTGCTTTTTTCAATCCGCGGCCCCAGAGGCCCCGATCGCTTTCCCGGCAGTTCTTCGTCCCGGATCCTTTGTTGATGGCGCCAGAGCCCCGCAACAGCTCCCAGGGGCTCGAAGTGGAGGGAAACGCCAAGATTGCAAAAGTCATCTCGTCGGAGATCTGGGCTTCGGCGGTGTTCGGGCTCTGACTCGGCTCTCCAGCGGCCGTTCGGGACGATCCGGGCACCCTGGAACGCCCTCGGCGAGGCGCAGACGCTGGAAGGCATCCCGAGGGTGGGAAACAGCCGCGAACCGACGAAGCTTCCGAAAACCTGCAACCTCGAACTCGAGATGAAACGCCCCGATGCCCGGATTGAGCCCACGGCCACCGCCCACCTCGGAGGTGAGCTCAGCTGAAGCTCGTTATCCTGCCCAGCGCACGCGAATCCCCCCTCCTCCTCTCATCCTCCTCTTCGTGCCTGCCTGGACGCAGCTCGGTTAGTGATTTTCCAACGAGTGTACGAGGCACCTTCCGTTGCACCCTGTTGCCAGGATCGCGTGTCCCGTACGCCTACCCTCTCAGAGGACCGCCCCAGAGGGGCTGGAATGTGGGTCGCATCGCTCCATCACCGCCACCGCCCACCCGCGCGCTCTCCCATCCGCAGCGGCCGGTGCCCCCGCTGGGCCGGCCGGGGTCGCGGTCGCCCGCGCCAGGGGCCCCGCGCGCGCCCGCGCCCTTGCCGCCACTCCGCGGGGGCGGCGGCTGGCGGGCGATGGAGGCGCACGTCCCCACAGCGCAGGGTGCGGCCAAGTGTTTGTCGGGGGGGAGGAGGGGGGAGGGGAAGGAGGGACCCTGAGATCCTGCCGCCTCAATTTCTTCGAGCCTGGCGTCTTCGCATAACTTGGGGCCCTGGGAAACGCTGGTCCAACGTAAAGGAGGAAAAGAAGCAGGAGCACAACGATGGTTGTGATAATGACGGTGATGACGATGATGACGATGTGTCTTGAGGAGGAAGAGCAAAAAGAGGAGGAGGACCAGTGTACACCCAAGAGTCATCAACGATGTTGGCCTCTTCATAGGCCCCTACAACGGTTCACTTGAAGACCCTCGGTGGAAGACAACCTTTTGAAGACCCTGGAGCATGCCAAAACATTGTTCTCGGGTTTTCAACGCTACGGATCAACTTGACTGCTGCGTCTTGACGACCTGGCATCACACCAGAACCGCATTTTTGGGACTTCAGCTCTGCGAGCCAACATAATTCTTGCACCCGTGTAATCCTGAATCAGTCCAAAACATCATGTCTGGTACGTTGATCATGGGAATCCGTGAAACACTTCCAATTTTTCAGAACCAATCTGCGCGGCGCTAAGGCGATATCTACATTTTTAAACAGAACCACCCTCAACCCGTGAATCTCTTGCAAGTTTTGAAACAAATGTGCGCGGTGCTCAGGCGAGAGCCACATTTTGAAATCGACCCGCCCTCAATCCGTGAATCTCTTGCAATGTAAAAAAAACGAGTGTACTCAATCCGTGAAGCTCTCCCAACGTTTTTAGACTGAATCTGCGTGGCGCTACGGCGAGAGCCACATTTTGAAAACCACCTGCCCTCAATCAGCGAAACCCTTGTAATTTTTACAACGAATGTGCGCGGCGCTAAGGCGAGAGCCACATTTTGAAAACGACCCGCCCTCAATCCGTGAAGCTCTTGCCATGTTTTTTAAACGAATGTGCGCGGCGCTACGGCGAGAGCCACATTTTGAGAAGGAGCCGCCCTCAATCCGTGAAGCTCTTTCAACATTTTGAGAACGAATGTGCTCGGCGCTAAGGCGAGAGCCACTTTTTGAAAACCACCCACTCTCCATCTGTGAAGCTGTTGCCAGTTTCTTCAGCTTCAGATTCATAAATGGTGAGGAATTCTCAGGCGAAGCGCCCGGCCTGCCCTAAAAACTGGCCTCGGGGTGCGACAGGGAGAAATTGTTTATAAGGGCTAGGAATGGAGGAGGAGGAGCGGGAGCAGGAGCAGGAGCAGGAGCAGGAGCAGGAGCAGGGGGAGGAGGTGGACGAGCACGACTATGCTTCCGCCGCCGATGATGGGCGATGGCGTGCACGCAGCGGTGGCGGCACGTGGCATCGGAAGCGGAGAGCGTCGAGCAGGAGCTGGCAAGTTTTGCTCCCGCCCCCCATCCCCCCCCCCGGGGCGACATCAGAACCACGCCGGGGCCCGCGTGGCGGGTTCCGCAGATGGGGACTGAGCCCTTTGGAGGACCCCTGGACGAGGATGGGGATGCAGGACCCCCCCGGCGGCCAAGGAGCACCAAAGGCACGCCCTCCGCTTTCAGCCGCTCTCGGGAGGTCCCCGGAGGCCCGACCAGGGCCAGAAACGTCCTGAAAGCATTCCTCCGTCGACCCTTTTGGAGCGAGGGCAAGGCTTGGCAGCGGGAGCACGGGCAGGCACGTCGGAGTTGGAGCCAGCTGGGGGGCCTGAGGGGGCCCATCTCTGGTTCCAGCCAGCAGGAAGGGGGGCGGATTGAGGCTCTGGGGTCGAACATGTTTCGTGGCCCCATAGGGAGCTCCACCGAAGGCCCCAGAGGCTGCGTTCGCATGCGCCCACCGCACCCATGTCGGCACACCCCCCTTCACGTTCTGTGGCGCCGTAGGGGGCTCCACCGAAGGCCCCAGTGGCTGCGTTCGCAGGCGCCCACCGCACCCATGTCGGCACACCTCTCACATGTTTCGTGGCCCCATAGGAGGCTCCACCGAAGGCTCCCAATTTCGGGACACCCCTTACACGTTTCGTGGCCCCATCGGGGGCTCCACCGAAGGGCTCACACTCTTTGTGGCCCCATAGGGAGCTCCACCGAAGGTTCCGGTGGCGGTGCCCACATGCGTCCCCGCCACCCATAGGGAGCTCTACCGAAGGCCCCAGTGGCGGTGTTCGCATGCGTCCCCACCGCTCATCCCGGCACACCCCTCACACGTTTCGAGGCCCCATGGAGAGCTCCACCCAAGGCCCCCGATGGCGGTGTTCGCATGCGTCCCGCCGCGCATGTCGGCACACTCCTCACACGTTCTGTGGCCCTATAGTTAGGGAGCTCCATCCCAAGGCCCCATCTGCTTGTGGCATTGGCATCCGCATTTTTGGTTTGGTCCTTCGCCAGGATTATTCCCGACCATCCTGTGGTGTTGGGTCCTTGTTTTGAAGAGACAGCGCCCCGCGCTCTCATCTCCTCTCCTCTCCTCCTCCTCCTCCCCCTCCTACCTGCTCCTCCTCCTCCCCCTCCATCCTCCGTCCGCATCCTCATCATCACCATCACCATCACCATCACCATCACCATCACCATCACCATCACCATCACCATCACCATCACCATCACCATCACCATCACCATCACCATCACCATCACCATGATCAGCAGCAGCAGCAGTAGCAGCAGCAGCAGCAGCAGCAGCAGCAGCATCATCATCATCATCATCATCATCATCATCATCATCATCATCATCATCATCATCATCATCATCATCATCATCATCATCATCATCATCATTACCGTCATCATCCCATGCGTCCGTGCCATCCATTTCGGCACACCCCTCACACTTTTTGTGGCCCCGATGGGAAGTTCTACCGAAGGCCCCAATGCCAGGGTTCGCATGGCACCGCCGCCTCCATTTCGGCACACCCCTCATAAGGTTCGTGGCCCCATAGGGAGCTCCACGAAGGCCCCAGTAGCAGGGTTTACATGCGCCCCTGCGACTCATTAGGCACACCCCTCACATGGTTCGTGGCACCATAGGGAGCTCCACCGAAGGCCCCAGTGGCAGGATTTACATGCGTCCCCGCGATTCATTTCGGCGCACCCCTCACACGGATCGTAGTCCCATGGGGAGCTCCACGTCCCCACGACTCATCCCGGCACACCCCTCACACGGTTCGTTGCCACAACATAGGGAGCTCCACCGAAGGCCCCAGTGGCATGGTTTACATGCGTCCCCGCGACTCATTTCGGCGCACCCCTCACACGGTTCGTAGCCCCATAATTAGGGAGCTCCAGCGAAGGCCTTAGTGGCAGGGTGTACATGCGTCCCCGCGACTTATCTCGGCACACCCCTCACACGGTTCGTGGCCCCATAGGGAGCTCCACGCAAGGCCCCGATGGCAGGGCTTACATGCGTCCCCGTGCCTCATGTCGGCGCACCACTCACACGGTTCGTGGCCCCGTAGGGAGTTCCACCCAAGGCTTCAGCGGCAGGGTTTACATGCGTCCCCGCGGTTCATTTCGAAGAAACGACGCTTGCGCGATGCCGCTGGAATTCTCCACGGTGCAAGGCCCCTGGACCTCTCGACCCCGCCAGGCCCCCCTCCTCCGTCTCATCTCCCTCGCGGTACTCACAGGTGCATATGGCTGGGTTCTTCGTCAGGCTACTTTTTTTCGGTGTCCCGCCAGAATCATGTTTTTGTTCTGCCTCCGCGGGCCGCTTTCGGGCCCGGCCCCCAGAAGGGGTTCGGGCACCGACTTTGGCCGGATTTGGCCTCATCCCCCCTTCCACGCGTCGATCTAAGCAGTCATTTCGCGATTTCGTGGGCCGTTTTCGTTTCGATTTCGTTTTGCAGCAAAGGCGTATTGAAGGCAAGTTCGCCAGGGGGCCAGGAAACGTGTGAGGGGTGCACCGAATGGGTGGCGGGGACGCATGCGGGCATCGCCACTGGGGCCTTCGATGGAGCTCCCTATGGGGGGCCACGAAACATGCGTGGGGAATGCCGAAATGGGTGACGGGGACGCATGCGAACGCCGCCATTGGGCGAATCGTGTGAGGTGTGTGTGTGTGTGTGTGTGTGTAGCGAAATGGGTGGCGGGGACGCATGTGGACACCACCGCTGGGCCTTGTGTGGAGCTCCCTGTTGGGTTACGAAGCGTCTGAGGGGTGTGCCGGCATTGGTGGCGGGCACGCATGCGAACACCGCCGCTGGGGTCTTGGGTGAAGCTTCTTATGGACCGCAAAACGGGTGAGAAGTGTGCCGAAATTGGTGGCGGGGGCGCATGCGAGCGCCACCACTGGGCCTTCGGTGGATCTCCCTACGGGGCCACGAACCGTGTGAGGAGTGTGCCGAAACGAGTGGCGGGAACGCATGTGGACACCGCCTCTGGGGCCTTGGGTGGAGCTGCCTATGGAGCCACGAAGCGTGTGAGGGTTGCGCCGACATGTTAGAATGATGCGGGGAGCAGAGGCCCGCAGGGGGAGGAGGAGGTGGAGGAGGTGGAGGAGGAGGAGGACGAGGAGGAGGAGGAGGAGGAGGAGGAGGACGAGGAGGAGGAGGAGGAGGAGCAGGATGATGATGAGGAGGAGGAGGAGGATGAGAAGAAGCGTGGGGCGCTGTCTCCTCAAAACAAGGACCCAACACGAACACGAATGGTTGGGAACATAACATCAACGAAAGACACGATGTAGGGCGATCCCTGTTCCCCTCCTGGCCGATCTTCTGGGGTTCCATCCAGTTCAGGCCCCCAGGCCGCCACAAGCGCAGGAGTACCGCAAGGGAGCACTACAAGCGCGCAGCTCGCAGCGCTTCCGGCGCCCCTGCGCGCGCAGCCCGCCCGCCCGCCCCCTTGCCAACGTGGCGCTACCCAAGCAAAGGTCAGATAGTGTGTGCGTCGCCCCCTGAAGGTAAGAACGACGATTCTCGGGTGGGTAGGATAGGGCTGGTGTAAGTGATCTGGCCATCTGTAGTGTATTGCGTCTGTTGAACGTGTGACTTTCACAGTCGTGCCCTGTATCTCCCCAGTCCCTGCCTCCCAACGTGATACTCGTCTTTCTCAGGAGGGGCGACGCGCGCCAAGAGAGATCATATCATATGCTCGGTGGCGGGCGCTGTCTGGCCACACCACCTGGGAAACGACACGCAGCAAGATGCGTGTGCTGACGTTCGGGTCGGATTCGCGCCTGGAGCAGGTGCACGTCGTCGCAAGCGATTTTTCTCCCATAATCCCCGAGTTCCGCTTGAAAAGCTCGGCCGCTCAGAAACATGGGGAATTTTGGGATACACTCCAAGGGGGCTATTCGGACGCACCCCTTATCGAAGAAGGACGCCCTCCAGCATATATCCCAGGGTGGGGCCCAATTCTTTGGTCCAGTCGAAAACCCCACGAAGCCTGGGATGGGGCCGATGTTCCCCTGTTACTCGTACCTCCTTCTGCGCCCCCACCGAGGCAGCCTACGGCGCCTTCTTCCTCTCCGCGCAGCAGGCCGGCGCACCACCGCCGTGGGCCCCGCGGCCCGGCGGCTGCGCGGACCGCCGCTCCGCCGCTCCGCTGCTCCGCGCGCTGCTCCGCCGCCGCCTCTCTCGCGGGTGCGGGTGCCGACGGGGACGGGGGTGGCGGAGGGGGCGGAGGAGGGGGAGGGGGAGGAGGAGGAGGAGGAGGAGGAGGAGGAGGAGGAGGAGGAGGAGGAGGAGGAGGAGGAGGAGGAGGAGGAGAGGAGGAGGAGGAGGAGGAGGAGGAGGAGGAGGAGGAGGAGGAGGAGGGGAGGAGGAGGAGGAAGGAGGAGGAGGAGGATGGAGGGAGGAGGAGGAGGAGTGGAGGGAGGAGGAGGAGGAGGAGGGAGCGGGAGGAATAGGAGAAGGAGAGGAGGAAAGGAGGAGGAGGAGGAGGAGGAGGGAGGAGGAGGAGGAGGAGAGGAGGGAGGAGGTGGAGGTTGAGGTGGAGGAGGAGGTAGGTGGAGGGAGGAGGAGGAGGAGGAGGGGGCGAGGAATAGGAGGAAGGAGGAGGAGGAGGAGGAGGAGGAGGAGGAGGAGGAGGGGAGGAGGAGGAGGAGGAGGGAGGAGGAGGAGTAAGAGGAGGAGAAGGAGGCTCAGAGGAGGAGGAGGAGGAGGAGGAGAGAGGAGGAGAGGAGGAGGAGGAGGAGGAGGAGGAGGGAGGAGGAGGAGGAAGGGAGGAGGAGGGAGGAGGAGGAGAGAGGAAGAGGAGGCCGAAGAAGGAGGAGGAGAAGAAGAATGATACGAAAACCAGCACAAGCACATGTGTTTGGAGGGCCGCGGGGATTTCGGACGGACGGGGGCGGGGGTCGCCATGGGGGGGGCGGGAGCCCGATGGAAGCAGGTCCTGAGGTTGATCGCCGTTTTTGGGCTCTCGGGGCCCTCCACGGGTCCCAGGACTGTCAGAAAACGACTCAGGATGAAGATCTCGCCCAGGGGGAAGGTCCCGGTGTCCAGGACCCGTTTCCCTCGGGACCTGTTTCCACCATGCTAGGGGGTGGCGGAGGGGGCGGAGGGCAGGGAGGAGGAGGGGGAGGAGGAGGAGGAGGAGGAAAAGGAGGAGGAGGAGGAGGAGGAGGAGGAGGAGGAGGAGGAGGAGGAGGAGGAGGGGGCAGAGAAGGTAGAGAAGGAGGATGAGGCGGCGGAGGCGGATGAGGATGAGGATGAGGATGAGGATGAGGATTAAGATGCCGATGTGGATGATGATGACGATGATGATGATGATGATGATGATGATGATGATGATGATGATGATGATGACGATGATGATGATGACTATGACGATGATGACTGATGCTGATGCTGATGATGCTGCTGCTGCTGATGATGATGTGATGATGATGATGATGCTGATAATGATGATGCTGATGATGATGGTGATGATGATGATGCTGATGCTGATGATGATGATGCTGATGATGATGATGATGATGCTGCTGATGATGATGATGATGAGGAGGAGGAAATATGGCTACAGGCGTTGCATCTAGAGCCCACTCAGGAGGAACAGGAGGAGGAGGAGGAGGAGGAGGAGGAGGAGGAGGAGGAGGAGGAGGAGGAGGAGGAGGAGGAGGAGGAGGAGGGAGGAGTTGGAGGACAAACATGTGTGTTCCGAGGGCCGCGCGGATTTGTGGGATCGGCGCTGGCCCCCCCTGGCGGCGTGTCCGGCGCCTCCCCTGGCCCCCTCCGCGTGCTTGGGAGGGAGTCTGGCACCGATCCGAGAAATCCGCGCGGACCTCCGAAAATGTTTGTATATGAATTTTATGTTTTTCTCGAGGAGAAAGAGGATGGCCAGAGTAAATCCAGAACGGATGAACGATGCGGCAGTACATCCTTCCATGGAAGCCGTGTGGGTGCGCACACTGCGTTTGTCCAGTCTCGACTCTTCTCTTGACTTCTCCTCTCTTCTCCGTGCGTCTTCGTCCCCCCGGCAATATGCAGCATCTCGTTAATGCCAGGCGCTAGCAGGCGTAGCTTGATTACTTTGAATGGCCAGGGCACTTTGGGTATTCATAGCTGCTCGTGTGGCTGCTTGGGTGGCAGAAAGATTGCTGCAATACATCCTGCCGTCCCACGGCACCTCCTCATAATTTCCTGTGGGCCTGACGTTCAGGCGAGAGCCCGCTTGTGAAAAGAAACTAACTGCTTTGCATACTTCCGTCCGTCTAGCGTTTCACATGGAGCGCGCAAAGGTATGATCTTACAACTCAGCGAGGTGTCCAGCGAGACCTCCGATACGAAAACATCGGTGTAAGCAGTGTATGTGTGTTTGAGGCACTCGATTGCTAATCCGTACGAAACCAACAGGTTTGAAGGATTTTGGCATGCGCGCGCGACGACGCGTGCGTGTGCGCTTCGTCTCGTGTTTTGGGTGAGCGAGTGTGTGCGCATGGTGTGATTTGCAAGGTATTGTGGTGGGGTCGAACCCAGCTTGGCTGGGATGGTTTGAATTCATATTTCCAATGAACGATGGGGTAGCGTATTATTTATTGCGCATCCCCAGGATGAACCGACAATCCTGGCCTCGGTGGGGTGGTGCGCAATTTATGTCGGGGCGGCGATGGCGACAACATAGCCGCCAGACCGCCGGACCAGCACGACGACTGGCGGCGACGAGGCGGCGACGGGGCGGCGATGGCGACAACATAGCCGCCACACTGCCACGCCAGCTTAGTTCCGTAGAACAGAAGGAAGACCCCCAAGTGCACTCGTTGTTTGGGGAATATGGAAAAGGGATGGAGGAGGCTGTGGACGAGGATGGTGATGATACTGAGGATGATGAGCATGATGATAATGATGCTGATGATGCTGATGCTGCTGCTGATGATGGTGATGATGACGGCGATTATGATGAGGACGATGCTGATGCTGCTGATGATTATGATGATGCTGCTGATAAGTATGATGACGATGATGACAACGATTTTGATGATGATATTGTTCTTGTTGATGATCATGGTGATGCTTGTGATGATGACGATTGTGACGATGACGATTGTGGATGATGTTGGTGTTGCTGCTGCTGCTGTTGCTGTTGCTGTTGTGGTTGCTTTTGCTGTTGTTGATGAGGTTGTTGTGGTTGTTGTTGATGATGCTGTTGACGATGTTGCTGTTGATGATGCTGTGGATGTTGATACTGGCAATGATGATGCTGATGATGATGATGGTGGTGATGATGATGATGATGATAATAATGATGGTGATGATTATGATGATGATGCTGCTGCTGCTGCTGCTGATGATGATGATGATGATGATGATGATGATGATGATGATGATGATGATGATGATGATGATGATGATGATGATGATCGTGATGATTATGATGATTGGGAGAGGAAGCAGGAGGAGGACGAGGCGGAGGAGGAGGAGGAGGGAGCAGTAGGACCACGAGGAGAGTGAGGAGCAGTGCGGCTTTGGGGGCCTCGCAGGGCGTTGCCAAGTCATGGCGACATTGCTTGGCTCCGCAGTTACATCCGTGGCCGGTGACGAGGGCTGGACCTTCTTCCCAGGGCGTGGCCGTGCGCCCATCCCCGTCGTTGCAAGTCCCGGCTGGTTGACCCAGAGATTGAGGCGTTGCAATTTTTCATGGGTGTTTTCGCCCAGTTTCAGACCCCAGGAGCATCACAGGTCGCTTTGGCTAGAAAAATGCAGCAGAAAGGTGGGTCTCGGGCTCGAAACGTGTTTTTTTGCGATGTTGCATTTTTTCGTAACGTCGGATCTCAGAGGAGGGGTGTGAGGAGGTCTCCACGGACCCCACGTGGTGACCATTGTGTCGGAAGCCCTTCGGCTTCACCTTCGGACGGACGGGCCAAAGTGGTTGGGTCGCACGGTCGCCGTAGGCTTGTCACTCTGTCTTTCTTCTCGTCTCCCTCTCTTCCCTTACGGTCCCGCGTATGATTAAGAAACCTCCCCCCGAAAAGCTGGCCAGCGTTTCTCAACCAACTTGCCGGAAAGTTGGCTCAGTTTCTTATTGGTAGCCTTGGATCCTAGAAATGAATCGTGTACGTTCCTGGCTCCAGAAGCTGGCCCAGCGCTTCCTTAAGAAACCTCTGGGAAGCTGGCCCATTTTTCTGAATTGATGATTTTCTGAATCATATGTTTGACTGTGCTCCCCACCGGGTCCATCTCCTCCCCCATCGCCTCCCCAGCCCGCGCACATGCGCGTGTGCGCGGGCGCCACGCGTCCAGCTTGGCGCCTGATCTGCTGTGCGTCTACAGTGGCACCTGAAGTAAGAAACCGGCCTGCCAACGGGTGCCCCGCGAGAGATTTTTTCAGCCCTGCGCCCGACGTGCTGTGCGTTTACAGCGGCACCCGAAATAAGGACCTGGACGGCCAACGTGTGCCCCACGCGAGTTTTTTGTTATCTCCCGACGGGGCCGCAGAGCTCTTGGGCACCTCACGAAGCTTCGCCGGCGATGGATGTGGCCCCCATTTTTCTTGTAGCAGAATTTCTTCTCGTATGCGCGTGCTGTGTTTGCCTGCGCTCGTGTTTGGGCTTCTGCTGGCGGGCTCCCATTCATCTCGGTGCTTGTGCCAGTTTCGATGTGTATCTCTACCTGTCTTTCTGCCTGTCCCTCTCACTCTCACCCCGTCTCCAGATCTCTCTTTCTTTTTGTCTGTCTGCCTGCCTGCCTGCCTGCCTGCCTGCCTGCTTCTCTGTCTGTCTGTCTGTCTGTCTGTCTGTCTGGCTGTCTGGCTGTCTGTCTGTCTGTCTGTCTCTCTGTCTGTCAGTCTGCCTGTCTGTGATCTTGACCCTTTAAGATAAGAGACGCTGTTATTCGTTGGTTGATCTTTCCCCGCAGCGGACGCGCTTGAGACGTCAACTTTCGTATCAAACGTCTGTCTGTCTGCAAGCCTGCCTGCCTTCCTGCCTCTCTCTCTCTGTCCTCTTTCTTCGGATCACCGTCGTTGGGAATCTCTCGTTCTCTCTCGCTCTCCCTATCTCCGTCTCTTACGGTCTCTCTGTCTCCCTACATATGTATGTATATGTATATCTATAAATATACCAGTCTCTAGATCGACAGATCAGTCTCTCTCTCTCTCTCCATCAAGCTCTCTTGCCGTGACGGCCTCCCCCCATCCATGCCTCCCGCCAAACCAAGCTGATTGTGCTCAGGGGGAGGCCAGGCAAGTTTGACAACGGCCCCTGCCGCATACCCGGCATGGCTGCCACTGCTTGCAGGACCGAGGGGAGCAGAGGGGGGAGGTCGGACGGCGCTAGGACGAGGATAAATCCGTTCCAGGGCGTTCCAGAACGCTTTCAGAGCGTTCCGGAACGCTCTGAGAAGGCCGCGGCGCCCGAATCGCTCAGGGTTTCGATTGGTCCTCCCTCGAATTTGTCCTCGTCCTGGCTTCTTCTTAAAAGGGGGGAGGCGCCAGAGCTGGAGCAGGAGAATAGCGGCTGCGCGGGTGGGACACCAGGAAAACCAGGACCGAGGCACGACCAGGACCAGGATCACCAGGACCACCAGGGTAAGACAACCAGGACAATTTGGACCAGGACAACCAGGCACGTGTGGGGGAGAGGCTCGAAGGAAGAGAACTACGGTCGGACCGAACTATAAGACCGAGGTCGGTTCGGGGAGGGTGCCTAATAATGCTCTCTGTGTTCGTTGGATGTTCTTGTGCATCCTGGGGAGGGTACCCTAGGATGTTCTGTGTGTTTTGTGCGGCGGGGGTCTCATGCTCTTGCAGGATGCTCTTCTGTCCTAGGTCCAGCCGTAATGCACATAAGCAGGCCCTGGCCAAGGCCTGCCTGGGGCTGAGGATCGGTGCGCACGCCCTCCTTGCCTGGCCAGCGGGGCAGATGTGCGTATCCTGGGCCCAGGATGGGCCTGGCCAGGGCTGGCGCGCGTGTGTGTGTGTGTGTGTGTGTGTGTGTGTGTGTGTGTGTGTGTGTGTGTCTGTGTGTGTGTGTGTGTGTGTGTGTGTGTTCGTGTGTGTGTGTGTGCCTGTGTGTGTGTGTGTGAAAGTGTGTGTGTGTGTGTGTGTGTGTGTGTGTGTGTGTGTGTGTGTGTGTGTGTGTGTGTGTGTGTGTGTGCGTATGTGCGTGCGTGCGTGCGCGTGCGTTGCGTGCGTGCGTGCGTGTTGTGTGTGTGTGTGTGTGTGTGTGTGTGTGTGTGGGTGCGTGTGTTCGTGTGCGTGTGCGTGCGCGGGCGCCGTTAGCTGGGCCCGCCCAAAATTTCTGTGTGGGCGCACAGCTCTCCTCGCCCGAGAGGGGGGTGTGGTGGATGAGCTCCTGCCCAGACGCGGTGGCCTAGCACCATGTGGGCAGGGCCCCCGCGTGCCGCCGCGGCCCAAGGCCAAGGGCACACGGCCTAGGGTGGCCTCAACCCGTGTGCGCAGGAGTCCGCCCAGGGCTGCGCACATGGGCCGCACCACCGTGTGTGGCGTGTGGCCTCGCCGCTGCGGGCGGCCCGAGCCGGCGGCAACAGCCGCAGCGAGGGGGGGGGCCGCCAAGGCGGGGCTGCAGCTGGTCCTGGGGGAAGGCCCGGGGGTCCAGGACCCGTGTCCCTCTGGACCCGTCAGCTTCTTGCCAGCTGCGCCGCCGGCTCGCTCAGCCGCTGCTCGCCGCTTCTCTCAGTGGCAGAGGTGGCGACACTGCGGCCGAGTAGTGCCTCCTCATCAATCCGCCTCCCCTGCCTGCTGCTGCGCAGCGCTCGCAGGCGTCCCCCTGGGCGCCGCACGCCAGCTCACGCGCGGGCGCGCGGTGCTTTTGTCACGCGCGCCCCCCTTGGCAGTGCTAGTAAGTGAGAGGAAGGAGAGAGAGCGATGCCGGTGCTCGTCCTAGAAAGCCCGCTCTGCCAGGGCTGGATTCTCCTAGAAGCTCTGGTCAGAACGCACCTCGGGAAAGGTCCTGGGAGTAGCGGTATATCGATACTCCAGATTCCGTAATAAAAGGGAAGGGGTCTGGACCCTCCAAGACAGGCCACTTCAGACCTCCCCCCGTGGGAGAGCCCTCCAAAACATCGTCCCCAGACCCCCCATGCCCTCCAAGATGGCCTGGAAGAGACCCCCCCCCGAAATGAGACCCCCCTCCCTTTATTACGAAATCTGGAGTACTTGTTTTGTTTCATCAGTGCATAGCCTGATCGAGAGTGGGGAGGGTGTGGGTGGACACTTGGTCCTCATCTTCACGCGACCCGGAGGAGCGAAGACACGGAGGAGGCCCAGAGCGGGGCTGCTCTCAAGCCACCGCGAACTGGCGGGTGGTGGTGTGGACGCATTGACCTGTGGCCAGTGTGCTTGATGGCGTCCTCGTTTTCCTACTCCTCCGTCGCCGCCTTATCCTTCCTTCATTTCTCCTCCTCCTCCTCCTCCTCCTCCACCACGCGCCTCCGTTGGAGCCCTTCGCGCAGTGAAGACGGATGCTCGGAGGAGTCCCCCCGCCGCCGAGAGGTCGCCATGAGGTAGGGGCTTCAAAGCAGTCGCAGGGGGTCGTCGGGGAACAGGTTTTTCTATAGTTTATGGCGTCCTCGGCGTCCTCCTCCTCCTCCTGCTCCTCCTGCTCCCCCTCGTCCCCCTCCCCGTGTTCGTCTTTCAATGGGGGCGCTTCCAAAGGAGCGCCTCGCGCAGTGCGAACGAATGCTCGGAGGAGGGGGCTCGGGACGGGAGTGGGCATTGCAGCATCGTCGATGCATCTTGGATTTACTCTGGTCCTCCTCCTTTTCCTCCTCCTCCTCCTCCTCCTCCTCACCACCGATCCCTCTTCATGGACAACTCTCCCCTGCCGCATCTCCAGGCGTATCCATAGATCGGGCCTGGCGGTTCGCTTTAGACATCCTCGCACGTTATTGCCCTGAAGCGAAGAAGGAGATGCAGCAGCCGCAAGGATGGAGAGCCAGTCGTTTTTTTTTTTTTTTTTTTTTTTTTTTTTTTTTTGGTTTGTTGTTATATATATTATATTATATACACATGTGCGTTACAAGCGTGTCGTCATACATTGAGATTCGGTCATCTTGCATATGCATGGGCAAATTCCGCCCGGTGGGATTTCTAAAGCCGCGTGTTTTTTAACACATATATATATAAACATATTACCCCGTTGTAAAATTATGCTATTATAGTAAGGGGTGAATGCTCACTTTTTGAACATCCAGGATCTTTGATCCGACCGCTCTTGACTCAGTCCGCTAGGATTCTAGGGGGAAGGGGGGGCCAGCTCTGCTTGGACGGGACAGTGGCCAAACTCTGCCCGCCCGCTCACGCGGAAGTAAGACACGAAACCCATGCCATCTTCAAATTCTCATGAAACGTGACGAACTTCTGCAACGGCGTAGTATGTGGGTCTCGCCGTGCGCTGTTCTCATTCGTTTCAAACCGCGGCCCTCGCCTTAACGCCGCGCGTATGTGTTGGAAAAGTGCCCAGCTGTTACAGGGATAGGGGCCGTTGGTTTTCACCAGGAGTTTCGCGCACATTCGTTTCAACGTTCCCAGCAGTTGCACGGAATGAGGCCAAATCGTTTTCAAATGCGGCTCGCTCAGTGCTTTTTCAGCATCGGCGTGTCGTGTTGGATTTCCGTGGATGCTCTGTGCTGGCATCGAGATTCTGCAACACAGATACGGACGGAGGACAGACCCCTCTCAGAAAGGTGCTATCGCACGGCATTTTCTCGAACGGCCTCACACTGCCTCTGCGTGCCAGATTTGGCACGACGCATGGATGGGCTTCCCCCTCGCGCCGCGGAGTCTCGCCCCAGTGGCAGGCCCACTGGGCGCTTGCTTGTCGCTCAAGAGAGGGGAGGGGGGGTGCTGCCCGCAACGGGCAGGACCAGACCTGGGGACTTCAGAGGGGGGCTGGGGGTGGACCTGGGACTTGTGAGGGTGTGCGCTGCAGCGTCGCCTGTCACTGAAAGGGGGGAGTGCTGCCCGCAGCGGGCAGGGCCGGATTTGGGGACTCAGCCTATGGGGGGGGGGGGCGTCACCTGGGACGCGAGGGCGTGCTGCGGCATCGCTTGGCGCCTCCCCGGCCCGACCCTGGTTCCGGCCGGCGCCGCGCCGCGCGGCGCTGCCCAGCTCCATCCCCCCCCCCGCCGCCTTTGCTCGCGCGCGCCCCATGGGCGCGGCGAGCGCCGCGGCGGTGCCCGTGTCCCCGGGCGCCGCCGAAGGTGTTTCCCAGAGAGGGGATGGAGAGAGGGAGGTACCGTACCATATACGAACGTACTCCAGATTTCGTGATAAAGGGAGGGGGGTCTCATTTCGGGGGGGGGTCTCTTCCAGGCTATCTTGGAGGGCCTGGGGGGTCTGGGGACGATGTTTTGGAGGGCTCTCCCACGGGGGGGTCTAAAACTTCTCGTCTGGGAGGGTTGAGACCCCCGTCCTTTTATTACGAAATCTGGAGTACCATATACGAACGTAACCAGGACGGGCTGACGGGGATGGGGTTGCGCGGCGGAGCCACTCGTGGGAAGCGGCCGTCGGAGGAGTTTTGTAGACTCGAGGTTTTGCCCTTGGCATGGTCCACGGCGCAACCTACTCTCTGCAACGCTGACGGCGTCTTCGCACAGTGCTGTACCGTAGTACGTGAAGATCACTGTGGTGTGTTCCAGCAAAACGTTAGTGGCTGGGAGCGCGAGTATCTTCTTCCTAATGTATTGTCCTTCAGGGCATGTCCTCCGCGCGGGCCCTCTTGCCGGACCCTTGCGGTACGTGGTCGGCAGTGCGCTTGAGGTTGAGTTCCACATGTTTCGACAGCCCATCAGTCGCGCATTCCTCATACGTGATGGCTGTGCCAGCGGAGTTGAGCAGCTCGATGAAGTGCTTTGCTGCGCCACCTGTAAGCTGGGATCGGTAGTGCAGGCTTTTTTTTGTTGTCCACCTTGTTGATGCCATGGTCCGTGTAGTAGGTTTTGATGTGGCTGAGGTCATGCCATTGTCGTGGTTGTCGGTATGCTCCCTGTAAGGGTACATGTGTTCCACGATCGCCTTCTTGAGCGAGGCGACGGTGGGGGCGGTGATGAGGTCGAGCGTCACGTGCCCTTCACGGTCCGCATCAAACGGCAAGCAGGATAGGGTAAGATGACAGTGGTCGACCGCGTGCTCGTCTCGGCAATCCTGTAGTTCCTGACGGGCATCCAGTAGTCGCGTGGTAACAGTATAGGTACTTCTTGGCCGTGGTGAGTTTCTTCCATTTTGTCGTCTAGGTTGACTTCTGTAGGGTCCGTACCGCCTTAGTCTTCTAGATGTCGATGACCAGGTTGTTCATGTATTTGAGGCTGGGTCTTGCTCTTTTCCTTTGACGTCGTAGTTTTGCACAGCACTTGTGCTCAATTGTTATTTGGGTCCAGATCTCGTAGCCATATCCCTGCCTCGGCGTAGGGGGCGTGTGGTCTGCGACTCCTGGATCTAGTGTCAGCGTAGTGAGCTTCCAAGCGCAGTTGGTATTTGCCCCCATCGTAGTGATCGATGGCATCGTAGGTATTTTCATCAAGTTTTGATGATCCACGGGGACACACAGCATCCAGAGACAGCTAGTGGCAAAACACCTGGACTTCCGGTCCTATCCTCCTCCCTCCTCCTTCCCTTCCTCCTCGCCCTCCCCCCCACCCCCCCTGCTCCTCCTCCTCTGCCTCCCTGCCGTTCCCCCCGCACGCGCACACGCGCACACCTCGCCTCCTCCTCCTCCTCCTCCTCCTCCTCCTCCTCCTCCTCCTCCTCCTCCTCCCTCCTCCTCCTCCTCCTCCTCCTCCTCCTCCTCCTCCTCCCTCCTCCTCCTCCTCCTCCTCTCCTCTCCTCCTCATCCTCCTCCTCCTCCTCCTCCTCCTCCTCCTTCCTCCCCCCCCCCCGCGAGCGCTGTCAGCCAGCGCGCCTGGTCCCTCGGGGGCAGGCCTGCAGCTGCGATCCTCGCTCGTGCCGTGCCGACGGGCGGCGACCCCCGCGCGGGCGGGCGCTCTCAGGGGGCGAGTTCGCCGCCGGTGAAGCAGCGGCGAAGCGCCTTCGGCTCGCCTGCCTTGGCATCGCTCGGACGTGTGCACTTTTGCCTTCGGCGAGGACTATCGAGGAGCATCCTTGATCATTTGGCGAAAATGCCACGCACGAAACCGAGAAAAACACAGGGAATGGAAACACAGGGAATGGACGTCCGAGCGATGGCGAGCTATAGGCCCACCGAATAATGTTCTTCGGACCTTCTGTGGTCCGCGCGAGATGTTCTTCGAACCTTTCTGGCCGGTATGGTCGTGTTTTAATGCATCGTGTCTATGTTCTTAAAAGATTTGTTTTTGGTTCTGAGAACATCCTTATGCCGTGGTAGGCCTACAGGAATGCCAGGACGGTCGGTCCCTGCTCAAGCCAGGGGCACGGAAATGGCCGAGCTCGAGTGATCTCGGGCGGGTGGTGATGGGGGGCGATCCAAATTGGGATGGGGGCCCTTTACATTGCCCCTTTTGGGCACCAGCTGGCTCCACAACGGGCCCTAAAGGGTCCCTTTGGGGGCCTTTTTTCACCGCCCCTGTGGGCCACCCCCTGTCAGCACCCGCCCGATGATCTGCATTATCGGAAAGTCGCCAATCGCTCAAGGTTGAACGATCCACTCGGTGTCAGGAAACACCGCCGGGGTCGTCACGACACGCCCCTGCCGTACACAGCATCGAATCATCCTCGAGATGCGACGTTGCGAACCCTATTCTGGCGAAGGACCCAACCATATGCAGCTTCGAGTCTCGCACGGCAGGTGAAACGTTGGAGGGGGCGAGCAACCTGCGAATACCGTCGGACGCGGCCCTCTCCTCACAAGCAGCGGGCCGCAGAAAGGACGGGGCACAGAGCAGCGTGTCAGAGGTGTGCCAAACTGCGGGCGGTGGTGCCATGCGGACACTCCTACTGGCGTGTGAGGGTGTGCCGACATGGATGCGGTGGCGCCATGCGAGCCAGCTCCCTATGGCGCCACGAAGCCTGTGAGATGTGTGCCGAAACGAGCGCAGTGGCGCCATGCGAATCCTCCCTGTGGGGCCCACGAAGCGCGTGAGGGGTGTGCCGAAATGGGTGCGGTGGCGCGACGCCATGCGAACCCTCCCACCGGGACCTTCGGTGGAGCTCCCTGTGCGGCCACGAACCGTGTGAGGTGTGTGCCGAAATGGGTGCGGTGGCGCGATGCGCGCCCTCCTACTGGAGCTTTCGGTGGAGCTCCCCATGGGGCGACGAAGCGTGAGGCGGGTGTGCCGGAATGGGCGCGGCGGCGCCATGTGAACCCCCTCCCTGGGGCCTTCGGTGGAGCTCCTCATGGGGTCACGGAACATGTGAGGGGTCTGCCGAAACGGGCGCGGTAGTGCCATGCGAACCCTCTCACTGGGACCTGCGGTGGATCTCCTCAAGGGGCCACGAAACGTCTGACTGAGGGGTGTGCCGAAATGGGGCCGGTGGCGCCATGCGAACCCTCCCACTGGGACCTTGGATGGGGCTCCCTGTGGGGCCGCGGAAGGTGTGAGGGACTTGCCGAAATGGGTGTGGCTTCGCGTCGCAAATCCTCCCTCTGGGGCCTTCGGTGGAGCTCCCTGTGGGGCCCACGAAACGTGTGAGGGATGTGCCGGAATTAGTGTGGTGGCGCCATGCGAACCCTCTCACTGGGGTCTTCGGTAGAACTTCCTATGGGGCCACGAACCGTGTGAGGGATGTGCCGAAATGTCAATGATGCTGCTGATCGTGCTGATGTTGATGCCGATCATGATGATGATGGTGTCAAGGATGATGCTGCGGATGCTGATATATATATATATATATATGATATGTTTATGCTGCTGCTGATGCTGCTGCTGCTGATGATGATGATGATGACGATGCTACTGCTGCTGTTGTTGCGGATGATGATGCTGATGGTGATGATGATGACGATGATGTTGATGATGCTGATGATGCTGATGATGATGGTGATGCTGCTGCTGCTGCTGCTGCTGATGATGATCATACTGATGATGATGGTGGCGGTAACGCGAATGAAGTTGCTGATGCTGATGACGACGAAGATGACGATGCTGCTGATGATGATGAATATAATGAGGATGATGATGGATATGCTGATGATGGAGATGTTGATGCTGCTGGCGCTGTTGATGCTGATGCTGATGCTGATGCTGCTGCTGATGCTGCTGCTGATGATGCTGATGATGCTGATTGTGATGATGGTGATGGTAATACGAATGATGATGTTGATGCCGATGATGATGAAACTGATGACGGTGATGCTGCTGCTGATGATATTGATGATGATGATGACAATGACGATGATGATGGTGATGGTGATGGTGATGATGATGATGTTCATGATGATGCTGATGCTGATGCTGATGCTGATGCGGCTGATGATGATGATGATGGTGATGATGATGATGATTCTGATGATCAGGATGAGGATGGTGATGAGGAGGTGGACGATGACAGTGACGATGGTGGTAGTGGTGGTGGTGGTGGTTGTGCTGCTGATGATGGTGCAGCAGCAGATGATGATGATGATGATGATGATGATGATGAGGATGATGAAGATGCTGATGATGATGATGATGATGATGATGATGCTGATGATGACGATGACGAGGATGATGATGCTGGTGATGATGATGATGATGATGATGATGATGATGATGATGCTGATGCTGATAATGACGATGCTGATAACATCGCTGTTGATACTGCTGGTGCTGTTGATGCTGATGCTGATGCTGACGCTGATGATGATGATGATGATGATGATGATGATGATGATGATGATGATGATGATGATGATGATGATGATGATGATGATGATGGTGCTGCTGCTGATTATGACGACGAGGAGGAGGAGGAGGAGGAGGAGGAGGAGGAGGAGGAGGAGGAGGAGGAGGAGGAGGAGGAGAAGGGAGAGACGGGGAAGGAGGAAGAAAGGAAGGGGATGCGGGGCGCTGCGGATTCAAATCGAGGACTCAACACCACAGGATGGCTGGGGAAATGCAGCATCACGAAACATGCTAGACCCCGTCTTTCTGCCTCATGTTTCGAGCCTGGATCGACCTGTGATGGTCCCGGGGCCCAGCCCTGGGTGACAACGCCTGGTGTGAAGAAGTGGCAACGCCCCGATCCGAGGGACCTCGGTATCTGCACGAGATCGAGTCATCGCCCCCTGCTGGTGCGCGAAAAAAATGTAAGCGTATCCGTGGCCTCGCGGGCTGGGCCCCTTGGCCGCGATCCCGCGGATACACGGCGTGTCCGCGGATGCCCCGCGCGGCGCGTATCCGTGCGACCGCGTATCCGCGCGGACCGTCGAAAGTTTATGCTTATGCCGTTTTGGGTTCCTCTATACCAAGACGGCCCAAGAGAGCCCCAAGAGGCGTCCCCAGAGGGCGCCGAGAGCCCAGAGTCGCTGATTTACCTCACGTTCTCCCTCTTTGACGTCCTCGCCTCTTCGGGCGCCCGATGCTCCACGGCGGCCCAAGGCGCGGCGCGGATGTGGATATGTGCGCCGCTCGTGACCTGCCCTTGGGGGCGGCGCGTGGGAGGGGGCGGCCCCTGGCCGCCGCGCGCCGCGGGCAGCCCTGCCCTATGTTAGGAGGGGTTGCCAGGCCCAGGCCACTCCCCCGGAACGCCGGCCGTTGAAAGCAGGCATGCCTGGACTCCCGGATGCCTTCCCTCCTCGTCAGGGGGCGGGCGGAAATCCACTCTGTTTTCCACGCCTTCCTGTTTCATGTGTATGCCGCTCACTTCCGACCGACGGGTAAACTGGGTTGAGCTGCCCGCGGGCACTTCCACCCGAGCTGGGTGGAGTTGCTCATCCGCGGCGCGAGGGTCCACTTACAGGGGAGGGCCCACCTAGCCAGAACATCCGAACCCACGAAATCGCGCCATCCCCCCCCCTCCCTGGGCCCGTTGGGGTCCGCGCGCGGGAGGGGCGGCCCCGGCTCCTCCGACTCGATTCGATTCGACTTCGATCGGTTCCGCTTCCGACCAGAATCGACTTCAGTTTCCGATTGGGATTTCGATTTCTCAAGGGAGGTCTTCCTGGCCCGTCGATTTCTGCAGATTCGACCCTTCCCGACCTGGCCGTCCATTACCGCTGGCTCGAATCATTTCGATCGCCGATCCGATTCATCTATTGGATAATGGACTCTCCTGCTTTCCAGGGCTCGAGCTAAAGGTGCCTCGGTGACTTCGTAGATCGGTCTCGTTCTGGCTCCGCTCTGCGGCAACGGCGGAACGGTGCCAGAGCGAGGCAGAACGACGAGAAAACGAACACGGACAGCACTGCTTAGCTCGAGCCCTGCTGCTCTTGCCCTGTGGGGCCGCGCGCGGGAGGGGGCGGCCCCAGGCAGCCGCGCGCCGCGAGGGGCCTACTGCGCTGCCTGGCCGCCGCGGCTGCGCTCGCGGCGGGGCCGGCGTTCCTGCCAGGCGGGCCGAATCCCGCCGCCCGCCGAGGGGCCGCCCCGCAGCAGCGGCTTCAGGAGGAGGAGGAGGAGGAGGAGGAGGAGGAGGAGGAGGAGGAGGAGGAAGGAGGAAAGGGGAGAGGAGGAGGAGGAGGAGGAGGAGGAGGGAGGAGAGGAGGAGGAGGAGGAGGAGGAGGAGGAGAGAGGAGGGGAGGAGGAGGAGGGAGGAGGAGGAGGAGGAGGAGGAGGAGGAGGGAGGAGAGGAGGGGGGAGGAGAGAGGAGAGGAGGAGGAGGAGGGAGGAGGAGGGAGGAGGAGGAGGAGGAGGAGGAGAGCGAGGGAGGAGGAGGAGGAGGAGGAGGAGGAGGAGGAGGAAGGAGGAGGAGGAGGAGGAGGAAAGAGGAGGAGGGAGGAGGAGAGGAGGAGGGAGGAGGAGGAGGAGGAGGAGGAAAGCGAGAGAGGAGGAGGAGGAGGAGGGAGGAGAGGAGGAGGAGGAGGAGGAGGAGGAGGGGAGGAGGAGGAGGAGGAGGAGGAGGAGGAGGAGGAGGATGAGGCCTCTTGGGGACCTTCTGGGAGCCTTTCGGGGGTCTCTTCGTTGCCCCCTAGGGCCATGTCGGCATCGTCGTCGCTGCCGCCGCGCCTTCGGGGCGGTGGCCGTCGCCGCCGTCGCTGCTGCGGGCAGGGCACGGCAACGCCCGCTGGGTGAGGTTTTTCTCGGGTTCGCGGAGCAAGATTTTCGGGCGTTTTGCTCCCACTTTTCGGGCTCGAGGCTCAAATTTTCCAGGTTCATGCTCAAGGTTTTCGAGGCTGAGAGTTTTCGGGTTCGAGGCTCAAGGTTTTCGCGGCATAAGATTGGGAATCACGGAAGCTTCCACTCGTCTTGGGTTGAGTGTACATCGGCGAATAGCGTTCAATAGCGCTCAATAGCGCCAAGTAGCGCCTGAGAGCGCCCAGTGTTGCTCAAGTAGCGCTCGAACAGCGCCCAATAGCGACAAATAGCGCACAATAGCGCCATGTGTGAGAGAGATGCATTCTGTCCGCTTTGCTGGCCACTGGGCGCGCTGTTGGGCGCGCGCCATGGGAACCACAAAAGGCTTCCCTGAGTTGCTTTCTAACGCGGCAGCGCCCGTTTTTTTTTTTTTTTTGTTGTTGTTTTTTTTTTTTTTGTTGGGGGGGGGAAGGGGTTCGAGGCTCCAAGTGTTCGGAGGAGGAGGAGGAGGAGGAGGAGGAGGAGGAGGAGGAGGAGGAGGAGGAGGAGGAGGGCGTTCTCGTCGGTTCCCAGCCGTTTTCCAGCTGCCCAGCGGCTGCGCCTCGCCGAGGGCGTTCCCGGCGTGCCCGGATCGTGCCGAACGGTCGCCAGAGAGCCGAGTTATGACCAGAAAGCGTGGGGCAGCGTTAGGGGAAGATAGAGGATCGAGGGCCTCCTGGGCGTCAAGGGATCGGTCCTTCTGTAGTTGATGGCGTCCTCGTCGTCCTCCTCCTCCGCCTCCTCCTCATCCTTTCCCTGCGCGCCTTTGAAGGGGGGCGCTTCTACTAGGGCGCGTTGCGCAGTGAAAAAAGTGCTCGTAGGACTTGTGAGCAGGGGGCTCGGGGCAGGAGGGTGTATTGCAGCGTCGATGGCGCATCTTGGGCTTTCTCTAGCTCTGATGCTCTTCTACCTCCTCCATTTTGAATCCTGTTCCATATGACTCTTCCTCGTCCGGCCACCAGGCGTGTCGTCAGGGCGGGCCAGACGTTTCGCCGGCGACTTCCGCACACTCTGTGATCTCGAGGCTCGAACTGTCCAGCAGGTCTACGGAGGGAGCACGGGTCATTTTTGCAGCACGGGGGTCTCGCTTTGGCTCCGCGCGCGCTCGCCGTAGCACTTTACAGCAGCTGCACGGCTTGGAGCACGGACGGCTTTCACAAGGGGCCTCGCGCATTGGCGCCGCGCACGCTCGTCCTAAATACAGCCATCAACTTTGTCAGGAGGACGACGAGAAGGAGCAGTGAGAATGAGCAGGAAGGCGGAGCATGCGGGCGGAGGAGGCTGAAGACGCACAGGAGGCGACGGAGGTGGAGAAGGAGGAAGAGAGTAATCAGGAGGTGCATCATCATGAGAGCAATGAGGGTGATGAGGAGGAGAAGGACCACTGTACACTCAAGACGCATCAACGACGTTGCAATAAACCCTCCCATCAAGTTCCCTCTGCGTAAGTCCCTACAAAGTTTCACTGCGGGAAGTGACCCGTTGGAAGATAACCCTTTGAGAATCCTCAACCGTGCCAGACCGCCGTTCCTGGCACTTCAGCACTTCAACGCCGCGAAGCAACGTTACTGCTGCGTCCCCACGATCCAGAATCCTGCCAGAAAACAATGCCTGGGACTTCAACACCGCCAATCTGCATCATTGTTGCACCCTGACGGTCCTAAATCGCGCCGAGAACATCACTCCTGGGGCGTCAGCCAGAAGAATGTTTCACTCGGTCGTGGACTTTTAAGACAGACGTGGGCGGCGCCACGGCGAGAGCCACATTTCGAAAAGCAGCCAACTTCCACCCGTGAAGCCACTGCAAACAGGTGAGACCGATGTGCTCGGAGCTAAGGAGAGGGGCACATTTTGAACGGGAGCCGCCCTGCATCCGCGAAGCCCTCGCAAACTTGTGCGACGAACATGCGCGGCGCCAATGCGAGAGCCACATTTGGCAAGCCACCCGCCCTCCATCCGCGAAGCTCTTGCACATTTTCAAGACGAATGTGCGCGGCGCTGAGGCGAGAGCCACATTTTGAAAGCTACCTGCCCTCCATGCGTGAAGCTCTTGCGAATTTGTACGACCAGTTGTGGGCGGAGCTAAGGCGAGAGCCATATTTTGAAAACCACCCGCCCTCCTTCCGTACATTTCTCGCAAACGTTGAAGGCGAATATGCGCAGCTCAAAGGCGAGAGCCACATTTTGAACGGCCCGCCCTGCATCCGTAAAGCTCTTGCAAATTGTAAGTTTCAGGGCCACAGATGGTGAGAAAGTCTGAGGCGAACAGGGGTAGGAGGAGGAGGTGGAGGAGGAGGAAGAGGAGCACCAGGAGGCGGCGGCGCAGGAGGTACGTTTTGCTGCAGACCCGGGCCCTGACCACACCAGGGAGGCTTCTGGAGGCCTTCGGAGGCCCAGAGAACGCCCCAAGCTCCCGAAGGTCTTCCAAAACCGACGAGGGCCTTTAGACATGCGACGCTGTGATACAGTCAACCCGCATAGTAAGGATGAGCAACTTTGCAAGGTTATCTTTGCATCCTTCCCCTTCGGCCCATCCTTGGCCGCTTTCGCTGGCCGCACCCCGCTCGCAAAGTCTCGACATGGCCTTCCAAGGCCCTTGCATCCTTATTGTGCGTCATTATTATACGGGTTGATTGTATTTCCCAACACGGGGTCCCCGACACATTTGGAAAGGACCGCTTTTCACCCCGATCCGTTGTTCTGACGGCCCCCGAGCCCGACAACGGACCTCAGGATGTCCAAGACTCAGCCACGCGCAGAGGAGGGTGGGGGGAGGGGGGAAGGCTTCGTAGAAGCAGCCTCCTTCTGAGAAGCCTTCCTCCCTCCCCCTACCCCTTGTGTGCGCCGCCAAAAGACGACGCGACAAGAGCTCGCCCGATTTCTGTTGTTGTTTCGAGACGTTGGGTGTCCAGGCCCAGCGAGAACTTCCCAGGCGGAGGGTGCATTCCGATATCGTCCGTCGCCGCCGCTGCCGTCCGTCGCGCCGCCGTCGTCGCCGTTGCCGTCGTCGCCGCCGTCCGTCGCTGCCGCCGCCGCGGCCAGCCGCCTCCCGTGACACCCGACGCGGCGACAAAAGTCGCAGCATCGTGAACCATCACGTCCGGAGCCCCAGACCCATCTTTCTGCTGCACTTTTCGAGCCGGATCCCTCTGTGAGGGTCCCTTGGGCCCGAAGCCAGGCGAAGCGCGACGGCGTCGCCTCCGCCGTCGTCGGCCGCCACCGCCGCCGCCGCCGCCGCCGCCGCAGCCACCGTCCGCCGCCGCCGTCCGTCGTCGCCGTCCGCCGCCGCTGCCGCCGTCCGCGCCGCCTCGGTGCATCGCCCACCGCCCATATCGGGGGCGTCCAAGAGGGGGGTGATCACCAGGGTGGGTTGATATCGTGGCCGGGGCCATGAGATCTCCCCGGATCTCATGGCCCCTCCTTCTTTCAAGGCGTTCCCTGGTCCACCCCTGGGCCGCGCGCATGCCATCGCCCATGATTCGCGAACCCCCTTCTTGGACCCCCCCTCTCGGACCCTGGGCCTCCCAGATGGGGTCGGAGTAGATGAGGTCGGAGGATTGCTCGGCATCGTCGATGCATCGGCGATGCGACTCGTTGCTGGGCCCGATGTTCTCCACGCCGATGCATCGCCGATGCATCGCCGATGTGTCTGCGATGTATCAGCGATGCGGCGGGACCCTGGGGCCCCATCTATTCGGA
Organism: Prorocentrum cordatum; assembly: GCA_963575745.1. NCBI lineage: Eukaryota > Dinophyceae > Prorocentrales > Prorocentraceae > Prorocentrum > Prorocentrum cordatum. The sequence goes on from CAUYUJ010018589.1 coordinate 126,849, forward strand.
CCCGTCTGGGAGGCCTCGATGGTTGTGGAGGACGATCAATGGCGAGGAAGCATGTTTCCAAAATATTTTCCAGATGTCTAGAAATGTGTTTAACATGTTTAAAAAGACATGTCAAACATGCTTAGGACATGTTCCCGACATTTCAAACACATCTTCAATTCACTGGTAGGACTCTCAGGGTGTCCACTGTCGTGGCACCCACAACCCTGTGGACGCCCACCGCCCCTCGCCCGCCGTCGTCACTCCGGCGGCCTGCCAGCGAGGCGCCAGCGGCGGCGCGGGCGCGGCGGCGCCCTGCGGGCGGCGCGCGGCGGCGGCGGCCGGCGCCGGCGCCGTGCTGCTGGCGTCCTCCGCCGCGCGGGCGACGAGCGCGAAGGACGCGCGGCGTTGCGCCGCGCGGGCCGCGGCCGCGGCGGCGGCGGCGGCCTCCCCAGACTCCTTCTGCGTTGGGGACTCGGGATGAGGATCTGGCCCCAGGGAGGTGGTGCAGACCTCCTGGGCCCACGGACTGAAAGATTGGAGCGGCCGGATGTCTAGGCTCCCAGATGGGGTCCGAGCACAGTCGGGATCTTTTGGGTGACCGCAGGAGGTCTTCAATGTTAAGGCCCTCCCACGTCAGGAGGCCTGAGCGGTGGCCGCCGCGGGGGAATAATCACTTTCCCAATATTGTTGGGGTCCCAGTCCGTCAATAAGCCCGCGCCCTAAAATAGGTTCCCATTATTGGGGGGGTTCTTGAATACCTATCGCGGTCAGCGTGTCGCACCGCCGCTTCCGTCCCACCGCGCCTCGGCTCGACACGCTATCCACTTCTCGGTCCCCAGGCGTCCACGTGCTGAGCTTGTCCCAGCCTCCCGCCCCGCGGAGCGGAGCGACACGCCATCCGCCTGCAAGGTGTAGCGTGTCGCCGGGGCCGCCGCAGCGACACGCCAAGCAAAGGAGGCGGGGCTGATTCATCTGGTGTTTAACTCATCGGGTCCGACTCATCTGGCCTAACTCATCCGATTCCTAAACCATCCGCTCCTAACTCATCCGATGGCTACATAACTCATTCGGCCTGATTTATGCGCTGCCTGACGACGACGACAATGACGACGACGACGATTCGAAGACGACCCGAAGACGACCTCAAAATATGCTTTACCTCAATGCGTTTTGCTGCCAATCGAATTTTCAAGGGCCTGACCTTCCCCAATCGAACACTAGCACAGAGCCAAACGGGCAAAATTTCGCAAGGCAGACCAAGAAATGCGCAAGACTGGCCGTGCCAGCACAAGACCTGAAAATTTGCTTGATTAGAAAACGTTGTGTAGTCAAACACATGGTCATCCGGCGACCCCGATCTGGACTCAGTCGGCCCCCCATAACTCACCCGTTGCCGCACCCGCCCGTTGCCGTTCATTCAATGCCGAAACTCACCCCAGTACGTAACGCACTTGCGGTGCCTAACTCACCTGGGGCAACTCGCTTGCTGTGCCCAACCCACCTGGTGGCCTGAACTCAGCCCGTGCCTCTAACTCACCCAGTGCTTGCAGCTCACCCGGTACACCACGTTCACACGGTGCCAAACTCATCCAGTGCCGAACTCATCCAGTGCCTAGTTTCTCCGGTGCCTAGCTCATCCGGTGCCTCATTCATCGGGTGCCTAACTCATCCGGTGCCTAACTCATCGGGTGCCTTAGTCACCCGGTGCCCAATCCATTTGGTGCCTTGTGGCTCGAGATCTGGTGACTGATTCATCCGTGCAAGCTCGTCTGGTGAACAACTCGTCGGGGCTAACCCATCTTCAGAGGCCAGCAACATATGTACACGTACGCGGTTAGCTTCCCCTGGAGGGCGTTTGAACGAGGACGTTCGTGCACTCAAGATCGCGGAGGGCGTACATGTACATATGTCGTTGCTCGCTCACATCTGGTGACTGATTCATCAGGTCTAATTCGTGCGGTCGCGATTCTCCTGGACCGCGGATCGGATGAGTCGGAACGGAAGATTCGCCATCGGAGGAATCAGCTTGTCTCCAAAGGTTCCTGATCGTAGATGTGGTTGAAGGATCGCTCCGCATCGCTGATGTATCGGCGATGCGGCTCGATGTGGAGCCCGCTTTGCTCCACGCCGACGTCGCTGATACATCGCTGACGTTGGCGATGCATCGGCGATGCATCGGCGATGCATCGGCGATGCATTGGCGATGCGGCGCGATCTTCCGACCCCACCCACTCGGACCCCATCTAAGAGGCTTTTTAATCTCAGTTCGGACCGACGGCAGACATGGAAATCGCCAATGCTTCATCTTTGGGTTGTGCTGTCTGATATTCGATGGTCGGCGGCTGGGGTCGGCACGCTCTGCTCACCGGGCTAAGGGCGCTCTTCGTGTCGCGTTCAATTTGCGACCCACTACAGTGAGCGGCTTCCATAAGGAACACTTACTTTTCAAAAGGGGCTCGGTCGTTCCTTGGGTTTACATGCGTTATTTACAGTTCCTTATGCGCTAGCTGTTATTTATCGCTCCTTATGCGTTATTCCTTGGGATAGAAAAGGGGCTTCGTTCCTTATTGATCGTTCCTTAGGTCAAGGCCGATGACTGTACGATGCAAAGCCATCGAGCCGAAGGCCAGCCACCGCCACGCGTTGCGTCGCCCCGCCAGCGGCAAAACGCGCGGTGCTCACGCTGGTCGCTTCGGCACTGCGCGGGGCCTTGTGGGGGGCGGCGCACGGCTCGCGCGAGAGATCCACCGACGGGGGGCGGCAAGCGCATTCGCGTGGGCGGGATGCCGCGAGTGCCGCGTCGGAGCAATCCATGCTGGTCCACGCCGATGCTGGCCACGATGCTATATAATGAAGGTGAGGCGAGACGGGGCTCACACACTGCCTCACGCTGCTCGTCGTGATTCATCAGTGTCCTCCTCTTTTCCCCTTCGCCGCGTCGGCGTTCCCGTGGCCATGCGTCGACTGCGTAGCGAAGCAGGAGCGCCGACAACCATGAGGTCAGAAACTTGGTGGACCTCTTGTCGCCGCCTTGGGTTTTCTCGAGCCTCACCCGGGGAAGCTGGGCGCCCTCCCTGGGTGACCTTGGGCGCGCAACTTCGGATGTGTTCGGCGTTCGTTTCCTATCCGTTCCTCCTTCCCCTCCTCCGCCCCCCTCCCCTCCACCCCCCTCCCCTCCGCAGACCCGAGCGCGCGCTCGGAAAGCATGTGAAGGACTGGTGCAGTTTCTGTGGCGCAGCTTGCTCGCGACGCGGTCGGCAGTGCTGACGCCCCACTGCCAGTTTCTGCGTGGCGATTGGTTTGCTTCTGATGAGGGGCAAGCAGTGGCACCGTGAATTCGCGACGAGTTCGAATGGTGCCTGTGTGCGCCAGGCAGCCTTCGCGCAAGGGGGGCCGCGCAGCTGGCCAAGGGGCCATGCAACTTTGCTAGCGGGAAACAATAGGTTGATATGTTTTGCGTGCTGGTTCTGCGTGCTGGTCAGAGGTGACTAGGTCAGAGGAGGGCGAATTGAGGCAACGGTAGTTGGCCTTCGTGGGGGAGGTCGATCGGGTCAGATTCCGACCGTGTGCCGATGGGACCTGGTCTGACGCACGTTCCGATTAGATGCGATTTCCACATTCGATGCTGATTGATATTGCCTCCATCGTCAGCCTTTCGTCCACCCCTTCCAGCATCTGCAGACCACCACCCCAGCAGGACCAGGTGTGGTTGGAGCAGAAGGCTGGGGAGCCAGGCGTGGTGAAGCTGCCGTCGGGGTTCCATGGCTGGCCGCACCAATCGCGGGGGGCCTGTCTTATAGCTCACTCGTGCTGCCGCCGCTGGTCCCTCCTGCTCTCACTGCCTTTCGTCATTCTGCATCGCCACATCTTGGTGCCGATCTTGAGGACGCAGTCAGCTTCTGAGGGCACATCCTCACAGCTGTCATCGCCTGTGTCTTGTCAACCTTAGGATGTGAGGGATGGGGGGAAGTTCGAGCCTGGTTGCCAGCGGGAACCGCCAGCGAGCTCCTCGACTTCCCAGGGGGGGCTGGAGTCCTCGCCTGACGTGTGCCGTTCGGGCTCGTGCGCCGTCGAGGGCCCCCTGTCAGCAAGCATCCCTCGGGAACTTCGTGCGCCCTGCGCGCTTTCGCAGCGGAACGCGCCCACCTCTCTTGGCGTGGTCGGCGTGGTCACGGGGCTCCGGGGGCTGATTGGCACGAGGAGGAATGCACGGGGAGGTTGACAGAAACCCCACCCTGCCAAGTCGATGAGCGAATTGCCCAGTTTCGGGTTTTTCAAGAGGGTGCTGCGGCCGCCGTTTTGGCAGGCCTGCGCCCTGTGGGTCCGATCCTGGGCCGTTTTCGCAACAGGGTGTCTTGCTAAAGGGGGTTGTGTCCACCCCCGACGGGAAAGGGAGGGTGAGACAGGAGGAGGTTCACGATGAGGATGACGAAAGGGCGACTTTGGTGGTGGAGGATGTTCACGATGAGGGTGATACTGATGAAGGGGATTTGGTGGCGGTGGGGGAGGTTTACGATGAAGATAAAAGCTTGTGAGACGGTTGTAGTGGCTGCGGAGGATGGTGACGACGAGGATGATAACGGTGTGGTGGTGGTGCACAGTGGGGAGGCGGTTTTGATGTAGGATGTTCACGGTGATGATGCTGTTGATGATGACGATGATGATCATGATGATGACGACGATGATGGTGATGGTGCTGATGCTGATGTTGATGACGGTGGTGGCGATGCTGAAAATGCCGATGCTGCTGATGATGATGCTGATGATGGTGATGATGATGCTGCTGATGATGATGATGCTGCGAAGCGAATGCTGATGCTGATGCTGATTATGCTTATACGGATGATGAGGATGCTGATCATGATGATGCTGATGATAATGATGATGATGCTGCTGCTGATGATGATGAGGATGATGATGATGTTGCAGCTGCTGCTGCTGCTGCTGATGATGATGATGATGATGATGGCGATCATGATGGTAATCATGGTGATGATTATGATGATGGCGATTATGCCGATGATGACGATGACGATGATGATGATGATGCTGATGATGCTGATTGAGATGATGCTGCTGCTGATGATCATGATGCTGGTGTTGCCGCTGATAATTTGATGATGGTAGCAGTTGTGACGATGATGCTGATGCTGATGACGCTGATGCTGATGAGGCTGATAATGATGAGGCTGCTGATGTTGTTGATGATGGTGGTGGTTGTGATGATGATGATGGTGATGCTGGTGGTTGTGATGCTGCTGCTGCTGACGATGATGATGATGATGATGCTGATGATGATGATGATGGTGATGCTGATGATGGTAATGATGGTGATGCTGATTAGGCTTGTGATGATGATGGTGGTTGTGGTGACGATGACGATGACGATGATGGTGATGCTGATGGTGATGCTAATGCTGCTGCTGCTGATGATGATGATGATGATGATGATTTTGACGACGACGGCGAGGCTGATGCCGATTTTGATGATGATGATGATGATGATGATGATGACGATGACGATGATGATGATGATGATGATGATGATGATGTTGGTGCTGATGTTGACGATTCTGATGATGATGATGATGATGATGATGGTGATGATGATGGTGATGATGATGATAATGACGATGACGATGCTTACAGTGGGGGCATGCATCAAGAAACTATATGTTTTTCGTCAGGGTATCCTGGGTTTCTTCGCTCCTCGCGCTGCGCGGTGACTTCCCGCAGCCGTTGAGGGAGCTGCTGCGTTCAGGGTGCTCCAGGTTTCCCTTCAGGTGCACCTCGCGCGCGGGTTCTCAGGGTTGAGTTTCTTGCGAGGGTTTCTTGCGGCCGCGCCCGCACTGTATGATGATGCTGCTGATGATGATGATGATGATGATGATGATGATGATGATGATGATGATGATCATGACTATGACTATGATGCTGCTGCTGATGATGGTGATGGTGATGGTGATGCTGATGACCATTATGCTGATGATGATGATGATGCTGATGCTGATGATCGGATGATGATGATGATGATGATGATGATGATGATGATGATGATGCTGATGATGATGATGATGATGATGATGATGATGATGATGATGGTGATGCTGCTGCTGATGATGAGGTTGCTGCTACTTCTGCTGCTGCTGCTGACGATGATGATGATGATGATGATGATGATGATGATGATGATGATGATGAGGATGATGATACTGATGATGATGATTGATGATGATGATGATGATGATGATGATGATGATGATGATGATGATGATGATGATGATGATGATGATGATGATGATGATGATGAGGATGATGATGATGATGATGATGATGATGATGATGATGATGTGATGCTGACGATGATGCTATGATGAGGAGGAGGAGGCGGAGGATGAGGAGGAGCAGGAGGAGGAGGAGGAGGAGGAGGAGGAGAAGGAGGAGGAGGAGGTGGAGGATGGTGATGGTGGTGATGTGAGGAGGTGGAGGCGGAAGAGCAGGAAGAGATGGAGGAGGAGGAGGAGGCTAACGGTGGGGATGCTAATTATGGTGAGGAGGTGGTGGTTGAGGATGATGAAGAGGAGGTGCAGGGGGAGGATCAGGTCAAGGCCTTCCGCTGGTGCTAGCTTGCGCTATCGTCTCCCCGTCTTCCCAGCCTTGGGCTCCGTCTAATTTGCGAGCGGGGTGCCCAGGGAACGCGGCCCTGGGAGCCATCGGGGGGAGGGGGGGCGAGGCCGAATGGGGCGAGAGGGAGGCGGGGGCCGAAGGGCTGCCGGGGGGAGGGCGGCAGGGGGACCTGGATATCCCCGCGTCGTGAGAAAATAGCACGACGGGAGTTTTTGCAATGCTCGGCCTCGGCGGGCCATAAGCACGCCCCTGAACAGTCAGGAGGGGAAATATCTCCCTGACAATGACAGAACATATGGGAGATGGAAGGGAAGACGAACGTACAGAAAACGCGAGAAGTGCCGGGCCCTGAGACCTTCCGCGCGCCTCCGGCGACCCCCGACGATTTCCTTGCGATCCGAAGGGTCTCCCTTCCCTAGCTCGCTGTCCTCTGCCTCCCGTTGGTCTGGGCTTCTCGTCGCCGTCGTGGGCTTCTCACGGTCCCCGCGTGGTCTTTTGATTTCCTCCGGTTCCATCCGCCTCCACGGCGCAGCCTTTCCATCTCTTTGAGCGGCTTTGCGCGCTGCTTTTCCCTGGGGCCCCTTGGGTCTCCCCCGGTCCGGGAACGGCGTCGGGGGCGTTCTGTTGGCTCCGTGTTGTCAGCGCTGCGCACATGCTCACTCCCATGTGGCTTTGTCCTGGGGCCAAGTGGTGCACCCCGACTGAGATTGCGATCCTTGAGAGGATTCGAGTCGTTTTTTTTTTTTTTTTGTTTCTCTCTCTCTCTCTCGCTCTCTCTCGCTCTCTCTCTCTCTCTCTCTCTCTCTTCTGGATCGGCGAAGGTCCCCGCGTTCTTCCCTACTGCCCCCGCCACTGTTGGTTGCAGCACCTGCCATTCTCGTGTGCAGCTTGCCCAGCGTGAAAGCAGCCCGATCGACAGGGTCTCGTCAGACTCTGGTGGCGCCGCCTGGAGTGAAGCTTTGCCCCCTGACGCTGCCTGACCCTACTCGTCTGATTCTCCCTTGGCCCAGCTGCTGCTGCCTGCCGCTTCCCCTCCCTTGTCCACTCCGCCCCACCACTTCCCGGCTCATGACCCGAATGAGGTTCAGGTCTCGGCAGGCGCAGGACCCGATTCGGTTCGCCCTGCTTGCCAGACAGTGATTGGCTGCCCGTCCCCTCCTCCTTCCGCCGCTTTGGAGCCTCCGCTGCTGCTGCCCTCTGCCGCCTCGCCCTCTTTGTATCCTCTGCTGGAGGTTGCCAGGTCTCAGAGGACGAGTGTTCCGAGCAGTGTGGAGGGTCAACCCGTGCATGACGGACTCTCTCTTGATCTCTCTCTTGCTCCCTTGTCCGTTTTTTCGAGGGGTCCGCTGCCTCTGCGCGCTGCTATCGCTTCTCCCTTCCGTCTGCGCGCGTTTTGCGGCGCTGCTTCGACTTCTGGCGGCTCGACCAGTACAGGAGGAGGCCCTCCGCCTGTCCCGCCCACGCGAAGGACACTGTCTGCTGACGAGCCCAGTTGGTACGCTGTGCTCCTCCTCTACCTCCTCCCCCCTCTCATCCCTTGCCTTCGCCCTTCCTTCGCCTTTCCTGACCGGCGCAGTGTGTGCTGCGCGGGCAGGCGGCAGCGAGCAGGCCTGGGGGGACGGGAGGGTGCCATCCCTGACGCCCCCGCGCCGCCAAAAATCTCGAGGGGAGGTCTTTGACAATCTTCGACCTCCAGGGGTCCCTGGCGGGGGGCCGTGGGGAGGGCGCATGCCGGCAGGCGGAGAGGGCCAGCGGGGATGAGCGGGGACCCCCGGGCGGGAGGCGGGCGGGGGAGAGGCCCATGCGGCAGGCCAGTGGATGCCAGTGGTGCAGGGGGGGCGTGAGGGTTGGAGGGGGCTGGGGGTTTGAGGTGGCTCAGCACTGGGTCGGGCCACGAAAAGGGGGGGAGAGTTTCGAGGACCTGGGTTCGAGAAGGTTTCGCGCCTTTTCGGTTTCCAGGGGCCGTTTTCGGGCCCCGGGGCCGTAAGGGATCTGGGGTGAACAATTGCACCAGAAGAACCCCAGGAGGGGTCCGGGGACCGATTTTGAACGGACTTGGCTTCGCCCCCCCTCATGATTGATTTTCTGAGGCCCCATCTGGTTCAGACCCCCCAGTCACCACCAAGCTAAGGGGGGCGCGGGGGCGACGTCTGCGTCTCGACGAACTTGGCCCTCGCGCTCTTCCGTATAGCGCCTTACCTCCAAGAGCGCCTGACCTCGAAGAGCTTGCGTGGCAGCACGGGCCAATGCGAGGAACCTCAGGCGCAGGGCGGGGTCACAGCCGGGGTGGAGGGCAGGGGGGCGGAGAGGCTCAGAGAGGGCGGCGGGCCGAGAGGGGGGGGGGCTCGGAGACGCCAGCCCCCGAGGCTCATGTACAAGGTGCTGGAGGAGGGGCCGGCTGGCGGCCCTTCGCCCAAGGCGGGCGGGCGGCGCGTGGGGGGGGGCCGCCGCGGCTGCCAGCGCCGCACGTGCTGGCGCCGCTGCCGCCGCCTCCGCTCCCGGACCGTCCCCGCGCCGTCGAGCAACGGAAGCTTGTTGGCGAGCTTCGGCCTCCCAGGGCCCTGGCTTTGGCCGCCGAGGGCCCTCGCCAACAAAGACGGCTCAGGACTAGAAGCGTTTCCGGGGAAGGGGCCCAGACTTTTCGGGGAGCCACGGCGTGACAGAGACGCGGCGTCGGATGTCTGGGCCATATCCGGCGGCGAGGTCCGAGCACCTCCCCCCGCCGCCCGTCGAGGGGGACAGGTGGGCGCTCACCGGTGGTGGCTCACCTCGCCTGGCGCCCGCCCGTGAAGTTCCGCGCCCCCCACCAGTGCCCTGGGAGAGGAGGAGGGGGAGGGGGAGGAGGAGGAGGAGGAGGAGGAGGAGGATGAGGAGGAGGAGGAGGAGGAGGAGGAGGAGGAGGAGGAGGAGGAGGAGGAGGAGGAGGAGGAGGAGGAGGAGGAGGAGGAGGAGGAGGAGGAGGAGGAGGAGGAGGAGGAGGAGGAGGAGGAGGAGGAGGAGAGGAGGAGGAGAGAGGAGGGGAGGAGGAGGAGGAGGAGGAGGAGGAGGAGGAGGAGGCGGAGGAGGGCGGAGAGAGGAGGAGGAGGAGGAGGAGGAGGAGGAGGAGGAGGAGGAGGAGGAGGAGGAGGAGGAGGAGGAGGGTGAGGAGGAGGAGGAGGAGGAGGAGGAGGAGGAGGAGGAGGAGGAGGAGGAGGAGGAGGAGGAGGAGGAGGAGGAGGAGGAGGAGGAGGAGGAGGAGGAGGAGGAGGAGGAGGAGGAGGAGGAGGAGGAGGCGGAGGAGGAGGAGGAGGAGGAGGAGGAGGAGGAGGAGGAGGAGGAGGAGTTCGGGCGGGTATCAGGGGGGCCAGAAGTGGTGATCACGACACGTTGCAGCATTTCCATCGTGCGTGCCTCATGATCCCACGGGCTCCAGGAACGAGGGCCGCCAGAAGCGCATCCCGAGCCGATCGCGTCATGATGTCGTCGTCGTCCTGGGCTAGGGCTGAGGCCCGCACGCGGCGGCCGAGTCATCCTTCTTTCCGCTCGCCTCGCTCCCACTGGCGCGGGGGAGGGGGGCGCGATCGCAACCAGCTGCCAGCCTGTCGGGGCTCCAGCGCCAGGGGCCGGCGCGCGCGCGCGCGCGACAGCGAGCGAGCTTGGTGCCGCAGGGGGGCGTGGAGGCAGGGGGCGGGGTGCGAGGCAGCCAGGGGCAGCGCCAGGGGCGGATCGGCTCAGGGATGGGATGCCTCGGCCCTGCTTCGTCCACGGATCGCCAATTCTGGTGCCCACCTCGCCCAGGAACGTGCGGATCTGCCGTCGGGGGCCGATCGCCGATCTGCCGGTAATGTATACCGCCCATTCCAAATCGATGTTTTCCCCCTTGTCAGTCAGTCCGCCCCCGACGTTCCCCCTCAGGCAAGAGGAGAGGAGCAGGCAAGGGGTCTTCTGGTGTTTGCGAACCGATCCGATCGGTCTCTGTGCTTCCGAAAACAGTGCGGTCGATATATTGAACCCGATCGGCTCTCTCGCCTCTGCTTGGTTGCCCCTCCCGCCCTGTGACCCGTCTTGCGCTTTTGATGGACCCATCGGCTGCTGAATTCTCGTCTTGGCGACGGATGGCGAGGGGGAGGGTCGAGCTTGGGTTCCGTCGCCTGTCCCGCTCGCTCTCGGTCTATCGGTGCTCCTGCCAGGGGCAAGTGGCGCGCTCGGCCGATGTTCTATGCTCCATCCCTCGGTGCTCTGGGGGACTGGCTCTCAGCTTATCCGTGGTCCTGCCAGGGGCAAGTGGTGCGCTCGGCCGAGGTTTGGTCCTCCATGCCTCGGTGCTCTGGGGCACCGGCCGGGAGGGGAGACGCATCGCCCCCCAGTCGCGCCCTTCTGGCCGATGGGGGCGCCCCCCCCGCCCAGGAGCGTTCGGCTCCGCCATCGGGGGCCCACCCGGCGACGCATCGCCGATTCCACTTCGGTTCCCCCGCCCCCGTCCGCCGGGGCAGTCCCCCCCCCCCCGCGATGGCGCGGCCGAGCTCAAGGGTAGGTGAGGTCGTCTTTCGGGGCCGGCGGGCGCTCGGTGTCACCGCAGGGCGTCTCTCGTAGCCGTCGCCGCGGTCCTCCGGGTGCGCACCACTCAGGAGGGGAAAAAACACACAGACACAATTAATCGTCGATTCCCCAGAAAATGTGGGGAAATATGGGAAGTGGGGGGGAAGACGGAAGCCCCCCAAAAATATGGGAACATATGGGGGACCCTTTTACCTGTGTGTATTTATTTCTGTGTCCCAGTTTCCCTTCAACCATTCTTTCCTGCCCCCTCCGGGCGCCCTGCACGGCAGCGTGCTCGGCGGCTCCGCGGCCGCCCCCACGGCCGCTGCGCACGGCTCCTCTCTCGGAGCCCGAGGGGCTGCCGGTGCCCCGCACGACGTGCCGCAGGCTCGGAGGCGCGGTCACCCGCGGGGGCGCGGCGGTGCACCGGGCCTCTCGCGCCGCGGTCTGGGCCAGCGCGGCGGCCCCTCTCCACGGAGGGCGCGCGGGTGCGCCCATGCGCGAAGGCAGTCGCGCGTCACGCCTCGCGGGGCGCGAGGCGGCGAGGCGCGAGGTCGGGGGGGCTGGGTCTCTCCCCGTCGCCTGCGCCTCGTCCCCGCGGCGGTTCCCCACCTTTCCCACCTGTGCCCGTGGGTTCCCAGATCCCGGTCTGCCTCAGGCGCCTGCCGACTGCGAGCATCGAGTCTGTTTTCCCCCTTCCCTCCTCCTCAGGGGGGGTGGGCGGAAGCCCAATCTACTTCCAACGCCTTCCTAATGGAGGATGACGATTAATAAATGACCGGGGGTCGTGTCCACGCGGCGGCGCCCGGGACGACGATTAGACAAAACAGGCCGCGGGCTGGAAAACTATTTTTCTTTATCGTTCTCCCCCCGTCAGGAAATTGTGCAGAAATCGCAGGGAACTATTTTTCCACTCGTTCTCTCCCTTTTTTTCATTAATCGTCATCCCGCATTTCACCGCCCACCAAACCACCCCAACCCAACCCGAAGGCCCCGATTTGCCCTCCATTTCCAGTTGGGGGGGATCGGGGAACGTTGAGAAAACACATATGGAGCCCGTACCCCCCCCAACCCGAAATTCGGGTCTTCGGGTTGGGATGGGGTGGTTTGGTAGGTAGTCAGCATTGCTCCATGCTTCTGCCCGCCTCTCTCACGGCCGACGGGTGCAGGGCGCACAGCTCGCCTCTCTTTCCGCGCCCCGGCGGTTGCTGCCCGGGCGCTCCGCGCCCGTCGGCTCCGCGGAGAGGCGCGTGCTGCGGTGGCCGGGGGGGCTCGGGCTGGAACTGGACGCATCTCAGGAGGGGAACATAGACACCTGCCAGAGGTAGGACGAGGAGGAGGAGGAGGAGGAGGGGGAGGAGGAGGAGGAGGAGGAGGAGGAGGAGGAGGAGGATGATGATGATGATGATGATGAGGAGGAGGAGGAGGAGGACATCAATAGGCGTGGATTCGCTTCAGTTGACGGTCCAGCTTTCCTGGCGCAGCGTCGCTCGGGAGCACTGCCCTCTGTGATCTGACGCAGGCTGGCCAGAGGATTCATCATCTGAGCGGGGTTTGCGTCGCGCTGTACAACAAAAGAAACATCAATATGCGTGGACGTCCTTGAACATGTTGGAAGAGATGGGTCATGGATGGGTGATGCGGAATCCAGGGAGTGTGGGGAGCTTTGACGAATCCTGGCATCTCAGGATGGAAACATAGACACCAACATCAATAGGCGTTGATTCGCTTCAGTTGACGTTCCAGCTTTCCTGGCGCAGCGCCGTTCGGGAGCACTGCCCTCTGATCTGACGCAGGCTGGCCAGAGGATTCATCATCTGAGCGGGGTTTGCGTCGCGCTGTACAACAAAAGAAACATCAATACGAGTGGATGTCCTTGAACATGTTGGAAGATATGGGTCATGGATGTGTGATGCGGAATCCAGGGAGTGTGGGGAGCTTTGACGAATCCTGGCATCTCAGGAGGGAAACATGGACACCAACATCAATAGGCGTGGATTCGCTTCAGTTGACGTGCCAGCTTTCCTGGCGCAGCGCCGTTCGGGAGCACTGCCCTCTGATCTGACGCAGGCTGGCCAGAGGACTCATCATCTGAGCGGGGTTTGCGTCGCACTGTAAAACAAAAGAAACATCAATATGAGTGGATGTCCTTGAACATGTTGGAAGATATGGGTCATGGATGGGTGATACGGGAATCCAGGAGGTGTGGGGGGCTTTGACGAATCCTGGTATTTCTGTGGAGTTATGGGTGTCTCCCTGGGCCCCGTTGACACCGTTAGCGCCCGTGGACCTGCAGCACGCGCGCGCGCGCGATTGGGGCAGCAGCAGGTGCTGACCAGGAGCATTTTCGGGACACTGGCACGCCAGGGCATGAGCCAGGGCCACGTCGGCAAGGAGAGACGTGTGGCGCTCTGTGAATCGACCTTTGCGAAGCACTTCTTCATCAGCGCAGTGCCATGAAGCTGAGGTGGGAGCACCGCGGTTCGGTGGCAAATCATGGGATCCTTGCATGTCCTCGTATTATTCGATTTGTAGAGCATTAGCGTGCGCCAGCGTGTGGTAATCGATGAGGCAGCGCCGATATACCAGTAACTAGCGTCGATTAGCATTGATTAGCGTCGGTTAGCGTCGATTCGCCAGAGCCAGCAAGATGGCATGGGAGGCTCCCATGAGTTGACACCGAAGCGTGGGGAAGACGACGTTGAGCACCATGCCGACTACCAGAGCGAGGAACCGTCCTAGCAGGGTGTGCGATTCTATGACCAGCGTCACATGTGCAACGGACATTTTCGTGCTGTCCGCCTCCGCCAACACGACTACAGACCAGATGCTGCCGTCTGAGTCGCCGAGCTCCCGGCCGCACACGACACGGCATCGCCACATGCAGAAGGTGCACTGGGAGACGCCTTTGAACTCGGTCGCAGACCTTGAGCGGCAACCGTTCCAGGATGCGGGTGTCTCAGGGGGGAAAAACACACAGACACAATTAATCGTCGATCCCCCAGAAAATATGGGAAAACATGGAAAGTGGGGAGGAAGACAAAAACCAAGAAAATATAGGAAAATATGGGGAATATTTTTATTTGTGTGTATTTATTTGTGTGTCCTGGGGCCCCTTCAGCGCCCTGCTCCTCTGGCCCTCCGGGACGTGGGCCTCTCCGCACTGTCCACATCCACTGCCTCCCGGGGTGCGACGCGATCCGACCCCCGACTCGCCGGTGCTCATCGCTGGCCTGGCTCTCCTCCGTGGCACGCCGAGTGGCGAGATCGCCATGGAGATACACACACACACACACAGCTCGCGGGCATCGCAGGCATCATCGCCCGTTCGTTGCCAAACAAAGCTGATCCACTGCCTCCCGGGGTCTGGGGTCCGTGGGTGTCACCTGGCGGTGGGCACCTGCATGCATCACCGCCTCGGACGGGCCAGATTCCTCGCCGCCCACGCGGACAGGCCGTCGAAATCGGGGAGCCCGTCGAGGGCAGAAACACGCCGACCATGACCCGGATGCCGCGGGATCTTGTCGACGCCGATATTGCTCGAGGTCAGCGCTGGCCGTCGCCGATTCGCGAGGACGATCCACGAACTGGGGCTCACCAGGACGGACGATGGCCAAGAACTGCACCGACGTTTCCGCGCTCATTTTCGGTCATGGTCACCGTTGGTTTTCCCCTCTGGCACGGGCGATATCTGCCGGGGCGTCCTCTGCGCCGGGCGGCGCCGTGAATGCGCTCTCTTGTGCGCCAGCCGAACAGCGGCGAACGGCTCATACAGACCTATGCTACGTGTGTGTCGGCCCACTGGGGGCGAAGCGCACGCTCCAAGCCTTTCAGTACAAGCACCGTGGCGGGCGTTTTCTCACCATGCCGCTTGTGCAACGATGAGCTATGCTCTACTGCATGTTCGGGTCGGACGTGCGCCACCAACAGAAGCAGACAGTCCTAGTATGTCCTTCTGCGTCCAAGGCTCAACCGTGCCAGCGCGACCAGCCTCTGCAGCGCCCTGTCCAGGAGGCAGTCCGCCCAATGCAGGGTCCATCTCGGTCCGATCGGTATCGAGTCCGGCTGGCCCGATTTGCCTCGATTCCAGTCTCACGACGATGAGCTTCCCGATGCCTTCGTGGCGCTGCTGTGCATCCTGGCGCGGCCGATCCGATCCGATTTCGGCTTCGTGGCGGTGCAGCCCGACTCGATGCATGCTCCGATCCGATCCGGTTGAGACTCGATGCTTGTTGCTGGTGCCCACGACTGGGGAGCGTGCTCACCACGTCCAGGATCAAGTTCGGCAGCGAGCCCGTTTCGGCGCCAGGCGTGCGACTCAAGGCGCGGTCCATTCTGCATGTCGTGGAGCTGGCGCGGGCCTACGGTAGACACCGACTCCCCATGGGCGTAGTCATGCAAAGCAGCAGTGCGGCGAAGCTCGCTCTCGTCGCTCACCTGCTTTCCTCGGGGGAGTCAGCACTCAAGGGCCCATGACCCCGCCCGACAGTTCGAAGTCTCCGCAGATGACCTCCACCACTTCGATCAGCTAGTCGCACTTGTAGCGCGAAGGCGCACCGTCTTAGCAGAGTGAGAGAGAGAGAGAGAGAGACGGCCCACCCTCCCAGGGCCCATTGAATGGTCCACTCGATCCGATTCGTTCTCGTTTTCGGCGGGTCCGATCCGATTCGATTTCGATTTCTGGGCGATCCGATGCGGTCCGAGTCGTACACGGCGCTGTTGTGCATCCTGGGGCAGCCGATCCGAATCGATTTCGACTCCGTGCCGATGCGGCCCGATCTGGCGCACTTTCCGACTCGATCCGATTCCCCAATTCGATGCTGACCGATCTTGCCCCCCCCAGGCGGCAGAAGCCTCGGAGCAGTCAGTCTTCGCCTCCCAGTTTTGCAGCTGCGCGGCCACGCGCCACCCGCGCCATCCCGCGCCGCTCACCGAAGCCGCCCGCAGCTCCTCCAGACTCCACCTGCCGCGCGCGCCGCGCACCCGAAAGTGCCCTGGGGCTCCAGGCCGATGTGAGCCGAGACGGCCACGAGCCTCCCTCGAGGGACGGCGTGTCTTGGGCCGCTTGGAGTCCTCGCGAAGCGGGGGGAGGATGATGATGCTGCTGATGCTGATGCTGATGCTGATGCTGATGGTGACGGTGATGGTGACGATGATGCTGCTGCTGCTGCTGCTGCTGCTGCTGCTGATGATGATGATGATGATGATGATGATGATGATGATGATGATGATTATGATGATGATGATGATGATGATGATGATGATGATGATGATGATGGTGGTGATGATGATGATGATGACGATGATGATGATGGTGATGATGATGATGATGATGATGATGATGACGATGACGATGACGCTGACGATGATGATGCTGCTGATGATGCTGATGATGCTGATGATGATGCTGCTGCTGATGATGATGATGATGATGATCATGATGATGACGAGGGGAGGAGGAGGGGGAGGAGGAGGAAGATCACTGACCAAGCTACCAATTCTGCGAGCGGGCCGCCATTGAACAGTTCCCCCGGTGTATCATGGCTAAGCCGAGGAACTGCCAATGGGCGACGGGAGAAGGACGGACCAACAGGACGGAGCAGCAGCCCGAAGAAGGGCGAGCCGCACAGGTGAACACCAAGTGCTCCTGCACGTACGCAGGCCGGGCCCCGCCCAGCGCGGCGGCCCCGTCCACCAAAGCGTCCGTCGAGCGGAACAGTGAGGCGAAGTAGCTTTTCAAGGGTACCCCATGCATCCTCGCCTCCTTGGTCCGTTTAGAGCCGCCCACGGTCCGAGTCGATGCGATTCGATCCGCCAGCTGGGACCGCGATCCCGATTCGATTCGAGCGGGCTCAATCTATCGGCACTGGCCAGGGCCAACCAGTCGATGTCGGTTCGATTCAGACGAGATTCTTCGGTACGATCCGTTTCGGGTGCGATTCGATCCAGCTCAGGCCTGTCTATCCTTCGTCATTCTCGCTGACCGTGCGCCGCTCGAAAAGGCTTCCGCTCCGGCGTCCCAGAACTTGAATCCTTATCGCGCATACCTATTGTCAGATTGAGCCCCTGACGGGGGTCAGCGCTGCCTGGGGCCAGCTTGAGCGTTTCCGAAGGTTTTCGCGAGTTCGTCGGAGGTTTTTGCGGGAACTGGATTGGTTTTCACTAGCTGCGTCTCTTCGAAAGCGTTTGGGTGATGCTGGCTGGAATCGTTGCGAACAGCCGACAGGCCCGATTTGTATGGCTCGAGCGCCGACAGGGATCTGAGCTAACACGGGTCAGCCAGTCCCTTTTGGCCCCCTTTTGCCGACACGGGTTTGGGAGCACGTGGGCCCTCACCCCATCCCCTCTCTCCCCTGGCTCGGATTCGGTCCTTCTTCTTCTCCTCTTGCTCCTGCTCCTGCTCCTGCTCCTCCTACTCCTCCTCCTCCTGCTCCTCCTCCTTCTCCCCCTCGACCGCCGTAGCCGTTGTGGCTCAAGTCGCACCCGTGCCCGCGCGCCCCGCGCCGTTTTTCTGTCCGCAGGGATTCTCAGGTGGCATGGCTTCGCTCGCCGTCTTCGGCTCATCGTCGTCCTGGGCGTTCTGTGACCCCGCTTCAGCATGAGCAGCAGCAGGGTCACTGGCTGGCGGCAGCAGACACTTCTGGCAGCTGGTCGGCGTCTTGAGCGCGCCGTCGCTCGCGGCTTCTTCCGCCCGTCGGAGGGCGTCGCCTCCGACTTCGTGCAGGTGGACAGGGTTTTCAAGTGAGACGCGAAGAAGATGATTGCAGGCAATGTGCTTCACTGTCAGCAGGAAGCTCTGATTAGTGTTCCTACGCACTCGGCTCGGGATGCCTCCCTCGCTCCATTCCGCTCTGGGCACATCGACCGCAAGAAGTTGCGTGCCGACTCGCGGATCTTGAAGTTGGCCAACTCGGCCAAGCACAAGTCATCTTCGCGTCCGCTGAGTGTGCAAAGCGTGCGCACGGCTTAGGATGATATTCAGGACAGCGACGATGGCCTCTTCGCCGATTCCACGGCGCCCATCCGAGAGGGCTCTCCTCCGCCAGGCCCCTTGCTCGCCCCCCCCCCCCCGCGGCGCAGTCTTCCGCTGGTTCACCTGTCGCCGACAAGACGGCGCTCTCCATCGACTCCTTCACGCAGACGGAGGACGTGCAGAGCTCGACCGACATCCTCATCCCGTACCTGGCTCAGCTCCTGAACGCGTTGACCACGCCTCGCCACGTCATGGTGAATCCCGTCGTCTACTCCCCTGTGTTCGAGGGCCCTTCGGTGCAGGTGCACTGACCGCAAACGCAGACGGACTTCGCCACGGACTGCACCAGGAGCTACACTTGCGCCGACTTCACCCTGCACGTTGACTCTTCCATGGGTGACACCACGGCGCCCGAAGTGTCCCTGGACAATGATACTTTCTTGCCTGACATAGACTTTGAGACGGAGCTCGGCATCTCGAAGATCGTGTTCGGGAACTTGCTGTGTATCTTGGCCCTCGGCTGGGTCTTTTTGGCGACGAGGCTGCTGGCGCAGGCTCAGCGGATGACAATGCGACTTTTCAAGATGCTGGCGCCGAGCTACCTGCTGCAGGTGCTGACCCTGCCCTACACCATTGGCACCGTGCTCGTGCTGCGTGCGATTTCTACTCCCTGAAGGTCCTCCCTGAGGCCCGCGGATCTCTACCCGTTCGGCATGCCGCTACCATCCGCGCTGTGCGGTCGGCGATGGCTGCAACAACTCCCGCCTGATAGAGCTGACTGACGAGGCACTTGCTGCTGAACACGCGCGCCTTTGCTGCCGCCTCCATCCTGCGTGTGCCGACGCTCAGCTGATGACCTTGGAACTCTGGCTGCCTCGGGCTGCCAGCCGCACTGCCCCAGAGGTACACGCCCTGGTTGGACAAGCTGCCGATCCAGCGCCTGACGCTGGCGCCAGTGCGCGCGAAGTTCTCCAAGCTGCCGCGGTCCGTGACGGCCTTCCTCGACGGCCTTGCCGTTGAAGGTTGCGTTCCCCATTGCTACAGTCGGGGCCCTGAAGAAGAAACCCTTTTCGTTGGGGAGGGGCTCTGCGTTCCTTAAGTGTTTCGCAGCTTGCCTCAGGCTTTCCTTAAGTTTTCGATCGGAGATCGAAGTTTTACTTATGGAAAAATGGAGCCTCGTTCCTTATTTAGGGTTCCTTAGGTCAACGCCCCGACTGTACGATCACGTCAGCAGCTTCAGACGAGCGGGGATTTTCGGCCCCGCCGCTGGGCGCACGCGGTGCCCGCCTGGCTGCTGCCGTTGAGGGTGGCCACCAACGCAGCTCGGTATCGGTCGCGCTGCTGCCGCCGATGGTGCTGAACCCGTTTGGGATACGGCAAGCTGGGGTGAAGATGACGACGACCCGCTCCACCTGGCGCTCCTTGCTGAAGCTGGCGCTGCGCGTGACGGTCCTCAGGGTCGCGAAGACGTTGGACACCATGGTCCGCCTCGCCTGCATGAGGGAGATGCGCCTGCTGGACTTCTGGGTTTTTCTGATGTTGATGGAGCTGCTGTGGGTCTTGCCGCTGCTGGTCACGCTCTCCCCGCGCTTCTGCCGCCGCCGGACGACGCTGCTGGCGTGATCCCTGTATTTCGACCTCCTGCAGGGCTGCTGCCACATGTCGGTGACGCTGCTGCGGGTCCTGCCGCTGCTGAACCCGCTCTCCCTGGGCTTCCTCCTCCACCGGACTAGGCAGCTGGCACACTCTCTGTGCCTCGGCCTCATGCTGGGCTTCAGCTGCGCGTCGACGGGGCCGCTGCAGGTCCTGCCGCTGCTGAGCCCGCGCGCCATTCGCATTGGCCTCCCGCGAGACGTCTTCTTCCATCGGACGGCGCTGGGCGGCCTCCACCTGAAGGCGCTGCGCAGCTCCTTCCTGAACAATGGCCTCATGCCGCAGACGCTGATGACAAAGGGTGCGCGTTGGATCCCTTCGTTGCTTGCGCTGGGCTAAGGAGTCTGGGCCGCGCGGTGCTGGGCGCCTCTCTCTGTCGATATTGTGACCTACTGCTGCTTCGCTCATGCAGCAAGGCTCTACCCGTTCATGTCGATCACTTTTTTATGTGTGGCGCCGCCGACGCATTCTGCGCTCTGCAGCGTGTGCGCGATGGAGAATTTGATGTGCGCCTTCGTGGGCGCGTGGTGCCTGGCGCCCCTTTCTGTCGACACTGCGACCTTCTACAGCTTCGCTCCTGCTGCGAGGCCCCCCCTCTGCTCTCGTCGCCTTCCTTATCGTGCGCGGCAGCGCCGGCCCGTTTGGCGCCTTGGTCGCCGACTCCCTCGACCGGGCAGGGCCCCCCCCCGCCGTCGCCTCTGCTGCCCCCGCGGGCGCGGAGATTGACGCAGACTCTTCAGGAGGGGAAAAAACACGCAGGCACAATTAATCGTCGATTCCCAGGAAAGTAGTGGAACATATGGGACGTGGGGGGGAAGCCAAAAACCCAGAAAGTATGGGAACATATGGGGGATCCTGCTATTTGTGTGTATCTATCTGTGTGTCCCAGGGCCCCTTCAACTCTCCGAGCCCCGTGTTCGATGAGGCGCCCGACGACGCTGTCTCGTTCGCGCCCCGCCGGCTACGACCTGCTGCGCCGCGGCGCCGGGGCCCCCGGGGTGTCTCCGAGGGCGCGTCGGGGGCGCGGCCGGAGGCGGGACGGGCCGCCCCCTGGGGCGCTGGCTCCTCCTCCTTCGCCTCCTCCTTTTCCTCTCCCCCCCTCCTCGCCCGGGGCCACTTCTAGGGGAACAGGAAGTGACATAAACATGAAAACTCGGAGGTCCGCGCGGATTTCTCGGATCGGCGCTGGGGCCCCCGGCGGCGCCTCCGGCGCCGCCCCTGGCGCGCTCCGCGCGCCAGGGAGGGGGGTCCAGCGCCGATCCGAGAAATCCGCGCGGACCTCCGAGTTTTTACGTTTATGTCACTTTATGTTCCCTTGCTTTTGGCTGGAGCTGTTGGGGGTCAAGTGGGCATGGCGGGGGTGCTCATCGCATTCTCAGTGCTTGATTCGACCAGCGGGGTCACTTGGGAGTCGACTGTGGAGAAGAACCCTTGGCTGCTGACTTCCAGCCTCGTGGCCGTGCCTGGCCAACTGAGCAATCGCCGTGGCGGGGCTGGCCCCGTCGCGCTCAGGGCTGAGAAGTGGGCCATGGAGAGGATGTGCGCCGAGCGAAAGGTGGACGCCGTAACTGGTCAACTGGGCCACTTTGTACTCGAGCCAATGGTGCTCCAGAAGTAGGATCAGGAATTCTACAGATGTGTCCGCGCTTTGCGGTGCCGCGACGATGTCCTACTCTGCCAAGAGGGCGGCGTTGACGTCGGCGGCGTGGATTCGACGGCCGAGCATCTCCATATACCGATCGGAGAGGGCAGCGACGACAAGACGGTCAACGCCAGTATAATGTCGAAGGTGCCAGCTGGAAAACGACCTGGATTGGCGTCTTTCATTTTGTGCCTCTGCACTCTTACCGGGATATACACTTCGCGTAATTACCTGGGCATCAATCCCGTGGTGATGCTGGGAGACAACGCGGTGGCGCCTGTGGAGATGGCCGCGAAGATTGACGAGACCGCCAATTTCTTGGTGGCGCGGAAGTGGGGTTGAGGTTGACTGGCCCCCGCCGATCGGCCGCGCCGCCTACGCCGCGGAGGCGCTAATCCGCGGCGTGGACGGCGCGACGGGTGCTTCGCTGAAGTTGGCCATCTTGAGCGAAAAGGGTCGCGTCTGGACCGTGGTGGCGGGTGGCGGCGCGTCCGTGGTTTACGTTGTCGCAGTTGCGGACTATGTCGCGGGGCGGGAGCTCGCGAATTGCAGCGACTACTCTGGCGCCCCGTCGATCCGAGAGACCCCTTTGCATGCGGAGACATTCTTCTCGCCGGTGTTGAAGTTCGAGCATCCTGGGGGCAAGATCCGGATCATCGTCGGCGGCGTCGCCAATGTCGCGGACGTCGCAGCGTCCTTCGTCTCGCGCAGGCGCGGCGGCATTGCGCGGGCGACGCGTGGGGCGCGACGTCAAGATGTGGATGATTTGTGCAGGCCCGGAGACGCGCGTCGCGGCCGTCACCCCCGCGGCGCCCGCGTTCGCGGCGGCGCAGGAAGAGCCTGACCTCGGCGCCTCGCGCGGCCCCCTGGTGCGCAAGATGCTCGGCGTGAAGGACGAGGGGCCTGGCGCGCGGCAGCTGGCGCCGCCGGCGTCGGAGCGCGCCATTGTGAAGGCCGCAGCCGACGCGACCTTCGTCGTCTACAGTTTGCAAAGCCGAGCCGTCCAGGGCATGCTCGGCTTCGATTGCATGCGCGCGCGTGAGAAGCCTTCTGTCTCCGCAGTGACGTCTCCAGGAATCGCTTTGAAGTTCGACGGGGGCACCGAGGCGGCGTTGATGCCCGTGTGCGCGACTGCGTTGGATGGTGGCGAGAAGCGCCCAGCTGTTTCCGTCCTTGTCGACTTCGCGCCCCCCGCGCTTCGGCGGGGCGCTCGACGACGCCGCGAAGATTTTCGGCGAAGCCTACGACGGCGGCGTCGCCCCGAAGGACTTCATCGACAAGTGCAAGAAGGGCAACCAGCTCGTCGTGGGCATTGGGCACCGCGTCATGTCCCTGGCCAACCCGGACATGCGCGCGGTCCCCATCAAAGGGCACGCGAAGAAGCAATTCAAGTTGCCCCCGATCCTGGACTTCGCCGGCGGGGGAGCAGATCACGACGCGGAAGCGCGCCGACCTCGTCCTGAACGTCGACGGTTGCGTCGCCTTCTCTGTCGTAGAAAAGATCAGGCCTTGTGGCGCCTTCTCGAGGGAGGAGTGCGACGAGCTGATGAGTTTCGGCTGCCTGAACGGACTCTTCGTGCTTGGCCGCCCCATCGGCTTCATCGGCCACCGCTTGGACCAGCTGCGCCTGGAGCGGCCGCTGTGCGGGGCGACGTCACGTGCGTCCAGAAGCTCGCCAGCAGCGGTTGAGCTGGCCTCGCGGCTGCTTGGGGGCACCTGGCCCAGCGTGGCCATTGACACGTGCTGCAGCCCAAAAAATGAAATGAGCGATTCTTGAGCCAGGGGGAGCTGGGCCGTACTTTTCGGGCAGTGGCCGGGCGCCTGCGCGTCGCAACCGTGGTTGTGGTCGGCCCTGCTTATTGTTTCATGACAGCCACTGCCGTCTTGGACCCGCCGCTAGGCAGTGGCATCGATCGCGGTGGCTGCTTTCCAATGGGTTCCGCCTGCCACTGTCCACCATCGTTTATTTGTTCGAGGTTTCAGAGTTCATGCCCCTAGGGACCGAACAAAAAAAAGACAGACGGCGCCAACAGGGAGCGTGCACCTGGCCTCTCTGGCGGCGGGCTTCGGGCCCTGCGATCTGCGTCTGCGGCTCAAGGCCAGCCTGCGG
>CAUYUJ010018589.1:155353-192853 GCA_963575745.1 Prorocentrum cordatum
TTGATGCTGACGGCGATGATAGTGATGCTGATG
The DNA here is from genome assembly GCA_963575745.1 of Prorocentrum cordatum. Classification (NCBI taxonomy): domain Eukaryota; class Dinophyceae; order Prorocentrales; family Prorocentraceae; genus Prorocentrum; species Prorocentrum cordatum. Next base: position 155,387 of record CAUYUJ010018589.1, read on the forward strand.
GTGGTGAGGATGATAATGTCGACACTGATGATGCTGATGATGCTGATGATGCTGATGATGCTGATGATGATGATGCTGCCGATGATGATGCTGCTGATGATGACGATCATGATGAGGATGGTGGTGATGACGGTCATGCTGTTGATGATGATAGTGATGACGACGATGACGATGACGATGACGATGATGATGGTCATGATGATGCTGATTATGATGATGGTGTTTTTGGTAATGGTGACATAACTATGACGGTGATGTTGTTGTTGATGATGATGATGATGATGAAAGTGATGATGCTGATGATGATGATGATGACGATCATGGAAGTAACTGTTATAGTAGTGGTGGCGTTGACGATACTCATGTTGCGGGCGATGATGATGACGAGGAGGAGGAGGAGGAGGACCATGACGTCCATGACTATTCAATGTATGGTGCTGATGGCCATGGTGGTGTTGATGATAATGCTGATGATGCTGATGATGACGATGCTGATGCTGATGCTGATGCTGATGCTGCTGCTGCTGCTGCGGCTGATGATGATGATGATGATGATGATGATGATGATGATGATGATGATGATGATGACGTCAACGAAGATGTTGATGATGATGCTGCTGATGATGATGACGATGATGGGGAGGAGCAGGTGGAGGCGGAGGAGGAGGAGGAGGAAGTTGCGGATGAGAGAGAGTAGGGTAAGGAGGCGCGGAGGCGAAAGACGCACCGAAATGGACCCAGGGTCCGTTTCGATCCCGATCTATTCGATTCTGCATCTCGAAGAAGAAAAGCGGCACAGACATAAACATTTGGACTTCCGCGTGGCTTTCTTGGAGATGCGCTGGGTCCTCCCTGGCGAGGGGTACCCAGGGACCATCGAATAAGCCCGCGCGAAGCTCCGACAGTTTATGATTCTGCACTTATTTTCTAATGCCGATTCGGCCTGCTCGGTCTGATTCGGCTCCGATATCTCGATGCTCTGGTGTGACCCGATGCTCGCGCGGCGCCGCTCTGCATCCTGGCGGCAGCCGTCCCGATTTTGTTCCGAGCTGCAGGACGGTCCGACGCGTGTCTGTGTGCGACCCGATTTTCCGATTCGATGCCGACTGATCATGCCCGTTCTCCGGAGGTCGCTCCCCAGAGGTCCCGGACCCCTTCCTGGGGATGGGCTTGCCATCCTGGGCCGTTGACGTTCCCAGGGCCCGGCGCGGGCCCCCGGAGGCCCAAAATTGAACACAGTTTTCCGCCGTCGATGTTTCACGACGAGGGGGTGTCGGGTCCCGTATGTCCGAGGCCCGGTGGATCGCTCTTCGGGGATCTCGGTCGGCGGTGGATGTCGATATCGAAGACGCCCACGGCGAATCACCGCCGCCCCCTCCCAGTTGTAGTCGCCATGTGGCCAAGCGTTGTGGCACAATCTTGAGAGACGTGGTTCAATAAAGTGGTTGTTTAAGAGGGTCGCTTGGTAATGTGGTGTGGGAGTGTGGTTTAAGGAAGGGCGTGGAGGAGGGGATCGAGAAGGTGGGCGTTCTCTTCCGCGCCACGGCGCAATCTTCCCAGCCCCGCCGGGGCCGCACCGCGCAAGGGGATCCGTATATCCGTATATCCGTATATCCGTATCCGTATCCGTGTCCGTGTCTGCCAAGCTATCGGACCATGTGTTCACTCGGCCTTTGTGGAAAACCTTCCTGGAATATTTTGGGGAGGATGGGGGGGAAAATCAAGAGGAGGCGGAGGAGGAGGTGGTGGAGGAGGAGGAGGAGCAGGAGGGCATCTTGGGAGCCTCTGGGGACACTCTTGGGGCCTCCTGGGAGCTTCCTGGGACACTCTTGGAGGTCATCTTGGGCGTCTTAGAGACCTCTTGGGCCGTCTTGGGGGCCTCTTGGGACTGTCTTGGGGGGCCTCTTGGGCCGTTCTGGGCCATCTTGGAGGCCTCTTGGGCGATCTTGGGGCAATCTTTGGGGCTCTTGGGCCGTCTCGGGCCATCCGACGGCCGAAGAGAAGCAAATGTCAAAATCCTTAAATGGAATATCAATTGCATAGGCCTCTTGGGGCCTTCCTGGAGGCCCTCTTGGGCGCCTCTTGGGCCGTCTGGGGGCCTCTTGGGCCGTCTTGTGCCATCTTGGAGCCATCTTGGGCCGTCTTGGTGGGCTCCTGGCTCGCCTGACGCCGTCGGAAGCCGTCTTGGAGGCCTCTCTGGGCCGACTTAGGGCCCTCCAGGGCCGTCTTGGAGGTCATCTTCAGCGTCTTGGAGGCCTCATGGGCCGTCTTGGGGGTTATCTTGGGGCCGTCTTGGGGGCCTCTTGGGCCGTTCTGGGGCTATACTGGAGGGTTCTTGGGCGATAATTGGGCGATCTTTGGGGGCTCTTGGGCCGTCTCGGGCCGTCGAAAGGCAGAAAAAGAGGCAAATGCCAAACTACTTCAGCAATCTATTGCAAATCATTGATTTTGGCCTCTTCGGGCCTTCCTGGAGGCCCTTCTGGAGGCCTCTCGGGCCGTCTTGGAGACCTCTTGGTGGCCTCTTGGGCCGTCCTGGGCCATCTTAAAGCCATCTCGGGCCGTCTTGGTGGGCTCCTGGCCCGTCTGACGCCGTGGGAAGCCGTCTTGGAGGTCTCCTTGGGCCGACTTGGGGCCCTCTTGGGGTGCTCCAGGGCCGTCTTGGAGGTCATCTTGGGCGTCTTGGAGGCCTCTTGGGCCATCTTGGGGCCCTCTTGGGTCTGTCTTGGGGGCCTCTTGAGCCGTTCTGGGGCCAGCTTTGAGGCCTCTTTGGCGATCTTGGGGCAATCTTGGGACCTCATGGGCCGTATTGGGTTTTGGGAAGGTCACATCTTTAAAAAACCTTCGGAAAAACACTGATTTTGGCCTCTTCGGGCCTTCATTGAGGACCTCTTGGAGGCCTCTTGGGCCGTCTTGAAAACCTCTTGGGCGCCTCTTGGGCCGTCTTCGGTCATCTCGAGGCCATCGTGGGCCCTTCTGGAGGCTTCTTGGGTGGACCTGGAGGTAGCTTGGACCCTCTTGGACCGTCTTGGAGGCCTCCTTGGACAATCTTGGGTGCACTTGGAGGCCATCTTGGACGTCTTGGAGGCCATCGAGGCCGTGTTGGAGACGTTCGTGGCGCAACGGGCGGGCCATTGTGGGTGGCCGGCGCGCTGGGCCGAAGCCCCGGGGGGAGTTCTTTTTCCCAACCCTCCTTGGTTGGGCATTCGCTTTGAATAGAGGGGTGTGGTCGCGTCCCTCCTTCCGCCTCCCGCCTCCTCCTGCCCTCTCTTCGCCGTCCCTGGGGGGCCGCGATCTGCGAAGCTGTCGCCACTTTCGAGGGCTGCTGGTGGGTCCTGGGGAGTGAGGCACCGCGCTGATCTGAGGTAGACCTCGCCGTCCCTGGGGGGCTGCGACCTGCGAAACGGTCGCCACTTTCGAGGGCTGCTGGTGGGTCCTGCGGAGTGGGGCACCGCGCAGATCTGAGGTAGACCTCGCCGTCCCTGGGGGGCTGCGATCTGCGAAACTGTCGCCACTTTCGAGGGCTGCTGGTGGGTCCTGCGGAGTGAGGCACCGCGCAGATCTGAGGTCGCCGTCCCTTCGGATCGACCTCGCCGTCCCTGGGGGGCTGCGCGAAAGTCGCCACTTTCGAGGGCTGCTGGTGGGTCCTGCGGAGTGAGGCACCGCGCAGATCTGAGGTAGACCTCGCCGTCCCTGGGGGGCTGCGATCTGCGAAACTGTCGCCACTTTCGAGGGCTGCTGGTGGGTCCTGCGGAGTGAGGCACCGCGCAGATCTGAGGTAGACCTCGCCGTCCCTGGGGGGCTGCGATCTGCGAAACTGTCGCCACTTTCGAGGGCTGCTGGTGGGTCCTGCGGAGTGAGGCACCGCGCTGATCTGAGGTAGACCTCGCCGTCCCTGGGGGGCTGCGATCTGCGAAGCTGTCGCCACTTTCGAGGGCTGCTGGTGGGTCCTGCGGAGTGAGGCGCCGCGCAGATCAGGTCTGAGGTAGACCTCGCCGTCCCTGGGGGGCTGCGATCTGCGAAACTGTCGCCACTTTCGAGGGCTGCTGGTGGGTCCTGCGGAGTGGGGCACCGCGCAGATCTGAGGTAGACCTCGCCGTCCCTGGGGGGCTGCGCGAAACTGTCGCCACTTTCGAGGACTGCTGGTGGGTCCTGCGGAGTGAGTCCCCAGGAAGGGGTCCAGGACCTTTGGGGGCCATGTTTCGGGAGGGAAAATAATGAGTATCAATGACGCGCCGCCGTCGCGAGTCTGTCAGCGAGCGTATCGCTCCCTTCTTGTTTCCGGATGCGTGGTGGTTATTCAACGGCGACGCGTTCATGCATTCCCCTTGTCGGCGTGGTCAAGGATATGCTTTTTCCGCCCAACGTTGCGCACAACAACCCGGCGTCGGATGTCTGCGGTGATATCTTCTGCGTTGTTCAACAGTAGCACGCTGACGGATGTACTGTTGCTGCGTGTCAATGATATAGTTCCTTCTCCCCGACGTTGAAACCAACACTGCGACGTCGGGGTGTCTGTGGAGAGATTCTCTCCACGTGGCTCCTGCCTGGCATGGTGCCGCGGCCTCCTCTCCATGTTGCCCGAGCCTGTGGCCGCCGTGGCTCAGGTGATCCGGGGGTGGACGGAGGCGATGCAACTCATGCGGGGGCCCCAGCGGCCTCGTTTTCCTCGATTTGCTCGTGTGGGGGAGGAGAGCACTTGAATCAGTAATGAGGAGGAGGAGGAGGAGGAGGAGGAGGAGGAGGAGGAGGAGGAGGAGGAGGAGGAGGAGGAGGAGGAGGAGGAGGAGGAGGAGGAGGGGGAGGAGCAGGAGGAGGAGGAGCAGGAGGAGGAGGAGGAGGTGGATGAAGAGGAGGAGGATGAAGAGTAGGATGAAGAGGAAGACCAGTGTAAATGCAATAGTCATCAAAGATGTTGAGATAAACCCTCCCTCTAAGCTCCCTCTTCATAGGCCCCTACAAGGATTACCTTCCACTGCCTCGTTGGAAGACAACCGTTTGAAGACCCTGAGGCATGCCAAAACAGTATTCTCGGGATTACAACGCCACAAATGAACCTGACTGTTGCGTCTTGACGATTCCGAATCGTGCCAGGGCGCCATTTCCCGGACTTCAACACCGTAAAACAAAGTAATTGTTGCGCCCTCATAATCCAGATGTTTCCAATACACCGTTTCTGGTACGTTGACCATGGGAATCAGTGAAACTTATGGCAGTTTGCAGAACAAAGAATATGCGCAGCGTTAGAGCGAGAGCCACATTTTGGAAAGGAGCCGAAAAACCATGTGCGCGGCGCTAGAGCGAGAGCCGCACTTTGAAAAGGAGCCGGCCTCAATACGCAAAGCTCTTCGAAATTGAAGACAACTGTGGGCGGCGCTAAGACGAGAGCCACATTTTGAAGACCAACCGCCCTCCATCTGTGAAGCTGTTGCCAATGTTTAATCTCCAGGGTCAGGATTGGTGTGGAAGTCTCCGGCGAAACGCCCGGCCCGCCCTACAGACACGTCGGGTGTGCGAGGGAAAGGCGTTATCTACAAGTAGAAGGGATGGAGGAGGAGGAGGAGGAGGAGGAGGAGGAGGAGGAGGAGGAGGACCAGAGGAGGAGGACCAGAGGAGGAGGAGGACCAGAGGAGGAGAAGGACCAGAGTTATCTATAAAGAGAAGGGATGGAGGAGAAGGAGAAGGAGGACCAGAGGAGGATAATGTACTGATACCGCCGCTGCCCGTCCGTCGTTTGCGCCTTTTCTTGCCCTCTGGGAGGCCTTCGTCGCCACGGCTGGATTTGTATCGAAGTTTTTCTCAGAGCGCACCCCAGGAACGGTCCAGGGAGTCAGTTGCGGTATTGGTACTTCTTAGCCTCTCCAGAGGAGGAGCACGGAGAGGAAGAAGACCCGAGTAAATTCCGGTGCGTCAGCGATACTGCTGCCATGCGCTGTCCACTCCTCGCAGGTCACTGTACTAGATATTCCTGCCCGCTGTGGGAAGCGCTCCCCTCGAAAACGGAAGCCCCATGGGTCTGCCGCGCCATTCAAGCGAGAGCCCCGTTTTGAAAAGGACCCCCCCCCGCCTTCGTGTAGCCGTTACATACAATTACAGGTCTGGCCAAATATGGGGCGGCCTCGAGCGAGAACCCCACTGTGAAAAGGGGGCAGGGCGCTCTCCGTCCGTGTAGCTGTTGCAAAATGTTTCGCCTGTGGTATTGCGAAGATGTCTCACGCGAGATCCCATGCTCCCAAACAGTGCTTGCACTTGGGCGTTCCGCCACTGAGGAGCTGCATGGATCCGGCGAGGATGTTCCACGTTGCCGCCCCTTGCCGCCTCATGGCAGCCTTGTGCGCTGGCTGGGTGGTTCCGGCGAGGTGTGCGCCGCTTTGCCGCCCGTTGGCGATTCGTGGCCGCCCTGTGCGCTGGGTCCCGCGAGGTCTCGCCACGCTGCCGCCCGTGGGCGCCTCGTGGCGCGCCTCGTGCGCTGAGTGGGTCCGGCGAGGTTTCGCTTCGCTGCCGCTCCCCTGCCCCCTCGTGGGCGCCCCGTGCGCTGGGTGGGTCTGGCGAGGTTTCGCTTCGTTGCCGGACCTGCACAACACAGCTTACTCCACGTAGCTCACACCACACATATTCTACTGCATACGGATAGCGCGCACCATAGCTTACACCGCACAGTTTGTATCGTATAGCTCACGCCACCGATATTGCACCACTTATATCGCGCCACAGAGCTTACACCACACAGCTTGCACCACATAGGTCACCACACCTTACAGATTACGCTACATAGCTTACACATCCACAGTGCGACATCTCACTGTTTTGGCTGGCGAACATTTAAGAAGGAACCGCCCTTCATCCTTGTAGCTGCTGGAAGCTGTGAAGACGAATGCGCGCGACGCCAAGGCGAGAGCCTAACTTTGAGAACCACCCGCCCTCCATCCTTGTAACTACCAGAAGCTGTCATAACGAACGTGCGCGGTGCTAAGGCGGGAGCCACATGTTGAAGCCCATCTGTATTCCATTTTGTAGCTGTTGCAAATTTCGAACTTCAGAGGCAGAAGTGGTGAGGAAGTCTCGGTGGGCGACAAGGATGACTGATCTATAAGGAAGTGGAGCGGAGGAAAGGGTAATGATGCCACTGGTGATGCTGATGCTGATGGTGACAGTGATGGTGACTGTGATGGTGGAGGTGGTGGTGATGATGCTGCTGCTGATGATGATCACGAGTATTGCTATCATTAGTGATTGATTCTTTTGATGATGGCGATGAGGAGAAAGAGGTGGCCTTAAAAGAGGGATGGGCTGGGCAGCATCTGATATTGCGAGGCCTAAGCGGCCTCGTGCCGGGAGCTGTAGCGCAGCATTGCCTGGGGGTAGACTCTTTTCCCGTGGTTTCGGGATCTGCCTGCTTCTTGTCGGAGCAGAGAGAGGGAGGACGACTTGGAGGCTCAGCCTAGGGACTGTCTGAAGGTTCGTTTACATGCTTTGATTTCACGATGTGAGTTTAAGTCATGAGCACAGCCATGCTCCTACATCCGCATTGCCCAGTATGCAGAGCTGCGCGATCCTTCTGCAGATCCCCACATGGACGTCGTGCCATCATCTGCGATGTCCATGGTCAGGGAAAACAGCGCCACGCCAGAAATGCAGCTGCACACTCACTGGCAGCACGGCCCTCCGCTCTGCAATCAGCGAGGCGCGTGCGGACAACATCACCCTGCGGGTGAGAAGGAGGCCGGAGGTGGGGAGTGGCGCCTTTTCCTATGCCCCATGCTAGCCGTGCTACACGTTTCTGGCAGGGGTCAGGTATGGTTCCACAGCAAGCGTCTATTCACCACAACAGTGCCCAGCCAGGGCCATTCTGGACCCTGGCATGGTTCGTACGCCCTCCCAGATCCAACAACAGATATCGTATGCGTGAGCTTTCCGAGGTCCACCCCGATTTCTCGGGTCGGCGCTGAAAGCCCCCCTCCAGTTGTGCGAGGCGCGCCAGGGGCGGCGTCGGAGGAGCCGCTACGGGGGTCCAGCGTCGACCCGTCAAATCTGCGCGGACGGACCTCGAAACTTGATGTTTTTGCCGCTTTCGCTTCTAAGTAGAGGTGCCTTCTGTGGGGAGGTCCCTGGAGGTTCGTGGAGGTCTCCGGAGGTCTCCGGTCTCTGGAGGCTTCCGAAAGCTTCCTGAGGCCTCCCGAAGCCCTCTGAAGCCCTCTTGGGGCCTCCGAAAGCCTCCGGAGGCCTTCCGCAGCCTTCTTCCGAGGGCCCTTTGGGTGCCCTCTGCGTGTTCATCCCTTCGGAGTCGCCCCCTGCGGGGTTCCGGGTCTCCCGCTCCAGTCCCGAGGAAGCGCAGAAGTGGATCTAAGTGCGTGCGTTAGCTTACCAGCCTGGAACATATCCCTATCCCTATGCTGGGCATCTCCTCATCACGATGCCAATCTTAGGGATTCCCCTTATTTTTTGAGGGTGCATCCCTAAGATTATCATCGCTTTTTGGCGTGTCAATCTTCGGGATAGGGATACGTTCGAGGCTGATAATCAGCGACGGGTTCCGCTCCCGTGAAGAACCGGCGCGCTCCGCCGCCACATCGGGCGGCACCGGCCTCCTGTTTCGGGAGCGCCTTCCCCGATCCCGTGGTTCTGGCGCCCACGCGGCCAGATCTCGGGCGACGAGGTCTTTTTTTTTTTTCGCGACAGTATCCCCCATCATCGTCTGGAGATCTCGTGGTTGGGCCCGCTTGTTCTACCGAGTACCGGCGCTATCATATTGAATGATTGGAAAATACAAAATTTCGGGCACACAGAGACGTGCATAGAAGGCACACGACTGCGGCAGCCATCACTTTCTTCCAGGCTCCGGCAACCCCGTCAATCCCGTCCACACGCGCCTCCGCCTCTGCGAAGGCGGCTCTGTGAGGGCGGCTCACCACCCCTCTGGATGAGTGAGGCCCCCCCCCCAGCTTCGAAGGGAACCTTCCCTTGACCATGCACTTTGTGATACAACGTGCGAGTCCCCGTCGGCAGCCCTGCTCACCTCTTCTTAGCCTTCTTCTTCGAATCGCCCTTGGCCCCCTTCCGCCGGAAGACTGTCGTCTCGATCTCCTTGGCGACGCCGCTCTTGGGGCCGTGGTCGTAGCCAAGATTCAAGCGTGCCGCGGCCAGGCACCCGTTGACCCGGAGCGTCTCGAGAGCGTCCTTCAGCTCGCGATGCGAGTTCATCGCGAAAATCCACCGGACGTCGTCCTCCTTCTCTTCGTCCATCCAGCCGTCGTTCGGCTTCACGGTCACGTGGAAACACCTCGTCGCCACGACCCTCGCCTGGGGGTTCTGTGCTATCGCCTTGTACTTGGCCAGGGTGTCGAGCGCCGCGGCGGCCTGCTGCGCCATCGCCCCGCTGCCGGCCGCGGCCTTTACCTCTTGGGACTTCGCCTCCGCGGCCTCGGTGATCCTGAAGATGACGGCCCTGAGGAGGAAGTCTGGCTTCTTCCCGTCCGGGTGGCCTTTGTACTCCCCCTCCTCCGCCTCCTCCCTCGACTGCTTCCCCTTCCTGTTGTAGCTGTCCTCTGAGGTCGCCAGCGCCACTTGCACCGGGTCGTCCGCTGCCATGGTCAGCGTGAAGTTGTCCTCCCTGGAGTTCGCGTTGAAGTTCGTCTCGTGCTGAAGGAGTAACTTGGCGAACAATTGTCCAGCTTGCGCACGCCCCCTGGGCCGACCGCGGTCCCGTCTTCCCCCGCTGCCTCGGCCGCGGCCCCCTCCCGCGGCCTCCGGGTTCCCTGGCCCTGACTCGCCTGCGAGCCGATCGGGGCGAACATGATCACCGACGACGTTCAACGCCGCAGAACCTGCAGGACGGGCGCGGGCGAGTGCGCGAGACGGATCCCGAGCCGAGATGCGCCCCGGAACGGCAGGACATCGATCTTCGACATGCCCCTGTGGGTTAACATGCTGGCCCTCTGCGTGCACATGTGATTGAACATGCTGGCTACGTGTGCCCACGACGTGTGGTTGAACAAGAGGGTGGCTTCCAGTTAATGCCGGGCAGCGCTGCATTCGGATATGCTTGACGAGGCTATCCACACGGGCGAACGTACGGGAACAGTGAGGACACGTTTTTGTGCGAACGAACTCAATGTCGATGGACGTAGGGTTAGCTACCACTCCGTGCGCCTTCCTCGGGTGAATGTCTAATCCTTTAGCTCCGCGGCACTGCCGGCCGCACTCCGGGCACGTAAGTAAGGGCTGTTGAGCCGTGTCTGCACCATCACCGCGCGCATCAGATTCCGCAGCGAAGGAAAGTACAGCCTTGAAACAGATTTTCGGGACGCTTGTAAGCCATTTCAACCACTCCTGGGAGAGCTGGGGACCGCCGTCTTGCAAGTGGAACTCGATGCGGGTAGAAGCTTGGGCAGCCGATGACACCGTACCCCACAATGCCGTAAGATCCTGGAGCAGCAGCGTCATCCTCTCAGACGGCTCGTGGAACGTTGCTGCCTCGAAACATAATCGGCCAAACAGGGCGGCCCTGAGGGCGCGAGTGGGATCGTAAAACGTCTCTGGGTCGTCACCTCGGTCCTCGAAGGCGGGGCTGACCACATGCTGCCACCACGCCAGTCTCCGGCAGAGCAGCGTCGATGCTATCGTGTGCACCTTAGTCCGCTTGCGCACCTCGACGTTGGGCATGTGAGTAATGTGAGCAGGCGCCTTCAGCAGGTGACGTAGGCGGCGGTTCTGCCAGCGCTCAAGCTTTGCCAAGTCGGTCTTGTTCAGCACTGCGACCTCGAGGGCATAGGTGGCAATCGAACGCACAAAAGAATTCCAAGTGCGGACTTTCAAGGACAAGCTGTACATGCCTTTGTATATGCGTTGCGACAACCGACCGTGAGCACTGTTAGCATTTCGTAGACGGATCTGGATTTCTTCCTTCATCGAGCCGTCTGCTCGCAAGCGAGCGCCCAGATATTTAACCGAAGGGGTAGCGTGAAGCGGGGTGCTCACTCCAGCGACGTCTTGCACCACTCCTGTCTTTTTGCTCTTGATCAGCCTCAGCAGGGGCTTGCTCCCCGCGCCCGAAGAAGAAATCATCAGCTCGGTCTTAGGTGCATTGCACTTCATCTTGGCCGCCGAGATCTCCGAGGCCAGGAATTCCAGGAAGCGGGAAATCTGCTCGAAATCCACTGCCAGAATCAAGGAAATGAGGTCGTCGACGAATTTGACCTGGGACAAGTCCTGGAGGAGATCGGTTTCCGCAGATATCTCGTGGGTGTGGCGCATCCTCCGAAGAGTGGGATCACAGAAGGCAACTACCGGTTGAAATTCGGACACGGCCATTTTATCGGCAATCGTCGACGTTATCATGTCGTATAGAATGATGAAAAGTGCGGGTCCCTCTACGCTTCCCTGCCGGACCCCTTTGCTCACCAAGAGGCTACGCGCCGCCTCCTTCGTCTTCGCGTCCCTCATCAAATAATGGGTTCCGTTATGCAGCTCGCGGATCGTCAACAAAATGTTGTGGTCCAGGGCAAGCTTTTCGAGTGCATCCCAGATGTCCCCCCTGTCGAGCAGGTCGAAGGCCTTCTCCAAATCAATGAGAGCGGCCACCAGAAGGTGCTGTTTCCGGTTGGATCTGGCCCCCGCTTTCTTGTAACGGCGGAGAACCTCGTCTACTAGTGCAATGGCGTCCCTTGTGGACCTCCTCGGCAAGGCCCCGAATTGCGTGGAAGACAGCTTGGGCGCCAAGGCCCGCAGGGATGGGGTAGAAGTCACATTCATGAAGCTCTTGCCGGCATGGTTCAACAAGTTGATCGTCCTGTAGTGGTCCCTGGCATTCTGGCCATCCCCCTTGGGTTTGCGCAGGGATATGGTTTCGCCGTTTTGGAAACGTCTCACTGCGCTGCAGAAGGCTTGGGATGCTTGGTAGATGCCATGTAGTGGCGCCTTGATATATTGAAGCCCCAACTTCCACAATTCCGCAATAGAGCCATCAGGCTCGTCCGTCCTGGCCTCTGGAGGTTGGTACTTCAAAGTTGGGCCTCCCTTCGCATTGGGCAACTTGGTGATGGACTCGGCTACGTCCTCGACGGTGTATCCGGAGATTCTATCCATGTCGGGGGGCGGTAACTCGACTGGCAGAGGCACCGTCGCTTTCAGAGGAACGACCGTAGCGTCGAAGATCTCCGCCAGAGCAGCCGCCCTAACATCTAGCTCCTCCTCGTCATCGAAACACAAGGTTCCGGTTGCAGGATTCCGCACTGTTACTGTAGGAGCAGCTGGTTTCGGAGCCAATCGCCGAATGATGCGGTTGTACTTCTTTGAGTCTCCTTGGCTGTTTGCTTGTTCAGCAGTTGCGATGAGTTTGGCAGTGCGCTCCCGCTTCTCGCGCCGCACGGCATGGGCAGCTGCTTTCGAGCTCTGCTTGAATTGGCAATGCACCGTCTTGAACAACCAAGAAGACTGATCTGGAATTCAAGCCATCATGCGCTGAACGGCATGTTTCGCCGCTATGAGGTGCAGCGTGGCGGTTGACCATTCTGGGAACACCCGCTTGCCCGGGAATGTCGCGTAGTGTGGCAAAGCAGCGTCAATGAGGGCGCCTTCCAACGAGTTGAAGAGAGCCGAGGGGTTCGCGTACTCCCGGTCTGCGCCGCAGATATCCAGCCAGGGCTTATCCAGTTTCCTTGTCTCCACAGCATTGCGCAAGGCGTGGTGGAATGAGTGTAGAAGCTCTGGAGGGTCGCCCGCTTGCATGGCCGTCAAATGCTGCATGATCTTCTGGCGGTTCCATTGCAGTCGTTGCGGCGGTCGGCCACGCCGCACCCGTGGGCCAGCGTAAATGTGTGCCTCCACAGGACGGTGGTCCCTGTATCCACCAAGGCTCAACGGAGCTTCCCGGAGTGTGGCTGCACGGCGGCCGTAACCACCCCGAAGGCGCGTCCAGACGTAGTCCAATCTACTCCAGCCTTCCCGGCCAGGGTGGCGGAAAGTGCCTGCGAATGCCGAGCGGCGGCCGAAGGTGTTGAGGACTTTGAGGTGCTGGTTTTGGACAAATTCTACGAATTTCTTGCCGTTGCCATTCGTCTTGAAGTGCATGTGCCTCGAGCCCGCGTGGCCTATGTGTGGCAATGTTTCCGAGACGGTGGCGTTCGCGTCCATGCAGCCCACCAAGGCGCACCGTGCCGGCACCTTGTTCACCGCCGAACTGCACGCTTGCCAGAAAGCATCTTGGGCCCGGTAGTGTGCAGAACAATGATCAGCAGGAGAAACGCCCGCCGGAGCGGGACTAGGCGAATTTGTAGGGGAGCACCCGTTCAGGATGTATAGGTCTCTCGCCGATCTCCCAGTCCTCTTCAAACGGAGTCCGAGGGCACGCCCTGGAAGCCAATGGTGTACACACCGGAGCTCCTCGGGAGCAAATATCATGTTGTTGAACGCAGTGAGGACGCCATCCTTCGATGTGGTAGTGGTGCGGGGGTTCGAGACAACGCTGAAGCCGTTCGACTTCCACGAGGCAGCGAAATCGAGCAGCGTGCCCTGCAAGCAGACCACAGCGACCTTCCGGCGGCTCGCCTCTCGCAAGATCTCGCCGAGCCTGTCGAGCACTCGGAGCGACTCGCAATTATAAGACCAGATCCGGAGACACTGCAAAGCACGATGTTGTCGAGCTTCGAGGCGGCGCCGGTGGAGTCTGCTGTCAACGGGTTCACGGCATGGCGCAGTGGAGGGTTCCACCAGCAACTGCTGAGGATCAGTGGTGAGGGAGGCAATTGACGCTTTGGTATAATGCACACCCCAGTGAGCCAGTGAGCAGCACGAGTCGCACGGCGCGTCTCAGTGCCCGCTTGCCGCCAATACGCCCATGTTCCAGCATCGTTGAAAGACGCCTTCAGCGAGATGCTGTCCACCCAGATTGGGCCATCTCGGAACGCTCAGGTCAGGGGCACTGGATTCGAGTGTGCATGGCAGGCCCCCCAGGGACTTGCGACCCTGGAGCTCAAATCATCCCTCGCGCTGTGCGATGCTTGACCCTTGCGACGAGGTCTGTGCACATCCGCCGCCCCCGGCCGGGCCCATCACGGGCGCAGGAGGGGTGTCCTGTGCCCCTCTTGGCCACGCCCGGGGGGGCATATGCACCGTTCTTTGGCCCAGGATAGAGTCGGGCCTGTCCCTCTACAGGAGGGATATTCAAAAATAGTAAACAAATAGCCTATGGACCGATTTTTGGACTATTTTTGATCATTCGGGGAGTTCTTTTCTGAGTATCTTCCATTCTTCGCCCAAAATCCCCCCGAATGGGGGACACGCCCGACTTACGCCCAGGATGGGGCTGGCCAGGGGCGGCGGTCGTGCACGGATCTCGTCCGCCCGAGACCCACGGAGCCGTACTCCGTGCCTGCGTGCGCCCAGCAGTCGCGACTCCCCCAGCTGGATGCCCGCCGCCCGGCTGCCGGCCTTGCGGGGGCGCATCGGGGCCCTGCGAGCCTGCCGATGGGGGAGGAAGAGGTGACGAGGCTTGACGATGACGGTGGTGGTGATAGTGATGACGACGATAAGGAGGATGACGATGACCATGACGATGACGATGACGATGACGATGATGATGATGATGATGATGATGATGACGATGACGATGACGATGATGATGATGATGATGATGATGATGATGATGACGACGATGATGATGATGATGCTGATGGTGATGATGATGCCGATGCTGATGCTGATGCTGGTGATGACGACGACGACGAGGATGATGGTGATGCTGCTGATGATGGTGATGATGATGACTATGATGATGGTGACGGCAATGATGATGATGCTGATGATGATTATGATGATGGTGATGGTGATGTTGATGCTGAGGATGACGATGACGATGGCGCTGACAATGTTGATGAGGAAGGTTGTTGTTGTGATGATGCTGATGATGATGATGATGATGATGCTGGTCGTGATGCTTATGGTTGTTTTGGTGATGACGGTGCCGACGACGACGCCGACGACGACGACGACGACGACGACGACGACGACGATGATGATGATGATGATGATGATGATGATGATGATGATGATGATGATGATGATGATGATGATGATAAGGAGGGGGATGATGATGATGAGGAGAAGGAGGAGGATGCGGTTGATGCTGAGGATGAGGATGAGGATGAGGATGAGGATGGAAACCAGTCCAAACCCAAGACTCATCAACGATGTTGGAATAAACCCCTACAAGGGTTCATGTTCACTGAGGGTAATGCCCGTTCGGAGATATTTGTTTGAAGATGCTGAAGCGTACCAGAACAAACATTGTCGTGGCTACAACGTCATGAATCAATCTGAGTTTTGCGTTTTGCCGATCTGGAATCGTGCCAGGACACCATTCCTGGGACTACACGAGTGATGTAACTGTTGCGCCCTGACAATCCCGAATCGTTCCAAACACTGTTTCTGGAACGTTAGCCATGTGATTCCGGGACACGCTTGCAAATGTTTCAAACGCATGCGGGTGGCGCCAAGGGCGGGAACCACATTTTGACAACGGCCCGCCTTCAATCCGTGAAACTCTTGCAAAAATACATAATAGAATGCGGGCGGCTCTTTGGCGAGAGCCACATGTTGAAACGCCCCGCCCTCAATCCGTGAAGCTCTTGCAACTATTGAAAAAGAATGTGCGCGGCGCTACGACGAGAGCCACAAGTTTAAAAGGAACCGCCTTCAATCCATGTACCACGTTGAAAAGATGAATGTGCGCGGCGCCAAGGCGAGAGCCACATTTTGAAATGGCCCGCATTCTTTCCGTGAAGCTTACGCAAATATTTGAAACGAATGTGCGCGGCGGCAAGGCGAGAGTCACATTTTGAAAGCGGCCCGCCCTCCATTCATGAAGCTGATGGTACAGAAATATCAGGCGAAACGCCCGGCCCGCCCTTCCGACTGGCCTCGGGTTGTGACAGGGAGGAGTTATTTATAAGGAAAGGGAATTTAGGATCAGGACGAGGAGGGGGATGAGAACGAGGAGGATGGAAGGAGAAGGAGAAGGAGAAGGAAAAGGAGAAGGAGGAGGTAGAGGCGGGAGGAGGAGGAGGATGAGAAGGAGAAGCTGGATAACGAACATGGGAAGCGTGAGGAGGAGAGGGGGGAGCAGGAGGCTGCGGAGGAGTGGAACAGGGCAGGGGTAGGAGGAGGAGGAGGCGGATGAGGAGGATGAGGATGAGGAGGATGATGATGATGATGATGATGATGATGAGGAGGAGGAGGAGGAGGAGGAGGAGGAGGAGGAGGAGGAGGAGGAGGAGGAGTAGGAGAGGTGGCTCGACGAGACGGGGCCTCTTGCGCAACATCCTGACAGAGGCGGGTGCCTTCCCTTGGGCCCACCGCGGTCCCCTTGTCCTCGCACCGAGCTTTCTAACCACCTCCTCAGCGGCCTCGGTGGCAGCTCTGGATTTGCATCCGAATTATTCCACTGGCGGCACCGTTTCGGCAGCCCACATCTGGGCCACTCGTGATTGCCACCATGGTGGGGCAGGGAACGGTTGAGGCGCGCTCATTTTGAAACGAGCGGGCTGATGCACGAAGCATGTCCTCGGCTAGACAGGACTCCCGTGCTCTGGCTGCGGATCGGTGACCTCGTCGCTCTGTCGCGGGCTGGACGGCGTGTCGCGCCGCCGCCTGGTTGTGGCCCACCACCTTCGTCGCGACACGCTATCCAAGTCCCGGCCCCGGAGCGTCAACGTCCCGAGCTTCTCTCCGCCTCCCGCCCCGTGGAGCAGAGCGACGCGCTGCCAGCTCGCAGGGCACAGCGTGGCGCCGGGGCCGCCGCCGCGACACGCTAAGCAAAAGCCTCATCCTAAGTACGGTCGGGGCGCTGAGGAAGGAACCCTTTTCGTTGGGGAGGGGCTCGGTGTTCCTTAGTTTTTTTGCAGTTCGCCTTTGGTCTTGCTGAGGGTTTCGATGGGAAATCGAAATTTAACTCGTGGGAAAAAGGGGCCTCGTTCCTTATTTAGGGTTCCTTAGGTCAACGCCCCGACTGTAGCCACACTGCTTCGGGAGGAGCCGGCCCGCTCGGGCAGCCTGGTCGGCGCACGCTCTGGCCGCCGTGGGAGCGCCGAGGAAGGAGGGCGACAAGTGGGAGCTGTACATCCCGTCGGAGCTCGCGTACGGCGACTCTCCGCCTCCTCCCCTTGCCTGTAGAGATCATGCCTGTAGAGATCGTATTACCCCAGACGTCTGGGGCAGAGATCGTAGTATCCCCCGGTCTCCTGGCGATCGCAGGCGTGACCGGGAGGGAGGGGCGAGGGGGCCGGTCACGTCACGATCCGCGCCGGCGCCGTCTGGGAGTGTTCCATGCCTCAGCATGCCCAGACGGCGCCGGTGCGAGTCGTGACGTGAGCACGGTGGGGGGAGGGATGGGGGCGGGGCAACGTTGGGGGCCATAGTTAGGCTCAGGGGAGGATGCATCGACCCACGATCTCCTCTGGACCGCTGATAGGGGCCTGATAGCCCACCCCGCCCAGGAACATGCGGATCTGCCATCGGGTGCCGGTCGCCGATCTATCGGCGACGTATCGCGGATTCCATGCCGATTTCCCCCCCGCTGAGCCAGTTCCCCCCGAACGTTGCCCCTCAATCGGGGACAGAAAAGGAGGTGGGAGGACACTCGAGCCAGCGGAAGGGGTGACAGCTTGGACTCCCAGCGGGCCAGCCAGCGAGTGGGGGATGAGATTGGCTTGGGCGGCAGGGGGTAGGGGCGTGGTGTGTGGTGTATGTGTGTGTCGGTGAACTGGGCGGTTGGGATGGGGCCAAGTTCCCAATGGCAACAGCACAAGTTGTTTCGCTCATCTCTGCCCGCCCTCCCACCACGTACACAGGTGGCACCTGGGATCCAGCAGGGGCAGTGGCAGCCATTCGATGGACAGCTGTTGTGAGCCAGCGCAGGCGCCAGGAGCGCCACTCTCGCGAGGTGCGCAGCTTGTGCCAGGCGCACTGGGCTCGCGTGGTGCGCAACGCAACTGCTAGCCTCGGGCTTGACGTTGCAAACAAAAATTGCAGCATCGCAGAAAATCACCGCTGGAGCCCCAGGCCACATCTCTCTGCTTCACCTTTCGGGCCCCGTCGGTCTGTCAGGGTCCCGGGGCCCGACTCTGGCCAAGAGCGCCCGCCGCGAAAACTGTGCAGCGCCAGGATCTCAGGGCAAGCCAGGACGCGCAGGTGCCGTTGCGTGCCGGGCGCACCCGGTGCGCCAGCTGCGCCACGTGCGCCGCGCGCGCCCGTGCTCCAGGCGCACGGGGTCCGCGACTCGCGCGGCGGGGGCGACGCTCGCGGAGTGCGGCAGTTGTGTTAGTGCGCGTTGTTTTTTTTCGTAGCGGCACGGCAGAGGCAATCCGCACGGGCGCTCGAGTTGTCGGGGGCGCTCGACAAACTAATCGCCCGGTAGCAAGGGGGGACGCGCGAGGAGGAGAAGCGGCCGCGGAGGACAGGTGGGAGGACGAGGGCACACACAGCTAAAAGCATTTCAGGAGGAGCGCACTGGGGCGGCCAGACGGGGCTGAGGTGTCCTGGCCGTGGACGTGGAATGCGCGTGGCAACACACATCGGGAAATGTGCGCCATCCTGGCTACCCGGGCTCATGTCGACTCCTTCGATTCGATTCGACTCGACTTCGGTGTGTTCCGATTTCGATCCGATTCGGCTTCGGATTTCCTTTCGGATTCCGATTTCTCAATAATGGAGGCCTGACTAGCCTGCCAATATTTCCGCGATTCACTTCTCCCGACTTGGCTGCGAGTTTCTGCCGATCCGGTTCATTTCGATCATCTGACAGATGAATCGGTTCGATTTTGTGTTGTCCTGCTACCCGTGTCGAAACCAATGCAAAATGACGGCGGGCGGCCAGCATTGTGTGTTGTGTGCGCACCCGCACTCTCCATGTCGTTTTGATTGTGACGGTGGGCCAGGTCGCACGGAAGCTTTCATCCGACTATCGTAATCGTTTACCAGAGTCTGCCGCAAACGTCTACCTATTGCATTGCTTCTTGTGCGGGTTGCGGGGGATCCTGGGATCTTGTTTTGGGCCGACGGCCACTCGAATGGTGGAGGGGGTGCTTATCACATGGAGCAGTGGTTCAGTGGGATGGAGCGGGCAGAAGCCAAGTGGGCGAATGCGGAAACATGAACGAGGAAGCGAGCTATAGAGTGAGCCAACCGGGTCCGTAAGTAAGCGAGGCAACTCAGTGTAGGGTGTGACGCAAATCCTTGACACCTCTCGTGCATCTCAACCAGCCCATCCAAACCGATGCCTAGGCGAGTTGTCGAGAGAAGGAATGCGGGGGAGCATCATTGAGGCAAACATGGAAGACACTGGGCAAGCCGAAGCTGGGGCCAGCCCAAGCTGACCTTCGCAGTGGCCACCCTGGGGGCCTCTTGGAGCCTCTTGGAGGCCTCGAGAAACCATCTGTGGGCTCTCCTCGGGCACGTTTGGTCCCATTCGGGTCCTACTGGAGGCAATCGAGCCCCAAAAAATGGGATCCTTCTTTAGCAATGGCGTGGCCCCGCCTTGCGGAGGTCCCTCCTGGACCCGTCTTGGGGCTCTCTCGAGCCACGATGGGGCCAGCCGCGGCCCTTCTTCCTCGGAGTGACCTCGAGGGGGCCTTCCACACGGGGCCCATGTCCATCCGGTCGATGCGATTCGGTATCGTTTTCGGCTGCCTCGGTCCAATTCGACTCCGACTTCTGGGCGATCCCATGCGGCCCGATGGTTGCACGGCGCTGCTGTGCATCCTGGGGCAGCCGACCCGATTCGATGCGGCCCGATCCGGTTTATATTCCGATTTGATCCAATTTCCCGAGTCGATGTTGACCGATCTTGCAAACGGGGCCCAGACGTCAATCGGTGACCCCCTCGAGTGTAACTCGTTCGCCGTTCGATTCTTGCCCCCCAAGACAGACCTGCGAAATTATAATCGATGTGCGTTTCCTTGGAGTTGCTGCGTTTCAGAGTTGCCCAGGTAGTATATAAAAACTGTGCTGGTGCATTGTGTTTTATCATGCTGTCTGTATGGAACTTAGATGCTTAGATACGTGTAGTAGATACTTGTGGAGTTCGGACATGTTTGGATCTGAATGGATGCCGTCTGGATATGCTTGGATACTGGCGCTGCAAGTCATTAGTACTTTTAGATACGTAGTGATGTTTGGATTTGTGTACGTACGTTTAGATATGTTTAGACATGACGGCTCTGAGCGCACGGAGTGGCAATGCTTAGTTGGTATAAATGGGTACTTTTGGATACGGTGCCCATCACTTGCCCTCCTTTCGGCTCATCGTCCTCCTGGCTTTTCGTTTCCTTATCCGCTCTGCCTCGCTTGCCCTCGCTATGTAACCTTATCTTCATTTGTATATCACACCTTCCTGTATAGGCAGTCATCGTCGCTCCTTCCCTCCCTCCCCATCATTGCTCATCCTCTTTCGTCCTCCTCCTCAGTGTCCTCACTCCCCTCCTCCCTCGTATCATCCTCCCATTCACTCGCCATGCATCATCAATCAACCGCCTTCTCCGCGCTCCTCCTCGAAGCCGTTCCTTCTCCTCCTCCTCCTCACCCCAATATTGTTTTTTCTCAGCCTAACTCCTGCGCGTCACCCTGCGACTCCAACTCGTCAGTATACATCGTTCAGTTTTTGGTTTTGATCATCCTCCGCATCGTCCTTTGCTTCCCCGTCATCCTCCTGCCCTTCGTTGACCCTCTCGATGCTCCTCCCCCTGTGTTTATATCAACCCTCATCCGTAGTATCATTACAAGCTCCTCCTCCTCGTCATCGTCGTCATCATCATCAACATCATCATCACCACCATCATCGTCATCATCATCATCATCATCATCATCATCATCATCATCATCACCATCATCATCATCATATTTCTCATTCGTGTTACTCGTCTCCCTTCTCCTTGCTCACCAGCCTCGATGCTCCTCCGCCTCGGCACCCCTCGTCGGAGGATGACGAGGGGGAGCGATGAGTGAGGGCGCCAGGGGGCAGGGGAGCCAGGGATTCTGGGCGGAGTGACAGGACGTTGTGGGCGCCCTCCTCTCTCCAGGCACCCGCTGCATGCACCTCTCTTCCCGGAGTGGCCCCGGGTGGCCTCGGAGATGACCTCGGATGGCAGCGGGTGTGGCGCGGGTGGCCGGGTCAGGGTGGTACCGCCCCCCCCCCCCGTAGATTCAAGCGAATTCTCCCTCACCCGTCCCTGTTTCTCCCCTCGGAGGGGGGATCTTGCGGCGATGCTGACTTCGATTCTGACGTAGCGTTTTCGATTCCGCTTCCCGTTTGGAGGCCAGGCGAGATCCCGATTCTGGTCCGATCCGGTGCGTGTTGATGTTCCGATTCCTTCCGGTCCGATGTCTCACCGATGCGATCTCGAGTTTTCGATTTGATGGAGCGTGGCGCTTGGTAAGGCTTCGGATGATGCACAGAGCCGCTGCCTGTGCGCAGCCCGAAGCCTTACCAGTACCGCCCCAGACTACTCGGGGGGCCCGTTGAGGCTAGCCCAGACTACCTGGGAGGGCTGTCTGTGCGCAGCCCGAAGCTCTTCCAGTGGCGCTGTATCCTGGCCCGCCTTCACTGCCCCCCTGCCCCGTGTCCTGCCAGGGCGCAAGCTGCACGGTGTTTTTAGCGATCCCGTGGACAGTTTTCGTTTTGATCTCTTTTTGCAGCAGAGGCGGAACGAAGACGATCCTCGTCCTCCTTCCTCTTCGTTCATGCCGTGTCTCACGCGTCTAGTGGCCAGGTGTGTGGTTTCACAACGCCAGCTGTTTTGCGAGCTGTGGGTGGCTCGTCGAAGGGTGTGGAGCTTGCGTTATGCATCGGAGAGAAAAGAGCGGAACGAAGAAAGAGCGAGGGAGGACGAAAGCAAAACGACAACGGAAAACATTGTTTAGCTCGCGCCCCGTTTCCTGCATCCCCCCTTCCGCCCAGGCGAGCGAGGAGCCGGTGGCGCGATCCCTCCGAGCGCCGCACTGCAGTTCCAGATGAAGCTCAACAAGGTCAAGCGGTGAGAGCCCCACACGCTGAGCAGAGGAGGAGGAGGAGGAGGAGGAGGAGGAGGAGGAGGAGGAGGAGGAGGCGGAGGAGGAGTAGGAGGAGGACCCGCGCGATGGCCTTTCTGCCCTGGGCCGAGGGCGCGCTGCACGCGCGCGCGCGCGCTTCGCCGAGCAGACGCGCACTCGAGCCGACCCGGCTGGACAGAGGGTCTTCGTGGCTCGGAAGGGTACGGCCAGAAACTTTCGCTTGCCGCGCTGCGCCGCCAGTTCTGGCCCAGCGCGTTCAGGCGAGACACGCTAACCGCGTCCTCCATACGTCAACGTTCGCTGTGGGGTAAACGGGTCTCGAGGGAAACGGTTCCTGAGATTGTTCGCCGTCTTCGAGCCTTGGGGGCCCTCCACGGGCCCTGGGACTGTCAGATGAAAACTCGTCCCAGGGGACGGCACCAGGGTCCAGGACCCGTTTTCCTCAGGACTCGCTTCCCCCATGCTATTTCGCCCCGTGTTTTTCTCCGGCCTCCCGCATCGCGGGGCGGAGCGACACGCTGTCAGCCTGCAGGGCACAGCGTGTCGCCAGGGCCGCCGCCTCGGCATACTGAGCAGAGGTTCCTGGCCGTGGGCGGAGGGGAGGGGGATGGGGACGGGTGGGGGGCGGAGAGGGACCTCGGCGTTCACGAGGTCTTGCCCCCTGGTGTCAGGCAGGCAGCCCTGGCTGGTGTGCCTGGGGGGGAGGCCCCGTCTCTGGCCCTCGCCGGGGTTAGGTCGAGGCCGAGGCCTGGCGAGGCGACGTTGAGAAGGGTACGGCGAAGGGCAAGGAGCGGGGGAGGATGAGGGGGTGGGGGAGGATAAGGGGATGGGCGGGGGATGATAAAGGGAGGGGGAGGATAAGGGGGTGGGGCAGGTGTTGAACGAAGTGGAAGGGAAGCAGAAAGGGAGAGGATGGAGTGCAAGGGGGGAGGATGCAAGGGACGCTGTGGAAGGGGAGGAGGAAAGGACTGGGGATGGGGAGCGGGGTGAACGAAATGGACGGGGTGGGGGGCTGGGTGGATGAGGCGGAGGGGGAGGGGAGCGGGAATGGGAGGGGGAGGCCAGGGTCTCCCCCCTCCTCCTCCTCCTCCTCCTCCTCCTCCTCCTCCTGCTCCTCCTCCTCCTGCCTTCCTCTTCTTTCTCCTCCTCCTCCTTCTCCTCCTCCTCCTCCTCCTCCTCCTCCTCCTCCTGCCTTCCTCTTCCTCCTCCTCCTCCTCCTCCTCCTCCTGCCTTCCTCTTCCTCCTCCCTTCCCAGCAGCCGGATGTCTTCAGGACGACTCGGGCCAAAACGCCCAGCGCTGACGCCACGAGTCCTCCTCGCCCAGGCGGAGCCAGGCCGCACCCGTGGCACGAAGGCCAGGCGACGAGCCTCTCGGGAGGCTCGAGCCGCTGGCTGGTACTGCCTCTCCCCGTCGTGCTCGAGGAGGCCAATACGTCCGGCGTCACGAGTCGCTTCGAAACAAGATCGAACAACAGAACAACAAGCAAGCAGCAACACAGGCAACGCACGTACCGAGGAAGCCCATGCCAAGAAGCACACCTTGCTTGCCTCCAGGGTGCCCCGGCTTTCTTGGATTTCCACGGTTTTGCCGTGGACAGCGCGACGCTCCCGTACAAGACAGTGGACATCCCAGGGTTTCAGGGTTGGGTTTCTTGTGGAAGGCTTCTTCTGGTCGAGCTTCTAATGTACGTCCGACGTCACGACTTTTCGTGCGCCTGCCCCTGGCTTTCGCGACCCCTTCGCGGGGGCCGGCCTCTCATCCCGAGCGGTGTTTTGACGGGGCCAGGGCCGTCCAAGGGCCCGAGGGAAGCTCGGAACCACTTCCGTCTGGACTTCTCAGATCGACAGTGATCGGGCTGGGAGAATGGGGTTGGAAGAAACGGTCAGATCATCCGTACTATCACCCAGGTTGTGTGTGGTCATTGCACAGTCGTACCCTGTATCTTCCCAATCCCCTCCTCCCAGCACGATGCTCAGGACTTCGCAATCCAGGGGGGGGTAGTTTGAGACTTGGATCTGAAACAACAAAAATAAACGGGCCTTTAAAAACATGGTTGCTCCCCAACGTAGGGGCGCTCACCGGGCCTTCCGCCGCACCATGGTCGGTCTCCAACCCTAGGAAGCTGTTCGCTGGGCCTTCCGCAGCATGGCCGGGTAT
This sequence comes from Prorocentrum cordatum, assembly GCA_963575745.1. NCBI lineage: Eukaryota > Dinophyceae > Prorocentrales > Prorocentraceae > Prorocentrum > Prorocentrum cordatum. Next base: position 179,581 of record CAUYUJ010018589.1, read on the forward strand.
TCCGCAGCATTGTGTTCTTGAGACAAGGACCTGAAACAAAAACGTCCGGGCCTACCGCAACATGGTGGCTCCCCAACGTAGGAAGTTTTTCGCCGGGCCTTCGGCAACATGGTGGTTTTTCAACGTGGGAGGTTTTTCGCCAGGCCTTCCGCAACATGATGGTTCCCCAACGTAGGAGGCTATTCGCCAGGCCTTCCGCAACATGGTCGCGTTCCGACGTTGGGGGGTTATCCGCTGGGCCTTCCGCAACATGGTGCCCCCCCCCAACGTAGGAGTATTTTCGCTGGGCCTTCGGCAACATGGTAGCGTCCCAACGTAGAGAGGGTTTAGGCTGTTCAGGGTTTAGTGTGTTTAGGGCTTAGGGCGTCTAGGGTCTCGGATGTTTAGGGTGTAGGGCTTAGGGTGTTCAGGGTGTTTAGGGTGTTTAGGGTGTTAAGGGTTGAGGGTATTTGAGGTTTAGGGTTTTCGGCGCTTAGGGTGTTTAGGGGTTAGGATGGTCAGGGTTTTGGTTGTTTAGGGTTTAAGGCGTTTAGGGCCTAGGGTGTTTAGTCTTCAGGGTGTTCAGTGTTTAGGGCGTTTAGGGCTTCGGGTATTTATGGGCTTCTGGTGTCTAGGGTTTCGTGTGCTTAGGGTTTAGGGTGTTTAGGGCTTAGGGTGTTTAGGGTTTAGGGTGTTTAGGGTTTAGGGTGATTCGGGTTTAGGGCGGTTGGGCTTTAGGGTGTTCAAGGTTTAGGGTGTTCCAGCGTGTTGAGGGTTCAGAGTGTTTAGGGCTTAGGTTGTTCAGGGTTTAGGCTGTTTAGGGCTTAGGGTTTTTATGGCTCAAGGTTTTTAGGGCATAGGGCGTTTACGGTTTAGTGTGTTGAGGGTTTAGGGTTTTTAAGGTTCAGGAGCTTTAGGGTTGTGGTGTTTGGGGTCTAGGGTGTTTAGGGTTTAGCGTGTTTAGGGTTCACGGTGTGTAAGGCTGAGGGTGTTTCGTGTTTAAGGAGTTTAGCGTTTAAGGTGTTGACGGTTCAGGGTGTTTAGGGCTTCGTGCGCCTGGGCTTTCGGGTGTTTCAGGGTTGAGGGGTTGATGGTTTAGGGCGTTAGGGCTTAGGGTGTTTAAGGTTTAGGGCGTTTAGGGCTTAGCGAGCTTAGGTATAAGGTACTAAGGTATTTAGGGTCTAGGGTGTTTCGGGCTTAGGGTGCCTAGGGTTTAGGGTGTCAAGGGCATCGAGCGTTTAGGGTTTAGGGCGTTTCGGGTGTATAACGTTCAAGGTTCAGGGTTTTTAGGGTTTAGGGTGTTTAGGGTTTAGGGCGTTTAGGCCTCAGGGTGCTTAGGGTTTAGGGCGTGTAGGGTTTTGGGTGTGAAAGTTCAGGGCGCTGAGGGTTTAGAATGTTTAGTGCCTTGGGTGTGTAGGGCTTAGGGTGTTCAGGGTTTCTGGTGTTTGTTTAGTGTCTAGTGTGTTCAGGGTTTTAGGGTACTCTGGGTTGAAGGTGTTTAGGGTGTTTAGGGTGTTTAGTGTTTAGAGTGCTTAGGGTGTTTAGGGTTGAGGGTGTTGAGGGCTCAGGGTGTTTAGGGCTTAGGGTGTTTAGGGCTTGGGGTGTTCAGGGTAAGGTGTTTCGGGTTCCTGAGGTGACAGACTTCGACGAAAGCGTCGACGAAAACGGCCCATGGGCAAAGATGAACGGAGCATCAGACACACGCGAGTTCTACCTCACTTCACCCAAACCCAACCAATACCACGACATGCACTGTCCTAGCGGATTGACAGCATATGGCTACTACGCCAAGGACACGGACACCGACGGCTACGATGACAACAGTTGGCATTACGCAGTCTGTTACCACGAGCATCCCAACACGTACACGTACATGTTTCCAAACGACGGCCTGTTCTTACTTCGATGGTACAGGTACCTCAACAAACGCAACAACGATATATTCGTGCACCAGGACGGACATCAATATTTACCGCACCCACCGCTCCGACCAGACTCAAGAGCAACTCCATCGTCAACTCACACTCTACCACCTTCCGGCTCCAACCAACACATTCAAGCTCAAATACGCCATACGCGTGGACATGCATCTACCCATGCCCACGCCGCCCAGCCACCCCACATTCACACGCTATGGCAACTACTTGCAGGCATTCGCACCACATTACCGCGAGAACGCAGCCCTGTGACTCCAGGTCGTAACGACTAACCAACATTTCCAAGCACTGCTCACAGAAGTCAATCACCCCTCAACAACAAGATCGCTGCCATACAATAAGTTGCTGAATGGCTCGACGCATGCCACAACGACGACGACCCCGTGAAGCACGACTGGGCAGTCAATATACGAAACACGGCTACATTATTGCAGCATGTATGTAACCCGACTTCGACCAACCACAATACTACAGCAACTAAGATCGACATCGTTAGCTCCAGCCAAGAACATGACCATGCCGACGCCATCCAGCATGCCAAACCACCACCTCCCACGCTACCCCCACCGAGTGCACAAACCACAATACCCAAGAAACGTGCACCCGCACTGCCACCAAAATTGGCAGACACACGACGCACAGACTCAATAACCACACACAGGCGCCAACGACATACCAACCACACCAGCCTCAACCAACACAGTACCAGTGAAGCAAGCACCTCCGCTGTTCAACTTGTCGACCACACCAAACGCAACTATACCGACGACATAACGACAACCACCTCATCTCGACAGCACACCAACAGAGAGCTGCGACGCCGACACCGCCAGCGCCGACGTTTCCACCTACTTGCATAAACATTACACCTTGCAAGAACACTCCAACACCCTCTGTAGCACCCAACACACTACACACCAACACACAGGTGCACCAAGGTTAAGTTCAGCCCCTACCTTCTCAGCCAACGCTGGGCGCCAACCAACCAACTGAGCAGCCGAAGACCACGCCCAGCGTCAGCACCACACCGACAACGACAGTGATACAAGTAACACAAGCTAAAGCTGTCATTACGTGGTCTCCAGTCAAGCCCGCCGTATCATCCCACCCACCACCACCTATACTACACATACCTATCCGATGCCCACCAAACGAGGATAGCAGGACGCATCCATGGATACAGGAGGTACCCATCAACAGCATGGCCCCGCAAACGTTTGCCACCCTACACACCTACTTTCCGACCCTCGCAGCACAAGCAACAGCAGCGCACAACGCAGCAGCGAGAAGAGGAGACCAGCGCATTCTCATCTTCAGCCGACGCATCATTTTCGTCAACAACATAGGAGACCCGGCCTTCCAGAACTACATCGACAGGCTCCGATCAGACCAGACGCGATGCGAGTTCTACATCAGCAGCCACCACGACCATCCAACTGGTGCACCATTCGAAGAGCATCCTCCCAAGCAGATCGCGCGACTATGCAAGACTCCGCCCAAGCCCAAACCGACGAGCCGAAACGTCACAGGACACGCCAGATATGAAGCGCACAATGGCAGCAGCTCGCCACGGCATCCACCTCCAGTACTCCCACCTCTCCTATTACCGCAGGAGTGCGACACACGAGCCTCGCCGGTGCGCGGCGCGCAGCCACGTGCACACAAGTGTCGATTCAGTGACACTCTGTCTCTCTCTCTCTCTCACTGATGCGCCTTACACCACATCTTTGCCCCGTCGCGGTGTCCGACACGCTAGTGGTTCCTTGCTCTTCAAAGCAGGCTTGGGGTGCGCCGACAAAGCCTTGGGTCGCAGTCCTAGTAGTGCAAGTCACCTTTGAGGGGCCCTGGTTCAGGCTGCCCTCCTGTTGTAGCCGCGCACTGTGCGCACTTGGGTCCCCAACAGTGTGCGACCCCATTCAGCGGATTAGACATTATTTTACTGCTTGCCCGCATTGCCTACTTACCTCTCTCTGATGATCCTATTATTCTTCTGTCGTTCTCACCCACGTCACAGGTTTTGGGTCCGCCTGAAAAACCCTGGGTCGTAGCCCAAGCAGTGCTGTGTAATTTCGCAAGATACGCCCCCGCTCAGAGTGGGCTTGAATGCGCCTACAGGCTGCTTTCCGTGGTGCCCACACTTTGCGCGTGAGCAATTTGCCCGCGTGTGCAGATATCTCGCGCGCACTGCTTACTACCTGCGCATCAGTGACTACCAGCCGCACAAGCCCCACTTTTCCTTTGGCCTCACATCGGGCATGTGATCCTCACTCTGCTGTCGCTCAACTGCGCTGATGCGCCTTGCGCCCCATCTTTTCTCCGACGCGGTGTCCGGCGCGCTGGTGGCCCCTCGCTTTCACAAACAGGTATAGGGTGCGCCTGCAAAACCCTGGGTCTCAGCCCTAGGATTGCAAGCCACCTTTGCAGCCGCGCACTGCGCGCACTTGGGCCCCCAACAGGGCGAGGCCCCATTCACGGAACTAGACCTTCTTTTCACTGCTTGCTGGCACTACCTATATCTACCTCTCCCTGGTGATCCCCTTATCCCTCTGTTTCCCACCCGCGTTACAGGTTTGGGGCCGCTAATAGAAAACCCTGGATCCCAACCCAAACGTTAGTAATTACTTTACAAGATACGCCCCCACTAAGAATGGGATTTGATGTGCCTACATGGTGACTTTTTCAGGGCCACACCGCGCACGTGAACAACTTGCCACGTGTAAGGATATCGCGCAGCAGTAACTTTCAGCCGCACGTGCCCATGTCCCTTTTGGCCTCACATCGGAGTTGGTCCTCACTCCGCTCGCGCTCAACTTCGCATCGCGCCTGCCGTGCAGCTGGCCTCGCACTGTCCTTGGGGATTGGAGGTGGGGTGTTGGCTTTTGATGCGGTGCGGCGGTGGAAGAGGCGCCTGCGACTCTGCGCGGCTGGGCTTTTTTGTTTAAGCAATGAATAAAACAAGCAATCAAACACAGTGTATATACACATGTATCTATATATATATATATAGATGTATAGCTCTATCGTGCCACATTTGCCCTTGCCGCAATACTGCTTGAGGCAGGCACGCCTTGCAGGCCAGCCTAGAACTGCTCTGTCCTCGTGTTGGCTCATCCCATTTGCACATGCCTGCCCTTCACACTCTCGCCATGCATGCGGTGGCGGTGGCCCCCTTCCACTTGGGAGAGCCGGAGAGCGGGCCTCCTGCTGGCTGAAGGCGCGGGCCTGCTGGCAACAGCGACCAGTGTACACGGCTTGCCACAGCCATTCCTGCACCTCTAGTTCGAACTACACCTTAGGCGATGCTTAAGAAAACTTAAATTTTCGGCCAGGGTCTCGATTATTCTTAATGTTTCAACGTAAATCCTAAGATTTTAATAGAAATTGTATGTTTTTAGTCAAGTTCTGAGACTATGAATTTCTTAACCCATGATTTCTTAAGCATTTCGCAAGGTGTACAGCACGGGCAGCCTCCCCCAAACTACTAGTTCAACAGGGTTCGGGTCAACCAACACCCTGGGCAGCCCAAAGGCTGCCGCAGCCATTTTTTCTCACAGCTGCAGCCTGCCAAGGCGGCACACACACTTTTAGATCAATCTTTGGGATGGACGAGGTATGCATGGGAGTTGGGAAGATGTGCGCTACTGTTTGGGGTGCACCAAAACCCTGGGCAGCAACCCGAGGACGACTCACAGTGCCGCTTTTTCTCACGAGTGGCGATCGTCGCACTTTATCAATGAAAACTCTGCGTGCAGAGGCGGGGCGACCAAGTAATCCTATGACCGATTCTATACTATATTGTTTTTGTTAGCTTATTACAAAGGTCTATGCCGTCTTACTGTCCTTGCTCAGCCGCGACGACACTCACCATCAATATTCAGGTTGTTATCCTGTGCTTGTGTTACCTTTTGTTCTTTTCGTGATCCCACTAAGGTGAGTGCTGTCACACCTGGCGGGCACTTATTATCACTAGTAGTCTTTTCCAGCGCTCGCTCTCTTACATTTTCCGCGGCGCCCGACATGTGTTTTTGACCCAGGCCTTTTTTTCGCCACCATTACCGCCACAGCTTCACGCTCAGGTTGGTCTAACGTTAAAAATAAGGAGGAGGATAACAATAATAATAAAAACAATAATGAGGAGAAATGTGATGATGACGAGGAGGAGGAGGAGCCGGAGGAGGAGGAGGAGGAGGAGGAACCGGAGGAGGAGGAGGAGGGTTGCCAAGTACGCTATAGGCTTTCGGGGCGCCTGAGCCCATCTTTAAGCATGAGGCGACCCTCAGAGTTCAGTGATCCACGACCGCTTGGAAGTTTAATCCTGACAATCCTGAGTGTGTGTGTGTGTGTGTGCGTGTGGTGCGATAGGTACTCGCATGGGAAAAGGCAAAGGTCGTACGCGAACGCGCCCCTCGCCATGCGGAGCGTGCGTGCTCCGCGCTCTGGTTGATGAGCCCCCTGGTGTGGTCAGCACGCCGACGGGCCAACCCCCGTGATCGCGCAAGGCACCCGCGAGCTCGAGGATGCAGCTTTTTTGGGGCAGCAGGTCGATCCAGGAGTGAGCCCGTCCAGACAGTTTCGCCCAACCGTCTGCCCAAGAACTCGGGGAAGCACCCCGAAGGCTCAAGTCGGGTGGCACGGGCGTGCATGCTACCAAGCATCACTGCTGGGACCTCGGTCGGTATGGGCCTCCAGCCCCGAGGAGTGAACCGATCCGCAGATTGCACAAACGGTCGCAGGATGGGACGAGACACGTTTTCCACAGGCCGCAAACGACCCAAGGCACTACGGTGAAAAGAGGCCAGAGACGGGGAGACGCTCGTTAAGGCAAAAGGCTGGGCCAACTTTCGAGTTGGGGTGTTGACCTCTGGCAAACCTGTCCCAATAATGCTTTGCGTTATTGGACGGGAAGCCGCGTCCTGGCGGAAGAGGAGGAGGAGGAGGAGGAGCAGGAGGAGGAGGAGGAGGAGGAGGAGGAGGAGGAGGAGGAGGAGGAGGAGGAGGTGGATGGGGCGCCCCTGGTTCCTGAGGTGAAACTTGGATTGGGGTTTCCCAGTTTCTCATTTTCTTCTGTTTCGTGGGGTGCCTCAATGGACCAGTCTCCCAAGGCAGGCAAGAGGCAAGAGGAGGAGGAGGAGGAGGAGGAGGAGGAGGAGGAGGAGGAGGAGGAGGAGGAGGAGGAGGAGGAGCTGAAGTGAGAAGACTGGGAAGCGCCATGGCCAGGCCCTCCGTCTGGCGGGGCCGAGCCACGCCTGGGGTTTTTGGGTCTCCCCCGCCGCGGGCGCGGGCGCGCACCCTTTCTAGTTTTCGCGTTCTCGCAGAAACGGCGCGCCTCCCTGCTGGGCTGCTTTGCTGCCTCTTTCGGCGAGCCCAGTCCAATTCAATCTAACTTCTGTTAGGCCTCCTGGGCCCCCTCACGCACGCCGCCTCACACAGATGTACATCGCCCCCGTCGTTCGGAGTGGCGCTTTCTTTTCGCCCCAGCGCGGGCCAAACTTCAAGATCTAATCTCTTCCTCGTCATTGCCGTCCCTCGTCGTTCTTCTCCTGCGCCCTCGCTGCTCCTCCCACTCGTCCTGCTCCTCCTCCTCCTCCTCCTCCTCCTCCTCTTTTTCCTCCTCCTCTTTTCCCTTACCCTCCTCTTTTCCCTCCTCCTCCTCCTCCTCCTCCTCCTCCTCCTCCTTCTCTTCCTGCTCCTCCTCCTCTCCTCCTCCCCCTACCCTTCCTACCCCTCCCCCTCTTCGTCATTTTCGTACTCTTCCTCCTCGTCTTGCAGGCCATCCTGCACGAAGGCCTCTGCTCTTCTCTCCTCCCCTCCCCCGCTGCTGTCCAGCGTCGCCTCTCTGGCCTTGTTGCTCGATTGTTCGGGGTCCGCTTGGCCGATGCGGAGGCAGTGGACTGGTCGGCCGCTGTCTCGGTGATGCATAGCGGCCCCGAATCGCGACGCAATGCTGGGGTGGAGGGGGGTGGATTACGGAGTCCAGGATGCGCAACCAGTGCAGGGGGTGCATATGGGTTTGTCCAGGGCTTCGGGGCAGCTTGAAGCACTGCTACTGCCACTGATCGTTCATGTAGTTGCTAGCACCTCCCAGTCCCCCTTTTTAATGACCCCCTCCTGACCCTCGGTTTGGTCCGTCCCTCCTCTGAAGCCTTGCAGTTCACTGCCATGTACTTCCATCTTTTTTCGGCTTGCCCCCCACGAGAGTAAGCCCCACCCTGTCCCTTCTCACAGGAGGCCGCCCAAAGCCTGGATCGATCAGCCGTTGAGATGCCCCTCGGCAAATCCCGCCGCAAAAGGCATTAGTGGGAGTAATTTGGCTCCCCCCAGACTCCAACCTCTGTACCTCCTCCCTCCTCCATGGTGAGGCTTCGGGTTGCGCACGAACAACCCTCCCAGGTAATCCCAGCTGGCCTCAACAGCCTCCCCGGGTAGTCTAGGACGGTTGAGGCCAGCCAAAACTACCCGAGGGGGCCTGTCTGTGCGCAATCCGGAGCCTCACCATTCCTCCAGTCCCTTCTCGTGTGTACAGAAGACCCCATGCTCCTTGCGCAGCAGATGATTGGTAACGTCCTGCTAGTGCCATTCGGGGATCAAGGTCTTGCATGACACCTCAGCCGGCTGACAAGGAAGGGGTCACGGGTCACCGCGTTGGGAAGGGACGGAGTAGCAGCTGTGGGACGTCATATGTGGCGCGAGTGTACCTCAGGGTCCGTTCCGTTCCGATACATCGATTCGATACAGGTTTCGTCCGACTCCATCCGACCCTTTTCCAATATTCCGACGGCCCAATGCGACCCGATGCTTGCATGACGCTGTTGTGCATCCTGGCGCAGCCAATCCGATGTGATTTCGACTCCGTGCCGATGCAGCCCGACCCGACGCGCATTCCGATCCGATCGGGTTTCTCCGTTCTATGCTGACTGATCCTGAACCTGGCTTGCCCCCCTCTCGCCCTCCCTCCCCGTACCCCGTACAGTCGGGGCCCTGAAGAAGGAACCCTTTCCGTTGGGGAGGGGCTCCGTGTTCCTTAAGTGTTTCGCAGCTTGCCTCAGGTTTTCCTTATGCTTTCGATCGGAAATCGAAGTTTGACTTGTGGAAAAAGGGGCCTCGTTCCTTATTTAGGGTTCCTTGGGTCAACGCCCCGACTGTACTCCCCCCCGTCTGCTGCATTCCCAGCCGCTGGCGGCTTCTCCTCCCGACCCTCCGCTTGGAGGGGGTGGAGAGGCGGTGGTGCCCTGCAGCCTCAGCTGAAGGCAACACGGGTCAGGCACTCGTTTGCCTTCCCGCATCTTTCCCCCCTCTTCTCCTCCGCCTGCTGTGCTTGGCAAGCACGCCCCAAGCGCTCTCCTGGTTCCCTCTCCCACTCGTCTGGGGTTCCCACCGTCCCCAGGTCATGCACCTCCGCTCGCTGAGGGCGGGATCTGAAAGTTGCTCCTCGCCTTTATTCGATCCTTGATCCTTGATAATCTGTCCTCCTCTTCCCTGACCCCCCTCCACCTCCTTCTCATTCTCCATCTCTTTTCCTTATAGATGCTCCTCCCCGTCGCGCCGCGAGGCTGGTCGAAAGGGCGGGCGGGGCTTTTCGCCTGAGACTTCCTTCCCATGTGTGATCCGGGAGTTAAAAGCAGATGAAAGCGATTCACGGATGGAGGGCAGGTCGCTTTCAAAAGATGGCGCTCGCCTTAGCGACGCGCACTCGCTGTGTAAGCATTTGCGAGAGTCTCACGGATTGAGGCCGGGTGGTCCTCAAACTGTGGCTCTCGCCCTACAGGCGGGGCCCCGAAGAAGGAACCCTCTTCGTTGGGGAGGGGCTCCGCGTTCCTGAAGTGTTTCGCAGCTTGCCTCAGGCTTTCCTCAGGTCTTCGATCGGAAATCGAGGTTCAACTTCTGGAAGACATGGGGCCTCGTTCCTTATTTAGGGTTCCTCAGGTCAACGCCCCGACTGCAGCGCCGCGCGCCGTCGTCCTCAGCACTTCTATGCAGGCGCGTCACGGGCCGAGGGCGGGCCCGCACGCACACCTTGGGGTCTCGGCACCCGCACGGGCCCTCCCGGGTGGAGGGCGGCCCCCTCTCAGCATGTGGTTCTCGCTCCTCCTCCTCCTCCTCCTCCTCCTCCTCCGCCTTCCCCTCCTCCTCCTCCTCCTCCTCCTCCTCCTCCTCTTCCTCCTCCTCGCGCCGCGCACGATCGTGCTCAACAGCTGCGACAGGTTTGGCAGGTTCCGGCGGGTTCCCGTGGTCAGCGTACCAGAAATGTTTTCTGGTCGAGCGATTCAGGATTTCGCAGGCCCAGAGGTTGACACCAACACCAAGATCGGCGGTGCGCCTCCACCGAGGGAAGACGGTCCCGATCTCGGTGATGGTGGTAATATTCTGGCTTCCAAGGTGGCCGAAATATTGCCACCAGCACCGAAATCTAGGATCATCTGCCCCTGTGGAGGCAACCCCCTGGGCTGGTGTTGGTGCCAATTTCCAGGCCTCCAAGGATTGGTGCACAAGTTACGTTGATTCGCGGTGTTTCAGTCCCAGGAGTGGTGTTCTGGCACGATCCAGTATCGTCAAGACGCAACAGTCAGGTCAATTCGTGGCGTTGAAGTTCTGAGAATGTTGTCTTGAATGCCGCTATCCGAGCCGGTCGTCCAGGTCATCGCAGGAGTGGCATTTCCCGACACCGTAGGGGGTGCGCAGGGGGTGGTCCCTGAGCGCGGCCGCTATCCGAGCCGGTCGTCCAGGGCGTAGCAGGAGTGGCACTTTTCCGACACCATAGGAGGTGCGCAGGGGTTGGTCCCTGAGCGCGGCCGCTATCCGAGCCGGTTGGCCAGCGCAAGGCAGGATAGCACTTTCTCGACACCGTAGGGGGTGCGAAGGAGTATATCAATGGCGAGGGGGAGAGGACGAGGAAGAGGAGGAGGAGGAGGCTATCATCACTCCAGCCATCATATAAGTATGTGGGGTTCCTCGGTAGCGCCATTACTGTTCCGATCGCTATCACTAGTACGACGACTTCGACTTTTGTTGTTGTTGTTGTTGAACATTTCCGCTGCCATTCTTACATACCACTACTACTACTACTACTACTACTACTACTACTACTACTACTACTACTACTACTTCTACTACTTCTACTACTACCACCTTCGCCATTGTTATTGCTACGACGATATTCTGACTACTACACTTACTACTACGCCTGCTGCTATTACGGCTACGATCATTCTGATTACCATGAGTACCACTACTACCTCTACTACTGCTGCTATTTTTAGTTTTGCTACTTCTTCTTCTGCTGCTGTTGTCGTTTATTAGTCTACCGACACTTTGACGACTACTTGTTCGACTATTACTACAACTACTACTTCTATTATTGCGACTACAACTATGACTTATATTACGACGACGACTACTACTACGACTACTACTGCTAGCTATCATTATTACTACTGCGTTACCAGTGCTCCTATCAACACTACTCTTCGGTTTGTATTGACTACCACTACCATGTTGGCTGCTGTCAAGCACTGGCCGTGCCAACACCACTTCTATGTTCAACTACTACTACCACTACTACTACCACTACTACTACTACTACTACTACTACTACTACTACTACTACTACTACTACTACTACTGCTACTACTGCTACTATTACGATTGCTATTTCCAACACTGTTGTTACTACTACAACTGTTATCACTACTACTACAACTACTATTACTAGTATTTTTCTGGCGATTACTATTACTACTACTTCTACTCGTACTACTGAATACTATTGCTGCTACTACTACAGAATACTAATACTCCTACTCCTACGTCTGCTACTACCACCTACTATTATCATTACTACTACTACTACTACGACGACTACTACGTGTGTTAGGGCGACGGCTACGACCATTACTACTACAACAACTACGACTGCGACTACTACTATTAGTACTATTGCTACTACTACTACTACTACTACTACTACTACTACTACTACTACTATGGCCACCACTACTACAGCAACTACGACTACTACGATTACTACTACTACGGCGATTCCTATTACTATTACTACTACCGCTACTTTCACCACTATTCTACATACTACTACTACTACTACTACTACTACTACTACTACTTCACGTCTTCTATTGCTACCACTACTACTACCACGTGCTACCACCACTACTGCTACTAATGGGATTACTACGATCAGTACGACGAGTACTTCTTGCACTGCCACTATCACTATATATATACTAGTACTTCTACTATTCCTACTAGTACCACTACTACTACCACCGCAACGACGATCTATTCCTACTACTATTACTACTACTACCACTACTACCACTACTACTATTTCTTCTTCTTCTTTTTCTACTACTACGACCACTACTTCTACTATTACTAACAACAACAACAACAACTACTACTACTACTACTACTGCTACTGCTACGGCTACGGCTACTGCTACTGCTGCTGCTCGTGCTACTGCTTCCATTACTGTCCCGTCACAGCTAAACATATTCCCAGACAGAGATGTCTTTTCTGGACAAACGAGGCTAGAGTGATTGGAGGCCCACTGCGGCTTTTTGAGGGAGCGCACTTCTGTTTGCGAAATTGACGTTTGACAGATGTCTGAGGATCCCTGATAGGGTCTCACTGGGGGAACCAATCTTTTGCCCAGTATCCTCAGGAGCCCATGAGGATCCACAAGTCCACCTAGAGAAACATCCTTCTCCCACGGAACTAACTGCTCTCCAGAAAAGAAACCCTTCGGGGAGGAGGGGGAGGAAGGGAAGGAGGGGGGGAGGACGGGGAAAATGATGAAGGCTAGGATGATGACGACGATGCTAATGATGATCATGATTGTGATGATGATCCTGATGATCATCAGGATGATATTGGTGATTCTGATGATGCTGAGGAGGAAGAGGAGGAGGAGCAGGAGGAGGAGGAGGAGGAGGAGGAGGAGGAGGAGGAGAAGCTGGACAAGGCGGAGGAGGAAGACGAAGAAGAGGATGATGAGGAGGACGATAAGGAGGAGGAGGGCGAGCAAGAGGAGGAGGATGAGGAGGAGCAGGAAGGGAAGGGATGATGATGATGATGATGAGGAGGAGGAGGAGGAGGAGGAGAAGGAAGTGGGGAAGGAAGAGGAGGAGAGGATGATGAAGCTTCCACGCCGCCGCCGCTGGCGCCGTCTCTCCCGGAGGACAGCGGCCCCGAGGACGCGCCCGCCGCCGCGGGGACTTCCAGGAGGGGCGGCGCCCGCGCCAGCGGCGGCGGCTTCACCGCGCCGCTGGCACCGCTGGCGCCTCCGCCGCCGCCGCCGGCGGCGTGCTTGGTGGGCGCGGGCCCGGCCGAGGCGCGTCGC
>CAUYUJ010018589.1:197853-200428 GCA_963575745.1 Prorocentrum cordatum
CTTGGGCCGTCTTGGGGCCCTCTTGGGGGCCTCCTGGGCAGTCCTGAGGCAATCTTGGAGGCCTCTTGGGCGCTCAGGGGGTGATCTACGGGGCCCCTTGGGCCGTCTCGGGCCGTCGGTAGGCCGAAAGCAAGCAAATGCCAAAATCCAAAAAAAACAACAGAACATATACACATGATTTTCGCCTCTTCGGGCCCTCCTGGAGGACCTCTCGGAGGCCTGTTGGGCAGCCTGGGAGGTCTCTTGGGCATCTCTTGGGCCGTCTTGGGCCGTCTCGGAGCCTTCTTCGGCGGATCTGGAGGTATCTTGGACCCTCTTGGGCCGTCTTAGAGGCCATGTTGGACCATCTTGGGCGAACTTAAGGCCGTCTTGGCCGTCTTGGAGGCCAGCTTGGGCCATCTCGGAGCCGTCTGGAGCAGGAACATCCTTGGCAACCGGGGCTTCCGGGTGGCTGGCGGGGCGGGCCGAAACCCCCAGGGGAGAGCTCTTTTGGAAAAAGAACAAACACCCAAACCGAAAGGGTCTAGCACGACGGCCACCCCTGTGGCAGAATGCCCTTCGGCCCATCTCGCCATCGTGCCTGGGTTGTGGGTTTGAGGCCAATCGGATGGCTGATGCGGTCTCGTGTGAGGCCTTTTGGGGGCGTCTTGGATCTTGGAGGCAGCTTTTGGGCTTCCCGGGGGCCTCCTGGGGGGCGCTCGCGTTTTTTTTTGAGGGGGGCCCTCTTGGGGCTTCCGGGCAGCCTCTTGGGGCCTCGTGGCGCCTTCTTGGGGCAACCTTCACCACACGAGCATGTCTAACCTCCTCCGCCTCCTCCTACTTCTACTCCACCTTCTCCTGCCCTCTCCTCTTCGTCGTGGTCCCCCTCCTCCTGAACCCTCCTCCTCCTCCTCCTCCGCCTCCTGCTACCCGTCCGCCCGCCTCCTCCTCCTCCACCTCCTCCTCTCGTCGTCGTCCTCGCCCTTCTCCTTTTCCTCCTCCTTCTCCTCCTCCTCTTTTCCTTCACGTTGATCAGACATGAAGAACGGAGCTCGTTGCGTTGTGAAACAACACGGTACGAGGTCTCAAGGAAGAAAGTGAACGCCGATTTAGGCCAGGGCAAAGAAATTCAGGCAGCCGCCAGTGCAGATGATGAAATACAATAAGAATCTGGAACATAATGTGGCTCAGAGGGCGTAATTGGAGTAACTCAGCGAACTGCCGATGGGAGGAAGTAATAACGTGTAAGGTGATCAAAACAATGTAACAACATCGAGAGTAACACCTGATGGATACAATTGGAGTAGCGAAACACGCGTGCACATATAGCACAATTAACAGACTGCTGCCTGTCAGTCTTGTCGGCATCGTTTCCTGTAACCAAGACGGAAGAACAGGGTGGATAGGCAGCAGGGCTAAAGGTGTGGCCGTTTGGTGACACTCTCACCCACCATCCCCTGCTCCGTACAACAGCTCGTTCCCCCCAAAGTTCATCAAGGCTAGTAGTAGCCAGGATGAGATGCGCGGTAAGATCAAGTACCATAACAGAGCAAGTGACCTTAGTTTGGCACAGTGGGACAATCAGGCGGGAAAGAGTAAACTACTGGATGTGCTGCTGTCTGGAGTCCACAGTGGGAGGAACCTTGGGGCCCTTTCCCCTCCGACATGCCAAACTGGCAACAAGCACCTACCCCTATGTTGCCCACCCATGCTCCACAACACACCTCCCCCGTCCCATAGGTCAGCGAGGCTGGTTGAAAGGCTGTTTTAGTAGCGGGCCGCAGGTGTATATGCACTTTGACGTGCTTGCAGTATTGGCTGCTCTTGTGAAATTTCCAGGACACGTCGAGTTAGGCTTGACACTTGATCTGCTTACACTTTGGGAGGTCGTGGCGATAAAGAGGGCTGGACTGTAAAGCATGCAGTCTGGCGAAGGGTGGCGCGTGCAAGACGGCTGGGCTGTAGCAGCTGAGATGTGGGATGTGAAGTACTGAGCTCGAGCGTGTTGGCAGAACGGCTGAGTTAAATCTGAACAGCACTGATCGGTTGTCCAGGTCGGTGCTGGCTGGCCTTTGGTAGGATGTGGCTCTATGCTTGAAGCTTGCTGTTCCTCGTATTGGAAGCTGCTGTGATCAGCTAGTTTGATAGGCTTGTACAAGCGAGATGCTGGCATAGCTTGCTGTGTAGTGAGGCTGGCACAGGTTGAGCCGGCTGGCCTGGGACCTTGACATTAGGATGTCTCGCATAGTGCTCGAATGCTGCCGTGGACGCCGGCGAGGCCACTCCCTGTCGTTCAGTGGGCCCGGTATGCTACTGCGGCTGATCTTTCCCAGGAAGCTCATAAGATCCCACCGCCCCCTCAGTATCAGGTTGGAAGGTCGTGGCGAAAGAGACGGCTGCGCTGTAACGAACTGCAGTCTGGCGAGGCCGGCTCGTGCAAGGCGGCTGGCCTGTAGCAGCTGGAAGCGAGCAGTAATGTACTAGGCAAAAGCTTGTTGGCAGACCGGCTGCACTATACCGGACATGTAGCTTACTGCTTGGAATTTGCTGAGACCTGAAGTTTCTCTCTCCCAGCCACCCAAACCTCAACCACCAC
>CAUYUJ010018590.1:0-115000 GCA_963575745.1 Prorocentrum cordatum
TCAGATGAAACAACAGCCTCGGCATGGGGAGGATCAGCATCTTGGGCGACACGCTGGTCAGCGCCCTGCTGCTCTTCAGGGGCTGGGCGCTCCGAGACGGGGGACGCGATCTCCGTCGGCGCTGGCGGATCTACAAACTGCGGGCCCACGATGACCAAAGAACACTGGATGTCGATATTGTCTACCCGTCGCTGGTAGCCCACTGGCTTGCTGGGGTCGGTGATGACCAGGTTGACGCTCCCAACAATTTCGCCCTCCAAGGCCATGGGACAATGACCCTTGACAAGGAGCAAGCGCAAAACCGAATCTGCATATGGCCGACAAGCTTGACCCGCGCGGCTGGGGTCTAACAGCGGCGGCGTGTTGTGTAACAGTAATGACGTGATGTGGCGATGCGGTGTCGAATGATGATGGCGGTGATACGTGCTTGGGGCAGCGCAAACGGTGGCAACAGGTAGCGATGATAAGCGACCTGCCAACGGCAGTCTGGAATGTTGTAATGATGATGGCCCAACCATAAAGGTGATGTGCGCCCGTCCACATGGCGGCGCGCGCTGCGCCGCCGCCGTTGGCGCGATGCGCACCCGAACGTGCGCGCGCGCAGCACGCGCATGCGCGAACGCCGAACACAGCGCACAACGGTCGCAACATTGCGCCCGTGGCGTGGGACGCACATGACATTGATGATGCGCGCGCGCCCTTGCCGTGCGGCAGAATCCCGACACAGCGTCGGCACGCATCAAGACCCCCGCCGCCCCCCAACACACACGCCACCACCACCGCCCACGCACGCGCACGCACGCCACCACCACACCCGCGCACTGCAACCACCACACCAAAACCAATCACCCCCAACCACACAGCCCCTCACCCATTCTACACCGCCCGCCGCACAGCTGCTCCCCCGCCCCGCCATGACGCCAGCCGCGCTCTGCCGCCGCGAACCGCTTGCATCAAACCAGAGAGCCTGGCGCAGAGCCCCATTCTGGGAGGGGTCGCTAGCAACGCCCCGTTCGGGGCGTGATTCGTTCAAGGGGCGTGCCTCAAGGCATCCCCAATTCGATGCGAGGCCCTCCAGCCCTGGCCCCGCTGGGGCTGGCTTCGCCCTGGGACTTATTGGCTGCTGGGCCCCGTCACGAGTCAGGCGAGGCCCGCCAGCCTTGGCTCCGCTCGGGGATGGTTTCGCTCAGAGCGGTGGCTCCTGGGCCACGACAATGCGTGGCGAGGCCGCCCAGCCTTAGCCCCGCGGAGGCTGGCGCCGCTCAGGATGGTGGCTTCGGGGCCCTTGCATGTCGGAGCAAGGTTTCCAAGCTGCGGCCACGCCTGGGCTAGGATTCGCCCCAAGGATGGGCCACTGGGCGCGCCCGCCCTGGCGCGAAGCATACTAGCCATGTCCCCGCTGGGGCTGGTTTCGCCAAGGGCGGATGCCTTGATCCCGCCGCGAATTCGGGCGAGGCCGCCGAATCCTGGCCCAGCTCTGCGCTGGGCCCGTCGAAGGCGCGAGCGGCCGTTTGCCCCCGCCACTGGAACGTGGAGGCATCGGACGCAAGCGCCGCCCGAGATCGGCTTCGTTCGCTGCCATGGAACCTGACCCGCCCTGGTCAAGTGCGAAGTCAGCAGGTCTGGGCCCCTCTCGTTGTCTGGCATTTCGCAGGCGGCGGCCCAGGGGGTTGCCAAATTGGAAGCGAGAAGCTAAGGCCGTCGACCCTGCGGCGTTGTTCTCATCGCGGTATTGGCCCAATGGGCCGCGGCACTTCTGGGCGGCGCATTCCAACGTGAGCGCAGCTCGCGGCTGAACCTGCTCTTGCCGTCGGTTCCACGGCGCCGCCCCTACGCTGGGCGGCGCGCCGCAGAGGTCGCCATGCAGGCGCGGCGCCGCGCAGTGCGTTGGCTTCAGGGCCTGCGCTGACCCTGGCGGAGCCATCAAGCTGCATGGCGCCGTTCGGCGCTGGTTTCGCACAGCGCGCTGGTCGACGCGCACTCCCCGACCCAAGGCGCGGCCAACCAGCCTGGGCCCAGCGGCTCTGGGCTCCCTGGAGGGCGCGCGCTGGACAGGCCCACTTCAGCGCTGCACTTTCATGCCTGGGGTCCGCTCGGGATCGGCGCTGCCAATGACGCTGGCCACTTGGCGCCGCCGAGCCGCGGCGATGCACCCCGGGCGAGGCCATGCAAGCAGGGCGCCGCATTAGTGGCGATGGCTTCTGGCGCCGCCCGAATGCGAGAAGGGCACCCCAATGCTCATCCAGCCTTGGCGGGGCAACGTGCAACTTTCGTTGGCGGACAAGGCCCCTCGGCGCCTGCGCGGCGTTCACCAGCCCTGGCCCCGCTGCGGTTGGCGCTGTTGAGGGCGATTGCCCGCGGGCCAACCCCCACGCGACGCTGCGGGCCCCATCCCAGGCCCCGCGCAGGTTGATTGCGTTGAAAGCGCTGGCCCTTAGGCGCCAAGCGCGGCGCGAAAACACGCCCTGCCGCGGATCTGTCGATGCGACCCCCACCGCGGCGTTGGTTTCTCGGCCGCGCCAGCCACCAACAATGCCCCCGTGCGTTGGCCACGCCGAGGCGCAGCCCCGCGCGCGACGTGGCCCGCGCCCCGATCTGGGGCGAGCCTGCAACTGCGAAGCTCGACCTGCCACGCGCGGGCGCGGGGGCCAGCTCGCGCAGCTGTCCGCCCTGGTCGCGCAACGTTTGCGCGGAACTGCTCGGGAGCCAGCGCGCCATCGAAGGACGTCTGGGCAAGAGGCGCCAGCCGTGGCCGAGCTCGGGCAACGCCGCCAATCCGCAGCCGCCGCGCGCGCCGCCGATTGGCGCGCTCGCGGGCGCGGCGGCGTGCGCGGTGACGGTTCTTGGTCAAGGGGAGAAGCGCGCCCGCGCGGCCGCTTCGGCAGCGACGTCGGCCGCGCTGGTGCAGCAACCGACGCGACCAACGGCGATCCGAAAATTGTAGCGCCCAGCTCGCGCCCGCCATGGCCACCGATGGCCAAAGGCATAGGCCGCGCCCGCAAACCAAACCGCGCCATGCGCCGAATTTCTGGTCGGCAATTTCCACGGCGCCCGCCGATGCGACCAGGGGGGGGGGGGGGGGGGGGGGGGGGGTAGGTGGAAAAAGTCCAAAGCCACCGCGCGCACCTGTTAATAAGAAAAGGGCCTCCAAAGATACCGCCAACCAGCTGCACTACCACGGCTTGTCGGGCCCAGCGAGCCAGCCGTCGCCGCCACCACCCCGCGCCCACCCCGCCGCACTGCCCCCCCCGCCACATCCCCCCCCCCCCCCCCTTCATGGCCACCCGCGAGCCAACGGCGCAAGCCCCGCGCTCCGCCCCCGCCGCTCGGCAACGCCCGCCGACGCCAGACTGGCACGCACGGGTAGATCCCTCACCTCACCCGCCCACCCTCCCCCCCCCCCCCCCCCCCCCCCCCCCCCCATCACCCTGCCCCACCCTGCTGGCGCGCCACCACCGCTGCCTGCCCCGCCACCACCACAGCGCCCAGAAGCACGCGCGCCAGCGCGCGCCCACCCACCCACCCACCACGCCCCCAACCCCCACGCAGACACGCACGCGCACCACCCCGACCCACCACGCCCCCACGCTCGCCGCCACCCACCCACCCACCCACCGTTGCCAGCCAACCACCACCACAACCCATCCACCACCCAGCCGTTGCGGCGGCGAGGGTGGGCGGGCGGCGGCGGGGAGGGTTGGGGGGAGGGCGAGGGGTGGCCAGTGGAGGCGATGGCCAAGCGCCAGGGGGTTGTGGCTCTGCGAACAGCCGCCTTGATGACTTTTGATGGGGTTCTGATGGGGGTCTGATGGCCGTGTCCGCCTGGGAGGTTTTCAGGCATGACTTTTGATGACTTTTGATGGGGGTCTGATGGCCGTGTTCCCCTGGGGGGTTTTCAGGCATGACTTTCGATGACGTTTGGTGACCCGTGATGCCCTGTGCTCGGCGCGGGTGATGACTTTTGATGACTTCTGATGACCTTTGATGACTTTTGATGACTTTTGATGACCCTCGGTGGAGGAAAAAGGCGATGACTTTTGATGGGGGTCTGATGGGGTTCTGATGACTTTTGATTGGGGTCTGATGGCAGTGGTCGCCTGGGAGATGTTCGTGCATGACTTTTGATGACTTTTGATGGGGGTCTGATGGGCGTGTCAGCATGTGAGGTTCCCAGGCTTGACTTTTGATGGGGGTATGATGGCTTGCGCGGCGGGTGCCGCGAGGCCACGTAGCGGGTGCGATGGGCACCGTCCCGCCTCGGTGGTCCGCGCGGCACAGCGGCGCTCTCGCGGGCGCTGGCACTGGGCGGCGACAAACAACGCTGATGGGCTGTCGCAGGACCCCACGCGAGCGCCGCCCGCGCCCGAAGGCGCGCTGTACAGAACCAACCCACCACCCCACCACGCCAGCCCACCACTCCTTCCCACCTCCCTGCCACCCCAGCCACACCCCATCCCATCGCGCGCGCACTTGGAATGCACGCGGTGGCCAGCGGGCCGCCCGCGCCGCGCCCTGCCCACCACCGCGCCCCCCGAACGTGGTTGGTGCGCCAGGGCCAATGGTGCGACGGAAGCGCGAGCAACGCTATTACCGAGCAAGGGGGCAGGCCATGTCGCGCGCGGAATGGCCGCGCGAGGCGGCGAGCGCCCGAACCCGAGGCCCTTAAGCCGACGACGCGTACCCACCCCGCCTCCCCCCATGGCCACCGCGCCAGCCCCGTCGCGACCTGACCTTACCAAAGCTGCGCGCGAATTGCTGCCGACAGCGCGCGTGAGAAGCGGCGCGCCAAATACCGATCGGCGCCAACAGGCAGCACCCCCCCACCGTGCGCGACGGCATCGCCCTCACCGCCGCCGAAGGCAGGCGAGACACGCGCGCGCACGTCGGCGACACCAGCCGCCACAACTCCGAGACCTGGGTCACGTCGGCGGGCAGAACGCGCAACCATTGCGCGGAGCCCTATCACTCGCATTCGCTGGCGCGCCAGCCTTACCGAGCAGTAGCGCAGACCTGCCAGTTACCGTCAGCCTGCTCAGCCGCCTGACCCTTCTTTCCCGTCAGTCTCCTGGTCATTATCTGGCGTGCTCTCCGTTGCCTTGCCAGTCCCCCCTCAGCCATCCTGCCACGCACGCAAGTGCCAGCTCTGCCGCTGGCAGAGCGCGCGCCCGCTGCAGACGTGCTGGGCAGCAGTGCAAACCTGCCACTTCCCGTCAGCCTGATCGGCCGTCTGGTCCTTCTTCTCCTCGCCAATCTTCTGGTTATTCGCTGGCCTGGTCTTCTTGGTCTTGCCCGCCGTGTCCTTTTTCTTCCCGTGGGTCGTCTGGTCGTTCTATGGCTTGCTCTTCATTGCAGTGTTCTTCTTCGCCTCGGTCTTCTTACCATGCCCGCACGCGTGGCAGATCTGTCGCGAACTGAGCACGAGCGCCGCACCCATGTTGAGCAACACTGCAGATCCGCCACGTCCCGTCAACCTGCTTGGCCGTCTGGTCGTTCTTCTTCCCGCCAGCCTTCTGGTTATTATCTGGCGTGTTCTTCTTTGCGTTGCACCCCTCCGACTTTAATGGCCAGCCCATTGGACGCGACGCGCGAACCCCCTCGCGCAGCTTAACGAACGCGGCCGCCCAACCGCGCCCTGCTGCCGAACGCCTCCACCCCCCGCTAGACCCCGCCACCGCCACGCGCCCGTATGCTCGCGCCGCGCAGGCCCGCACCGCCCGCCACCGCCGCCACGCGCACCGCCACCCCCCGAACGCCCAGCGCCACGGAAGCAACCGCTCCTCAATTACACCCCCCCTCCGCCCGCGCCCAACCAACGCCCGCCACGCACGCGCGCGCTCCATGCCGCCCGCGCCGCCCTCGCTTCCGCCCGCGCGCACCGCGGAGTCAAGCGCGACTTGCGGCGCCGCCCATGAAACGACGCGAGCTGTGCGAAGGCGGGCGCAGACCTCATGCGACGACCGTGGAATGCGCGCAGGGCCGCATGCGCGCACAAACCCGAACACTCACAACGCAGACTGCGACGCACAGACCTGGGCAGCGCGACCGCGACACCACGCGCCGAGCAAGGCTGACTTGGCGAGGATAAGCCAAGAGCGGTTGCGCCACGCGGTCTGACCACGGCTGCCACGAGGACGGAGCGGACGGCGCTAAGTCGGCCCGTGCGTTGCTCGTGGCGCCGATGACCGACCGCGCAACTGACGCGAATGCGCGCGAAGCTGATGCGGGCGGCGCGCGGGCGGGGCGCCTGGCAAGGCAAACCAGTGCAACACAGGCGAAGCAAGGGCTGCTTTGCGGCGAGCAAGGGGGCGCGCGACAACAATGACAGCGCCGCGTGGGAGCGCGCCGCGGCGCTCATGGGGTCGCGACCGATGGCGTGGATGACGCGCGTGGCCTGCGCAGCATTCACGCGCGGACAGCGGCGAGCGCGGCGCCGACCCCATGGGTAACAAACGATAGACCACGGAGGTGGAGACAAACCGCGCTGGGTCAACCCCGAGAGGCATGGCCAACCACGTGCCAGAGTGGAGGCGCAATGGCGCCCAGATGTACCGACGAGGCGGCAAGTGCTAGCGTCGGACAATCGCGCTGCACTAAGGCACGAGTGAACCGCGCAGCCGCGCGACCCCTGTCTGGCTCGGGCATGCGCGTCGCAACTTGAACGGCGCAGCAACGTGTTCCCCCGCACAGGCGCAATCAACCACGCCCCGCGCGCATGTGCCAACCGCAGAGCTTCAGCGTTTGGGCGCGACGCTCGGTTGGCCACCCGCGGTGGCCCACGCCAGGACGTCGGCACATGCCAAGCGCACGCTAACAACTTGCGGTGGCGCTCGGGAGCGGCGCGCTCGGCCAGCGCGTTACACGCGCAACCGCGACTGCGGGCCCGAATGCAACGCCGCGTTCACAAACCGTGCTTGGGCGCGCGAAGGGTCGAACGCAACGGCCTCGGCGCGCTAGCGCGCCTGGCCCACGCAGGGCGGCGCGCCTGGCCGCCACCAGAGGGAAGGACAACACGTGCGATGAAACAGCCGCACAGCGCGAATTGGACTTGAATGCGCTTGGGCGCAGCGCTGCTTGACGCGCATCTTAAACTGGGCAGGCTGCGCGCTTCCCCCCGCGGCGTCCACGGCGAGGCGCGGGGCTTGGCCGTGGCGCCCTTTGGCCTCTGCGTTGGCGCCCGCGCATTACGGCGCTGGCCTGGTTACGCGCCGCGTCGCTCTGCGCGGGCTCAACCCCCACTGGCTCGTCGGGCACAGTGGGTACAATCGCGATCCAGAGAGCTCCGCACGCACAACTGCCCGTTGCAACGTCGGCTGGCCGCTTTCGAGCAGCAGCCGCTTGAACTTGGACGCCGCGCGTCGTTCAAGCTGCTTGCTCGCCCGCAAGCAGAGGAGATGATGAAACGAGCGTTGCAACGTAGACTGCCAACGGGCCGACGCCTCGCTCAAATGAGGCAACCGCCATCAGACGCCATCGGCTCGCGGCCGGGCGGCGTTCGCAATAGCCCCTGCGCGCGGAGCTGCGCGTCGGGCTCTGGCGATGCCCCGCGCAAAGGGCACCCTGGGGCAATCCACAAGAGGAGGCTTGCAGCGCCTCGTCGGACGCCCGCAGGCCCCGCTAGAATGAGCCATGGAGGAGGAGAAGGATGGGCATGATGATGAGGGGGAGGAGGGGAAGGGTGATGATGATGAGGATGATGCGTAACGCCTCGCTGTCCGTATGTTCCTCCTGTGTTCGGGCTGGCACTGGCCATCCTCCTCCTCGTTCGTGCCCCCCTCCACCTTTCTTTACCCCTCCCCCACTATGCACGCGGTCCGACGGGACAGGTCGCGTCGGAACGGGGACGAGGGCATCTTAGACAATGCCGAGGGTGGGAAACGCCTGGAGCGACCAATGGCCGCGCGTGGGGGGAGGCAGCGACACGTGCGATGCACCTTCTGCCCTGTCCCCCGCGCCAGACGCTAACCACCCTGGCCATGTCGAAGCAGCCCTGGGTGCGACCCTGTCCCCGCCCCTCAACCCCTTTCCAACTATCAGCTTAGGGGCTTGCTGTATGTCTGCTACGTCGCGGTGGTCATGGGCGGCTCATGGGCGCGCAGAGCGAGCACGAACGGCCCGACTGTAATGTGACATAGCACACCTTACTTACGTGCGAAAGTCCCACGCGAGTGGATCTGAGCGTGAATGGTCTGAGCACGGGCGAGCCTGATCGTGACGATATGAGTGCCAGTTGTGGCAGCACCACGTGAGTACCTGAAGGGGGCCCTCAAGCAACTCAATGAGGCCCCGCGGCATGCCTCAAGGCCATCCCCCAAACAAGCACCAATCCATATTTTAAGAGTGGCGCAAAGAGAAGACAACACCACAACCCAAAGATACCCCCAAGACACCAAGCACGCCCCAAGACACCCCCAGGAGGCCCCAATCTAACCTAAGGAGGGCCCACATGTACCAGGCGGGCCCCACGCTTTTTCTTGTTTTTTTTTCAAGGGTCGCGAAGCGGCTCGCCATCCACATCGCCGTCGTTCTCGACCCGCTCCTTCTCGGCAAGGGCCCTGAACGACGGGTCGCCGCTGGCCAGCGCCTCTCGCCGCGCATCCCTGCGCTCGGCATGGTCGGGCTTCCACGCGTGGACGTGGTCCCATCGCGTGATCCCCGTCTCGTCGGACACGCCGAGCCACGCGCGCATCAGGCCGAGGCATCTGCCTCTCGCCTTGTTGCTCTTCATGTCTCGGCATACCCGCGTGAGGAAGCACCCGGAAGACTCGCCCTGGTGAGACGGCACCAAACACTGCGCAACCATGGCGCGCGTCGTGTCGTAGTAGCGGATGATGCCGCTGCGGTGGCGCACTGTAATCTCAGCAGGCGTCTTGCCAAGATGTTTCGGGCCTGCCGCAACTCCCCCGCCCAGCGCTGCAACTGGGTGCCCCAGCGGCGCCGCAGGCGGCGGCTCGGGGGGCGGCGGCAAGGGCGGCCCGACGAAGACGTCCGCCACCGCCTCCTCGATGTCGGCCGCGGCGTCGTCATGCTCGCCTTCGCCGCCGTGGCCGCCATCGGAGTGAGCATCACCCCGCTCGCCGCCGCCTCCGTCACCATCGGCGTCCAGAGGGTCGCTGCCGTTGCCAGCGGACTCCGTGGTCTCGCCGCCGTCCTTGTCAAGCTCGGACGAAGACTCGGCGCCGTCGTCCTTGCCCTCGGCGGAGCTGTCGGAATCCGAACTCGGCGAGCCCGATGAGCTCGAACTGGAAGACCCGCTCGAGCTGGACATCGCAGGGTCGCTCGCATCGCGATCAGCAAGCGCAACTGCCCTGCCCCTCCCCCTGCCACGCCCGCCGCGCCCGCGGCCCTGGCGCCCAGCGCGGCCCTCTCCTGCAGCGCGCTGCCGTCGGCGAACCTGGATCGGCGGCGGGTCGACCTCGGGTGTCTGGCGGCTGACGTACAGCTTCCATGGCTCCACGTTGGCGACCTGCCTGGGCCGAGATACGAGCTGCCAGAAGCTGATTGTCATACCCACCTCCATCCCCAAACTCCCGATCATCTCCCAAAGAGATCGCCAGAACATCTTCGGATCCTCGGCCTGAATCGGGGATGCCCCCAAGACTTCGCCAAGATCCCTGGAGGGGTCCCTCTCCAGCTCGACCACCGTGGGCGAGAAAGGCTTCTGGAAATCGAAGGCAACGTGGAAAAATCGATGCTCGAATCCGTCGCCGCCAGCACCGCGCTGCACGACGTCGAACGCCAAGCCGTCCGCGGCACCCGCCTCGGCCTCGCAGCGGGCCTTGGCGCTGGTGAAGCGGAGCACGCCATCGCCCCTGGCCAGCAGCGCCTTCGTCGGAGCGCCGCCCTGGCTGCTTCATGCAATCGCAGCTGCGATGCAGCCGCGCAACCCCTGAGCCCCGCAGGGCCCCCCTCACGAACCTCATCGGGAAACCTCTGAGACCCGCAAGGGCCCATACAAACAAGACACATGCACCCGTGGACCCGTTCGAAAGCACAGGGGTGTTGCGCGACAGCATGGTACCCTCCCCACTGAAGGCCTTCAATGGGGGCATTCACACCCACCGAAGGCCTGAGCCCTGAAACGGAAGCCTGCCAGGGATGTGATGGAACCGCTTCGGTGGCCCCTGGGTGTCTTACACACGCGGACGCCGAACCCTTCAAACGGCTGGGTTGCCGACCAAGGCGTCCTAGGGAGATGTGGGGGGCGGGGCCGCAGGACTGCAGGTGGGGGGCGCCCTGGGCCGACCCCCCCCCCCCCCCACCCAATGCAGACGAGAGCGCCGAATCAGAAACGCTCCAGCCCCCTCCCCATCTTCGGACAGACGAGGTGTACTTCAGAAGACCTGGAGACAACGGGCACTCGACACAGCGGAGGGCCCAATGGGAATCCGATCGCCCCCTCCCCCCGATAAGGTGCGGTAACGCACCCCTACCTCCTAAGACGATCCGAAGCCCTCTCGGATGTCTCTCTGAGAAGCCCCTGTGGCCTCGTTCGCATTTGCTCGAGGCGGCCTTCGAAGGCCGCGGGCGGCGGCCAAACGCAACGGGCCAACGGGGCACATTCAACGTGAGAGGACCCCACAACGCCCAAAAACAGCAGGTGATGATCTGATGCGCTGGCCTCTTCGTACCACCCCCCCCCCCCCCCCCCCCCCCCCCCCCCCCCCCCCCCCCCCCCCCCCCCCCCCCCCCCCCCCCCCACCCCCCCTCCCCCCCACCCCCCCCCCCCACACCACCCCACCGACACCTGCCCTCGAGAAGTCTCCACCAGGCCCCCGAATCATACGAAGGCTTGATCCTGCCCCCTGGAAGACCCTGGTTGCGGTGCCCCGAAGATTTCCTAAGGCCATCTCGCCACGCGACCCCTACCCCCTGAACGCGCGCGAAGGCCAAGGGAAGTCCTCGAGGGCCGAAGCCTTCAAGGACGCCACCGCGGCCCTCGGCGGACGCCGACGACATCCTGATTGCAAGAAGCCTCCAAGGGGGCGCGCGGGTGCCTTGGCGACCTTCTTGCCCGACAGGCCGCGAAGGCTGGCGAACGCAGCCTTGATGTGCCGCTCGATCAGCCGCAGATCCTTGCCGTCGCCCTCGTGGATGCAGGTCTCGGCCTCGTGGCAAACCCTGCGGTCAGACGCAGCGGGGTCCAGGCGTGGCACGGTGGACTTCGTGAGGGTCCTGTGCATGCCTTCCCACCTCGAGGCCAGCTGCGGTATCGACTCGCCGCCGCCGCGGCCCAAGTTCTGGCAAGCGTCCGCAACCACGCTGGGCGCGCGCCTGCGATGCCTGAGGACCGCCCCCGTGTCGACCTGGACCTCGACGTCGCCGACGGGGGCTGCGGCTCGATCCACGACCGCCAGCATGCTGCCGCCCTGCGCCTGCGCCTGCCTGGACGCGCGGGCGGCGTCGCGCACCGCGCCCGCCACGCGGGCCTCATGCGCGCCATCCCTGCGACGTCGGCGGGCAGCCGCCTCCCGAGCAGCCACAGCAGCGTCCAGGATCAGCGAGCGCGCGTCGGTGAATGAGGACCTCTGCGGCGCACCGCCGCCTGCTGCTGGACGCTGCGGAGGAAGGCGGGTCGGCTCCAAGCCGAGAGCTGCCACGCCGTCCGATGCCGATTGCGCTGTTGGTGCTCTTCGACGCCTGTCGAAGCCACGCTCCCCAGACAGATAGCGATCCCTCGCGATGGCAGCCAACAGCCTGTATTGCTCAAGCTCGGCCCCCTCCAGCTGAGAATACATCTCGGACAACTCTGCAGAAGACCCATCAGATATGTACACGCCGTTCACGTGCACGAATGCGCGCCACATCCACTGCTGCAGGCTGTTGTGCCCGCGCCGCGGATTACGCGCTTCGCGCATCCGTCTCTGGGCGGGGCCTCTCCGAAGGTCTGTCGGGGAAGGTGCTGAATCGGCGTCGAAATCACCAGCCGAATGCGCCGTGAAATGGGCGCTCACCTCCTCTAGGGTTTCGGCCTGCGTCCAAACCCTGAAGCGCGCGCCCCTCTGGTTCACCGAATGCACCCGCTCGACGTCGGCGGTGTCCATGTCAGCCATGGCCAAGGCGCCCTTCAGCTCATTCGCCGCCTCTGACGAATCTAGGCGCCCTGCGTAGAACCTCGCGAAATCCAGCGTGTAGCGGTCCAGACAGCACGGCTTGGTGCCGCGAAGGTCCTGCAAACGAGAAGGGTCTTTCAAAGAATACAGCAGGGGCATCGGCCAAGTCCGATTGGTCCTGTGGACCAGCTGGTATGCAACCGCGCCCATCCTGGACAACATGCGGTACAGCTTCAGCGCCGTCGCCTCCGTTCGCACCTGCAATGGCGACCACGATCGGGCGTCGAAGATGGACGCGTAAGCGCCCGTGAGCAGCTCAAGGGTGTCGGCATCCTCATGCGCCAACCACGCTTGGTACGTCCTCGGCTCTCCGAGGGAGACCTTGTGCTGCTGCGCCTTCTCGAAACCCGAACCGCTGGTGGCCAGCTGATTCGTCACGTACTGGTCCGTGCGACGAGCCAGCACCGATGCGATGAACAGGTCGTCCGCCACCGTGCCGCTGAGCACCCAGGCGCGGCTGCCGTCAACTCGCTGGTCCTGCTGCTCCTTGAACGCGTTCACGTCATCCACGCCAGCTGCGCCCTCGGGGGCTGGGCCGTCGGCCGAGGGCTCTGGCCGATCAAGGTCGGCACCGTCGCCCCCAGCAAGAAGCCCAGCGGCGCCCACTGGGGGCGGCGCACCAGCGCCCGCGCCAGCAGCGGCACCTGGCGCACGGGCTGGCTTCGCAGGCATCGTGCGCAAGTAAGCTGCCTGAAAGAGGCCATGAACAGATGCGGGAAGCCCGATGGATCGGTGACTTCGCATCTTGTTAGCCCAATTGGCCCTGTTGAGAACGTCAATCTTTCCGAACAGCGAAGCAACCCCAAACCTCCTCATCAAATACAGCGTGTGTCTAGGAGACGAGCAGCACCCTCTACAATAGTGCTCAATGACGCCATGCTTACGTATGTCTCCGTTGTACAAGCGCGTGACCACCTCCCTGCGGTACGCCAGGGTCGGGTCAGCTGGGCCCGCGAAGTAGAGGTCCCATATGGCGTCGCGGTGCGCAGTGGCATCTGCTGGAGGCGCACCCCTCTTGACCACGAGCTGCTCTCCATGGAGCAACCTGGCTTGGTGCCGCAACTCGAGGACGTGGTCGCCCGTGAGGGACATCTGGCAGCGAACAAGGTTCGTGTCGAAAGGCCTGATCGTGATGAGCCACTGTTCGGCGACCTTCTTCTTCTTGTGAGCGCGGCACAGCAAGATCAGCTGAGACCTCCGAGGGAACGCCTGCTCGAACGCACGTTCGTTTCGCAGGTTCCCTGATGCCGCGTCGCAGCATACGATGTCCACCTGCCTGGGTACCCGTAGGTCAAGCACGCCATCACAACGCAAACCCAGCTGCCTGCGCAAAGCCGCGTGCACGACCTCAGCGGAAGAACCGTCGAGAACGGAAAGGTGCGTCGGCACGGTGCCGCACATGTGCAGGAAGCTCGATGCACCAGCGGCCCTCCGTCGCATCAAGAAGCCGAACTCGCCCTTCACGACGAAGATCTCGCGACTGCCCGTCGTGCGCTCGTTGATGACATCGTCATCGTAAACCTGCGACACGGTGGTCGTGAGCTTCATCCTCGTGCCGTCGTACTTCCGCTTTCGGAAGAACACCGCGGGGTCGATGACAGCACCGTGCTGCTCACGAGAACCCACGCATGCCTCCACAAGGCGGCCAATGGTGGACAACACGTGCTCCTGAGAAGCGGCAAACGCCGAGTACGCAGCTGCGTGGACGCGCTCCCTGAAATGCCCAGGCGCGATCCCGAGTCGGCCTGCCATCGCGGTCGCCGACGTCAGCGAGACGACGCTGTCATCAGGGTACCGCTTCTCCACCAGCACCCGCGCCAGGCTGGCCAGCGGCCCTGCAGGAGGGCCAGGCGGGCCGCCACCGCCTGCTGCCGCCTCCAGGCGGGCCCTGGGCGCGCGCAGGCGCGGGCTGGTGCAACATCAGCTGCTGGTCGCCGACCAGCTCGGGGCTCGGCGCCCGACGAAGGCTGTCGGCGCCCCAGCCCCACTCCTCCTCCCCCGACTCGACGGGAAGCTCCGCGCCCTCCGCGCCGCCATCCAGCCGAGCATCTGGAGTCGGAATGGAGGGCACGCCCTATTCCTCCTCGCTCAAGAAGGCCTCCGAAGGCGAACTCATCGTGAGCAAAAGCAAGGCCGAAATAAATGTGAGCCAAAATGGTTACGGAACGTAGGACGCTTGCTACCCTCTCTGGCGGGGGGGGGGATCCATGGCGGGGGTCCTTGTTACCCCCTCTGGGGGGGGGCCCTCGTTGCCCCCTCTGATCGGGGGGGGTATGTTCAAGGGGGCGTTGCGTTAAGGGACGAGGCCCATGCGGTTGCCACCAAACGGGGGGGATATACTTAGGGGGTCTGTTTTACTCATTTGACGACCCTCGAAGCACTCGAGACATCCTCCAAGCTTCGCGCATTCCGCCGACCCCCACTAGGGCCGTAAGAAGAGCATGAACACGAATTGCCCCTGGCATTGTGCGCCGCGCCCCGTTACACACAGCCTGGCACGCACGACGCGACAAAAACGCAGATTCGACTGCGAGGTGATATAGTCACCGATTACACAAACCCTCTGTGGCTGCAGCCCTACAAAAACAAAAATGGCATCACCATTTTCCTGGAGGCCCAACGAGGACCATCAGACCCCTTACTCCGAAATGCTGCCCCGACGCGGGCCTCATCATACCTCCAACTCCGAAACGACGCCGTTGAAGGCATCAAAACCCATCTAACGCAATAAGACGACATAGACTCGCCAGGGAAGTCTCAACCATGGGATTCTTTCTGGAGCGCAGCGGCCGTCGCAGAGCCTGGCCCCAGGTAGTACACGGCGCACCGAGCCAGATGCCGGCAATGCAGCTGGAGGTTATCCAGCCCTGGAGAACATCAAAAAACTCATGCACGAAGTGATTCTCATGGGCTCCACGGCTGAGATCAAAACCAACCGCCGCGAAGCCATCGGCCTTCAGCGCTGCTCCCACATAACAGCGCTACAAAAACAAAGCGTCTGCGCAACCGCCCCTCAGCTTCAGCCCGCCGGAAAGCCGCGAGCATGTGGGCCCGGGCGGCGCCCGGGGCCGCAATCGTGGGCGGCGCCGCCTGCGGCTGCGCCCTGCCTGCGGCCTGGCCAGGCTGGGCCGAGCGCCCGCCGGGCCGGCCAGGGCGGCGGGCACCTGGGCCCGCAGCGGGTGCGACAAACTGGCCAGGGCGCCTTCGATCACCACCGCGAAGCTCGCGTCGACCAGCCCGCCGGACGACAGCGCGGCGGCTGGCGCCCAGTGGAGCTCGGCCAGCGGCTTCGACTCCGTCGCATGCCACTTCATGCTGCTGCTGTGGCCCCATCTGCCCCTCCGGCGCCCGTTCTTGCACTCGCTGAAGTCGAAGTTCCAGGGGGGGTCCTCCGTCGCCGTCGCCAGCTTCAGCGCCTCCCGGACCAGGTGCAGCCATCTCGCGTTGTCGATGACCACCGACTCTTCGAACACACCGACCTTGCTTGGGACCCGAGTCACCACGTCGTGCGGCAGGGGCGCCCACTTGTCGTGGCCAGAGCCCGCCGCCGCTGCCGGCTGGACCAGGCTGCGGCCACGCAGCCGAAGGGCCCCGCCGTGCTACCGGCGGCGCGGGGAGCTGACGACCAGGCGGATCACCATCTGCGCCGGGCCCCAACTGGCCAGCGACCCGGCAGGCGAGAGGCAGGCGCTCCTCGGCAGCGGCAGCCGCGTGTTGGCCGGGGCCGGGCGAGCCCAGGCGATGGCGCCTCGCTTGGCTCGCGGCAGCACCCACGGCACCGCCGTGTGCTGGGGCGGCATCACGTGGCTGAGGGCCGCCAGGAGCTGCGATCCCGCGCTGCCATTCTCGCCCATGAGGTACATCTGGTCGAGGTACTCCACCACTGGCTTCGTGCTCCAATCCGGGCGGTGGCCGGAGCGGAAGGTCGCGAACGCCTCGAGGGCCATCAGCAGGCAAGTGACCACGGCCCGCAGCCACAGCACCCGCCGGGCCATCAGGCGAGCCCTCTTGGCCGTAAGAGGGCGCCCCGGAGAACCATCCGGCCTCGCCCCTGGAGACCGAGTCAGCGGGGTTCAACTCCGATGGGGGCCCACCGGACGGCGAATCTCGAGCCAGTAGCAAGCGACAGAGCACATACACGATAGAGACATTGGCGAAGATGGACCGACTTGGCGCGCCCTTTGCCCGCAGCCAACACCAGAGGAAGGTTGCCCGAGAAAATCAGGATACGGCGACTGTGGGCCTTACAACTCCTCAGGGCGCTCTTGAAGCCCATGACCAAGGCCTCCCCCTCGAGAAACCAGATGTTGGGCCCTAGCTCGACATGTGTGGCCGACGCACAGGCTCCAGCAACCCTGACGTAAGAATTGCCTGGGTACCTCCGAGAACTCCCCCGCGCAGGCATCTGGGCCCTCCTCATTAGTGGCCCACGCCGGCCCCCCCCCCCGCTCCAAGATCATCGCAGTCTCCTCGTCCACCCTCAACTCCATCAAGGCCCGCTGCCGGGCCCGAGCTCCACCCTCGATCTCGAAACGGAACCTCTCCATCTGGCGGCCTATCTCCTGGACCTGGCCTGGCTCAGCTTGCGACGAAGGACCCCCGACCCAAACGGCGACGCGTCTGTGCAGGCGACGCGCGGATGCCAATCAGTTTGAAGATACACGCAGAGCAAGGGTAGCAGGTTGCGAACGCACTCGAGCTCGTGCCTAACCGACGCCTACAGACGACACGGCAATGGACCCGCAGCTTGTATGAACGCGTACGTGGCACGCATCAAAGACAGGCACTCCCCACGCACCAAGCACGTCCAAGCTATGTGCCCAGCGATGACGCGAAGGAGGCGCCCACTCACCCTCGATCTACTCAACGGCTCATCCAAGGCGCGCCGCAGCCTCCACAGGTTGCGCCCCAGGAACTCCTGGTCCCGGCTGGCCCCCTCGAGCTCGCGGACGACTAGGCCCAGGCCCCTCAGCTGCTTGACGACGACGTTCAGACGACTGGTCGCGGCCCCCGGATCAGACGCCAAGGTGAGGAAGTTGTCCACGTAGGCGGCAGACGCGGTCTCCCCAGGAAGCCTCATAACAACTCCAGGACGGCCGTCTAAAACCTGCTCGTCCCTGCTGAAGCCTCCTTTGTCCACGGCCCCCTCCCAAGATTTTCTGACATGGGTGGAGAGCCCATGAGAAGCCCATCGGCAATACCCGCGCGCATGGTAACATCACTGCGCCGACCCCCTCAGGGACGCCAGGTATGTTGAAATTCTGCAAGCACGAGGAATATATAACAGGATACGCTAAACATGTGCTCCATCTCTTTAGGAAAGCGCATATGGTAAAAAGGCCACATCCAGATCTCCGCCCGCAACAAAAAAAAAACCCTCGGCTTCCAGAGAGGCGAATGCAGACGGGGGCGGGAGACGGGTCGAAGGGGGATCCACAAACCTACAATTGGCGATCCTAGTGTCGAGAATGATGTGCTGTGATCCACTCTCCTTCTTCACCAAAAAATGAATAAATCAAGCCGAGAATGCCCTGGAGCCCAATGGCGCGCTCCCAAGACAACATCCCTCGAGAAGACATCTCAGCAAAAAAACTCTGCATACCGCCACGGCGGGCGAATTCTTGTGGACGGGATCCACGCGGGGCCCCCGCGGACAAACTTCTTTTTTGCAAGGCCCGTGCCTCCGACTCCGGGCGAAGCATTTGGTTCTGCCAACCTTCCAGCTGTCTCAAAACAGGCGCAGAAGCAAGAGACTCAAGAGAGACTGGATCTACCTGCTCAGATGGCCACGAGACGAGGTCTCTCTGGAAGGAAGCCACCGCTCCACCATCTGACGAGTACAGAGCGCAGCCGTCAAGGAGCGCCGATAGGGCTCCCTTGGAAGAAGAGTGCTGCTCAGCCGGGTCCACTGGAGGAGCCCCGACCGCGCGGCAAGTTGCGACGATATGTTCTACGGCGGCACGCTGTCCGGCATTCGAAAATTCACTACCGTGAGAGGTGCAGCCGTAGGTCTTGTTGAGAGTGGTGATGGCATCGCGGACGAGCTGCTCGCCAAGCTCGCCGCGTAGAACCCGGCGACGCACCGCGCGAGACACAGCGTTGGGGGCAGGAAGGGCGACGAGAGCGCCAGGAACAGGTAGAGGGAAGATGTCGCGGTCTGCCATCAGGCAGCTCACGGCGACGCTTGCTGCCGCCGACCTTCAAGAGGCCGCGTGGACCCTGCATCCCTTTGAGACTATCACGTGCGAGGGCTGGGTCCCGAGCCCCCGCCGGGCGTGAGCTCACCCCTCGCATTTCTTGCCCTCCCTGCCCTTCCTGTCCTTGTCCCTGTCGCCACTGCCAGACGCCCCTGAGGCCAGCTGCCGCTCCTCGCGAGCCTTCGGCAACTCCTTCTGCACTGCCACCTCGCGAGCCAGCTCAGCCGACGCGCACTGCTGCAGGGCGGGCGCCGCGCAGACGTCCCCTCGCACCTCGGCCGCGCCCATCATCATATCACGGTTGATGTTCTCGGGCTCGGAGGAGGCACCTCGAGAGCGATGCCGGTCCTCTTGCACCTGGGGCGCCCTCGAGATGAGCTCCGCGCTCGCCAGGTCGCGCGCGAACAGCTGGTCGCACGAGATCATGGCCCCCAGCAACCTACTGCACAGCAAATGAACTTCGACCCCAGCGTCGTCTGGCTCCAACCCCATTTCAGTCCGCCAGCGCGAGTGGCGCGCGAGCGGAGTCCCACCCTGGCGCTGGATGCACTGCAGCACCCAGCGGGTTGTCCGAGGCCCGCGGACTGGGAAGTCGGCCCACGCATGCTCCGACAGAGCCTGCACGCCCGCGCGGAAGTCCAGGAAACGCTGTCCGCGGCCGTCGCGCGCGGCGGCGAGCGCGCGCAAGTCGGGCGCGTCGAGGGCGGCGGGCCCTGCGCCGACCACCGCTGGCGCTGCGGGCGTACCTGCAGGGGCCACCCCGTCGCCGGCAAGCGCAGCGCCCGCTTCAGGTGCCGCCGCGGGTGGCGCAGCGATGGGAGCTGCCAGTGCCCTCCCCCGCCGCGCCCGCGCCAGCCGCAGCTCCCGCTCCTGCTCCAGCGGCAGGTCCGCCGAGAGCTGCCACGAGGCCTGCAAGGCCGCCGCCTGCTGCTCCAGGGGCAGCTGCGATCAGCGGCACCGCCAGCGCCCCCTGCGGCGCTGCACCTCCAGGTGCGCCCGCGGCGCCCGTCAGCGCCACCTCGCCAGGTGCCGCCCCAGCCGCCGGGTCAGCCAGAGGGTGCTGTCCAGCGGCCACGCCCAGGATGTTGCCGGCAGCCAGATCTAGCAGCAGCGGCCCCGCCGGCGGCGGCGGGCACCCCGATGCGACGGCCCGCCCCGCCGCGCTCGAAGCCGGGCGTTAGGATGTAGCTGAGCGCCCCTCGCTCACTGATGGTGGGCCTCTCGTGCCAGAGCAGCGGCCCCGGCACCGTGCACCTCGCGCAGTAGAAAGAGACCGCCATCAACAATCTGCGCCACAGCCGACGGCCTGGCACCTGCTCCGCTCCCGACTGGCCCGGGCCTGCTCCGCCGCGAGCTTCGCGAAGTCCGGCCCCTCGGGCGCCTCGAGCCGCGGCGGTGAGCTCGGAGGTGGCTCCGCCCGCCACCTGGGCAGACACGCCTGCGCTCCTCCGCTCACCAGCCGCAGCGCTGCCGCCAACGCCTCCAGCAGCAGGTAGGCCAGCGCCCCGAGGCCCAGGCGCAGCTGGAAAGCCAGGCTCGTCTCGCCCGCCTCGCAGGCCGGGCAAGGGGTACACGGATCGGGGCAGGTGCTCGATGGACCCCTGGCCTCCAGTGCCGCGGCCAGGCACTCCCCCAAGGGCGCGCGGGTGGCCTCCCACGCGCCCTCGTCAGAGGGAGCCCAGCGGGACGGCCTCGGCAGCGGCTCCGCCCGCGGCGGCGCCACAGGCGCGGCGGGCGGCGACCGCCACCAGCGCGCAGCCGATATGGCAGATGAGATGCAGGCCGAGTCCGCGAGGGCGCATAAAATCTGCCACGCGCTCTCTTCAAGACTTGAGCGTGGCAAATGCGGCGGGATCCAGGATGGGCTATGCCTAAACATGTTAAGTGTGACATATCGATAGCTCCCTCTCTCTATATATATAAATATGCAAGATAGATTGACGGCAACTGCGATTACAACCTCTGTCCGGCAAACCGCTCCGCCGGGTTCGGCACAGTAGCCATGGGAAACGGTGAGGCGCATGCTGTGCTCATGGACAATGTGCAGACCCTCGTCCACCAATCGTGTGGAATCGCCTCTGCCTTCACCAACCGTGTTCTCTCTGACCCTGCGGCTGCCGTGGCCCTGCGCATCCTTTCAGACTGCCTGATGCTCTTAGCTGGATCCAGCCTGCTCAGCCCAGGAGTGGTCCTGGTCAAAATCATGGCCCATTTGGATCTCGCCAGGGGCTTCGAGATCCCTGAAGAGCTCCAGCGTTACCTCGGCGTGGTCCCCCTCAAATGGCCCGCCCTTTCGCCCAAGGCGAAAAAAAGTCACGGGCAACCAGTCAGCACGATCCCCCCCCATGTTGACCGCTTCTGCTCCCCGTGCCTGGGGGTTCTGGGGTGCCCGCCTGCGCCCCGCCGCCTTGTCCGCCTCCGCCCCATCATCTGGCGACCGTGGCTGGGCGGCCAGAGGCGACTCCCCGCTGGGAGTTTATAGAAGGCCAGTGGCAATGCATAATATGCTTGGACAGGGCTAAAACATCGACCCACAAAGGTGCCCGCGCCATTGCATGTGCCCAGGGTTGCCCAGGAACCCAAGTGCAAGTGCCGCGACAACTCTATCATCTTCGGCAATTGCCATTGTGCAGGCTAGCTCTTCCGCAGCTAACCGCCCGCGCCCGCGCTTCAAATGCATCCGCGTCGCAGGCGCCACATCGAGAGGCATAGTGGCCCTTTATCGTCGCATCGCGGGGTGCGTCGCGACACTGGCGGATCGAGCTCATTGTAACTGACCGCTGGCCCTCATCCTCCAGTTCCTCTGGGAAAATACACGTTCGGAATCTCCTCTGGCTGCGAGCAACACTTGAAGCAAACCGTTGCATTGAAAGTCCTCGCGCCGTGGAACAAACGTTGCGCTGCCCGGCGCGCCTGCCCGCCCAATCGGAACGGCATAAGATAACACCTCCTTCGGTGGACAAGCCGAATGTGGAGACGGGCGGCAAGTGAACGGCGAACGGCGACAAGGCCGTGCAGCATTACAACTGCAATGACATAAGTTATCAGACAAAGGTGGCGAATAATGATGCGTGGACGAAAGCCAAGGCTCCACCCTAGCCCGTGATGGTGCGAAACGGAAGCGCAACTGATGCAAATTGGGGGCGGCTACGATATGAGCGTAGACGAAAAGAAAAGGTGCCCTAACACGCGATGTGCTTTATGAAATTGTCGCAAGGCACCGAGCCATGCATAATTGTTAAGTTATCCTGGAGTGCGCATAGACGAGGACCCGGACTTCAACTGACCCCGAGCTGAAGTCCCCGCCCAGGCGGCGCGCGAAGATAACCCAAAGGTTGGTGAAACTAGCACTACGTAGCGGGCGTCAGCTCGCGCCGCCCGCTAACACTGCGTCGACTGGTATTTCGCATGTGCATGAGCGCGTCGCCCCTGCTGACTCACCTGCGTTCCTACAACAATCGCTTTGCTGTATCCGCGTCGTACATCCCCCTGTAACCCAAGCCGGTAAACTTCGACGTGGCTGACTTTTCCTCGTCCCGCGCCTGCTCGCAATAACAGTGGCCGCGCTAGCATCGCCCATCAGCGCGGCGCCGCAATCAACGTCGAAATACCTGAGAACTGCTTGTAGTCCAGACGCTACTGATCCAAACTTTAAAATTCCATAGTGCTCTGATTCCCCAAAAAATGAAGCCGCTGCGCCCTGAGTCGAGCCCCGCGACTTCATCGCATTAAATCCCCGCATAACTGCCCCTGCGCTCGTTTATTTGCGCGTTCCCTTACATGCGGCATTTCAGCATCAGTCCACGGCGTGCGCTCCTGAGGGCGTTCCCGGTGAAAGTCCCGATGCCCGCGCCTGCCGTGGTTCTTGACATGCTTGCCCAGCTTCGCGAGGCGTTCCCATGCCGCTCGGGCCGGATCTGACATAGAAAGGACAAGTTCCTTGACTGAAGACAGCGTGTCTGAACGGCCCCGTGCAAAGTAATTGGCTCGAGCCACTGCAACTTGGCATTTCTCAACTTCGCGTCTCGGCGGGGGGCGCTCGCCCTCGTCGCCGCGCGGCTGCTTCCGCGCAGGATCTCGCATCTCGCCCTGCGTTGCTCCAGGCCTGACTCTCTGACGCATCTCCCAGCGCGCCTCCGATCTGCTTCGCGCCGCAACCCGCCCCGCCATTCCGCACTTCGGTCCAAGATCCGGATGGGCT
Source organism: Prorocentrum cordatum (assembly GCA_963575745.1). Taxonomy (NCBI): domain Eukaryota; class Dinophyceae; order Prorocentrales; family Prorocentraceae; genus Prorocentrum; species Prorocentrum cordatum. Next base: position 22,509 of record CAUYUJ010018590.1, read on the forward strand.
TCAAATCTTTAGGCCCTGGCCCAAGTCCGCCTCGAATGCCAACTTCAAATGCCACCGGCCCTTCGGGCGCAAATGGTCTATAATGATTTCTCTTCTGGCCCCTTCTTCCCGGTCGGACCAGGGTTCGCCCCTTTTCCCCGCCCCCCCCCCCTGGGCCCGGGGTGGGGCGCGGCCCCGGGCGGCGCCGGGAGAGCCTCGAAGATGCCGACGCGACCTCCAAAATGGCCAAAGAAAGCCCAAGGCAGCTCCAGATGGCTCCCAAGATGCTCCAAGAGGCCCCGAGACCGCTCCCACGCGGCCCCGAGGGGCCGCGGAGCCCCCCAGGAAGCAGCCAAAGGGCCAGAATCCTTCGAACACCTGCGGAACATCAATGCATTTTGCCTTGTCGCCTCGTTGCTTCCGACGGCCATCCGATGCCTCGCGACGCAACAAAAGGGCCAGCGGAGACCCCGGGGGGGGCCCGAGAGAGCCCCGAGGCGGCCCCGAGAGCGCTGCAATAGCGCCCGAAGAGGGGCCCTAGAAGCGATGTTTGGGGCCTCCGATGGGGGGGGGGCGCGCTTGGAGACCCCGCTCTTTTTGATAGATATCCTCCGGGAGGGGCCCAGGGGCGCCCCCGAGGGCCCCGCGCGCCCTCAGAAACCACCGCGAGACGCTCAGGGCCCAAGGAGGCGCCGAAAAGGCCTCCGCGAAGCTCCCGGGGCTCCAGCTGCGAGGCCCCGAGAGACGCGCGGAGGCGCCCCGGGCGTTCCAAGAGGCCCCCCGGGCCGCCAAGAGGCCCCCAAGACGCTCCAAAAGACCTCCACTGGGAAGCCCTTCCTCTGCGTGCTGCGCACTTCTCTGATCGAGGCAAGTCCTCCGGGCGTCGCTTCCGGATGCGCTGGCGGGGTTGCGCGGGGCGTATGCAATCCCACCAGCCCTTTGGGCGTGAGTGGTTTAGAGAGCTCTCTCTGTCCTCAACCCCCCAACCCCCCTTCTTCCCCTTCGGGGATGGGTTTGCCCCTCCCCCTACCCCCTCCCCCTGGACCTGGAGAGGGCGGGCCGAGCGTTGTCAGACCGGTCTTTTTCGACTCCTGGGAGGGCTAAAAAACGACGCCCCTCGCGAGGATTCTGCCCCCGACGGGGGGGCGCACATGAAACCCTCTCCTCTTCTGTGAAGCCCAAATCATTGATTTTCCGACGGTTTCGGCCCCATTTTGGCCTTCTGAGGGGGCCGCGCTCCTCTTCCTTGTTCTCAAAATCATTGATTTTACGAAGGTTTTGGGCTCCTTTTGTCCTTCTCAGGGGGCAGTGCTCATTTGCGCTTCGGCGGAGGTCGCAAGAGGCCCCCAAGAGGCTCCAAGATGCCCCCAGGACGCTCCCAAGAGGCCTCCCAAGAGGCCCCCAAGAGGCCCCCAAGAGGCCCCCAGAGGCTCCCAACAGGTTCCCAAGAGGCCCCCAAGAGGCCCAAGAGCTCCCAAGAACTTTCCAAGAGGCCCCCAAGAGGCCCCCAAGAAGCTCCCAGGAGGCCCCAAGAGGCCCCCAAGAGGCCCCTCGAGGAGCCCGAACGACTCACACCAAGACGAGGGGCCCGAACGACTCACACCACGAAGAGCCCGAACGACTCACACCACAAGGAGGGACCCGAACGACTCATACCAGGACGAGGCGCCCGACCCATTCACACCACGAGGAGCCCGAACGACTCGCACCACGACGCGGGCCTCGAACGACTCACACCACGAGGAGGCCCAAGAGCTCCAAAGAGGCCCCCAAGAGGCCCCCAAGAGGCCCCAAGAGGCCCCCAAGAGGCCCCACGAGGAGCCCGAACGACTCACACCAGGACGAGGGGCCCGAACGACTCACACCACGAAGAGCCCGAAAGACTCGCACCACAAGGAGGAGCCTTAACGACTCATACCAGGACGAGGCGCCCGACCCATTCACACCACGAGGAGCCCGAACGACTCACACCACGACGCGGGCCTCCAACGACTCACACCAGGACGAGGCGCCCGACCCATTCACACCACGAGGAGCCCGAACGACTCACACCACGACGCGGGCCTCGAACGACTCACACCACGAGGAGCCCGAACGAGTCACACCAGGAGGAGGGGCAGCGCTCATACAAGCCCCCCAAGAGGGCCCCCAGAGGTCCAACATATGGCCCCAAGAGGTCCCCAGATGGCCCACAAGGGGTCCCCAGGAGGCACCACGACGCCTCCATGAGGCCCCAAATATACCCCCAAGAGGTCCCCAAGAGGCCCCCAAGAGGCCCCAAGACGCCCCCAAGAGGCCCCCACGAGGAGCCCGAACGACTCACACCAGGACGAGGGGCCCGAACGACTCACGCCACGAAGAGCCCGAACGACTCACACCGCAAGGAGGGGCCCGAACGATTCATACCAGGACGAGGCGCCCGACCGACTCATACCACGAGGAGCCCGAACGACTCACACCACGACGCGGGTCTCGAACGACTCACAACACGAGGAGCCCGAACGAGTCACACCAGGAGGAGGGGCAGCGCTCATACAAGCCCCCCAAGAGGGCCCCCGGAGGTCCACCATATGGCCCCAAGAGGCCCCCAGATGGCCCACAAGAGGTCCCCAGGAGGCACCACGAGGCCTCCATGAGGCCCCAAAGATACCCCCAAGAGGTCCCCAAGAAGCCCTAAGAGGCGCCGAAGACGCCCCAAGAGGCCTCCGAGCAGCTTCAAAAAGACATCTATTATCCCAGCAAAGCAACCTAACAGCGATGTGTAAAAGCATATATGTGTGCACCATCATTTAGATTCAGATGGCGATTTCAGTAATATTCAACTCGGACCCTCATTGTAGACTTTTGCATCAAAGTCTGCAATCGACGGATGTGAGTTTAAACAAGCACTCGGTATCAACGAATGCAGTTTCAGATGAGACTCTGGTATCTACGTTCGCTGCGTGCTCACGGAAGCGTTTGAAGTGGATGCTGTGATGATGACCATGCTTGTTTAAAGTAGAGCTTATGTATCAATGAATGCTGCGTTTGATGGCTGCGTTCTTTCGAAGTGTTTTTTCGGACACGCACGAGGAGCACAAATGAGTGCAGCGCACGGAGCGAGAAAACGGGCAAAAGCTGCAAGCTAAGAAGCATCGCAGACACTCGCAGGCACCGTGCCAACGCGGCCGAGCAGATCATTACCTTTGGAAGTAGTCTTCCAATACTGGCGGCTGACAAGCACAGCGGGCATGGAGAGTTGGATCCATCACCTCTCCTGTTCGTCTTCTCGAAGATCGCGCCAGTCTGGCGGCGATCACAAGCGAACGAGCGTGGCAACCCTGCCGGCTTAAAAGCACCACAGAGACTCAGAGACAGAGTCCCCCCTCCTCTTCCACCTCATCTTCCTCCACCTCCGCCCTCCTCTTCCTTTTCCTCCTTCTCCTCCTGCTCGTCCTCTCCCTTCTCTTCCCCCCCCTCCTCGTCCTCTTCAGCAGAGAAGCTGAACGCGGTCGCGCAGCGCATCACTTTTGGAACTAGATCACGCCGGTCCGGCGGCGAACAGAAGCGGAAAACGAAGCAAACCTGCAGGCTTAGAAGCACCGCGCAGACTGGCAGACAGAGCCCCCCCTCCTCTTCCACCTCATCCTCCTTCGCCTCCGCCCTCCTCTTGCCCCTCCTCCTCCTCCTCCTGCTCGTCATCTCCCTTGTCTTCATCCTCCTCCTCGCCCTGTCAGCACAGAGGCTGAAGGCGGCCGTGCAGCGCAGCACTTTTGGAACTAGATCGCGCCAGTCTGGCGACGAACGAGAGAGGAAAGCGAGGCAAGCCTGCAGGCTTAGAAGAAGCACCACAGAGACTGGCAGACAGAGTCCCCCCTCCTCTTCCACCTCATCCTCGTCGGCCTCCGCCCTCCTCTTGCCCGCCCTCCTCCTCTTCCTCCTGCGCGCCCTCTCCCCTCGCTTCCTCCTCTTCCTCGTCTTCCTCAGCAGAGAAGCTGTGCGCGGCCGTGCAGGGAATCACTTTTGCAAGTAGCATTCCAACACCGCAGGCTCAGAAGCACCGCGGGCAAGCAGGCCTGGATCCATCACCTCTCGTGCTCGTCTTGCAGGAAATCGCGCCAATCTGGAGGCTGCCAAGAATCGATGATGCGCCGGGATCCACCTCTGGTGCTGCCGCCGATGTCAAGGTAATCACCCTCTTTCGTGCGCAGACGACCATGTCCCAGCGCCAATCGCCGCATTGCGGTTCTTGAGCAACTCGCCGCTCTCCCACTTCCGCAGTACATCCCATTGCCTGCGAGTGAAAGTGGCATCGTCTGCAGGCTGACTAGCGCCGCGACGCTGCACCTCTTGCCGATGGCGATAGAGCCGCTCACCTTCGTTGTAGCGCGCAATGGCCCCCGCCTTGTCACGATGGAGGCGGCGGCGCTCTTCCTGAGAGACCTGGTTGCGATCGGCGAGCTCTGCGGGTGCATCGCCGGGCTCGACGTGCAAGGCTCGCTCGAGCATGTCAACGTCGAAGCGGCCGGAAAAGGCGAGGACCTCCCAGATCTGCTTCGCCCCGGAAACGCGTTGCAGATGCCGACACCATCGCTTGCGCTTTTGCTCTCTGGTGAACTTGCGGAGGCTGCCAATGCCTTGTTCCTTGCCCATGCCTTTTCCCTTGCCTTTGCTCGCAGGCTGATCAGCGCCGCGTTCCTGCTGTGCTGACGTTTTTCCCTTCGCTTTCCCTTTCTCGGCATCTCGGTTCTGCCGCTGAACCTGGATGGCAGAACTTTCGCACTCTCCTCGAGCACGTTTGACAAGTTCCCCGCGTCCCTCCTCAGTAAGGACATGGCGCATGTTCGTAATGTTCTTGCTTCGGAGGAAGTCGCGGCGGATCCGCAGAACAGCCTGAATGGCCCGATCAGTCTCTTCCTGCGACGCATAGGCTGCGTCGCAGTCATCGCCAGGCTGAGGGGCACACCAGCGTCTGCCCTCTTCACGAAAAGCAGAAGGCTGAGCTGATGGAGGAGTTTGGGATCGTAGCTCTCCTCGTACATCTGCTCCCAGTACTCCCCCATCTCACGATGCACTTCCTGCACGCGCTGATGAACTTCATCGTCAAGCTCGTTGCGCTGCGGCGACGGCGAGCGGCTTGGTTTGGGTTGCCATTCTGGCGAAGGAGAACGGCTTGGCAAGGGTTCCCAGTCGACTTCAGTTTCGGCTTTGTCTGAAGCAGTATCGGAGACCACGAAATCTCCTAAGGCGATCTTCCGCTTCTTTGTCTCCTTAGGCTGAGAAGCACCAGGGGGAATAATGGTGATTGCAACAGCATCGTGGGAATCGTTGCGCATGCCACGGTCCTGGCACGATGCGCCAACAGCGATGGGCTTGAACTGCACAGTGGCCCCAGGGACCGCCACGTTGCCACCTTGGCGATCACCTAGATGCGCAAACACATCCCACAACTGCTCGTCATCGGTGTGGCGCTGCAGAGCAACGCGGGTCTGCGTGGACGTCAGGTTGTTGTCGCCGACAATGACGCGGACAACTTGTGCGTCCACTTGCGGACCTGGAAGGCTGTCCAGGTAGAGTCGGAGGAGCCTGACCGCACGTTGTTTGATCAGCACCGACGGCGGCTTCGCTCCGCAAACGATGTGCAAGTTGGCAGTGATCAAATGAATTCTACCATGGCCTTCTATTTGCACATCGAACCGTGTGATCGCCGCGTCCACATGTCTCCCGGTTGGGATGCGATGGATATGCTTGTCTCCCTGCAGGGAAACATCGACAGGCTGAGAAGCACCGCCGAATCCCCACAGGCATAAGTAGTTGTCAACCTCGGAGAAACAGACATTGTCGCCAAACGGTTTCGTCAGGATGTCTGCCGCGTCAGCCATCGCTTTGTTGAGGCCTTGCCGAGACGCGCCGACTTCGCAAGCAAACAAACAACAGATCAGCATCACCGTCCTGGACGATTGTGGCGCACACGCGGGCAAAGTTGGAGAAGTGAGTGCCAGCTTTTTTCCCAGTCATCATATTCTGATCGAATCCGAAGCTGAAGGAGGCGACCGTGAAAGACGCAGGCTGAGAAGCACAGCGACCAGTGGCGACCGCGGGCTCCTGTCGGCTTTCGTTCGCAGGCTGAGAAGCACCACGAGAAGCTGACGCTGAAGATGCCATCGCGAGACTGGCGCCTTTTCACCACAGAAGAGTACCGTGGCAAAAACTCTGTAAGCCAAAGACAGCTATCAAAAGCAAAAAGGAACATGAGGAGTCCATATGCTATCTTCTGATCCCACTAGAAAGCTATCAGCAAAAGCTGTTCGGTCTACTACTACTACTACTACTACTACTACTACTACTACTACTACTACTACGACTACTACTACTACTACTACTACTACTACTACTACTACTACTACGACTACTATTACTACTACTACTACTACTACTACTACTACTACTACTACTACTACTACTACTACTACTACTACTACTACTAGTACTACTACTACTACTACTACTACTACTACTACTACTACTACTACTACTACTACTACTACTACTACTACTACTACTACTACTACTACTACTACTACTACTACTACTACTACTACTACTACTACTACTACTACTACTACTACTACTACTACTACTACGAGTAGAAGGGAGAAGGGAAAGGACGGAGAGGGAGGGCTCGGAGACCCTTGGAGGGGGGGATGTGCCCATCCGAGGGAACGGTGCACCCCCCCGTCCCCGTCGTCAATTCGAAGGAACCAGCCATGGCAACGACCCCCCTCCTATCCCCCTCCGCGACCTGAGTAGACCACCCAGGCCAGCGGAGGACGTCATAGGAGGCAAGGGTTCTGACGTCGATGAGAGAAGAAAAAAAAGGGGCGTGTAGAAGGAGGAGGAGAGGCGCACGAGTACTACTACGACTACAATGGCGCGTTCTCCACAATGCGTCCCGGGAATGGAATTCTGGGAGGAGGAAGAGCAGGAAGTGGCGTGCAGTTGGCTCCGGGCATCCAACATGTGCGCCAGGAGTGGCAGGAGTGGCATTCGGCGATGGCGTTCGGGGCAGTCGAAGAGCACGAAGTGGCCTACAGTTGGTTCCGGGCATTCAGAGTGTGGCCCGGGAGTGGTGTTCCGGGAAATCGAAGAGCACGAAAGGGCCTACAGTTGGCTCTGGGCATTCAGAATGTGGCCCGGGAATGGCGTTCTGGGAAATCGAAGAGCACGAAGTGGCCTCCAGTTGGCCCCGGGCATTCAAAATGTGGCCCGGGAATGGTGTTCTGGGAACTCGAAGAGCACGAAGTGTATGACTGTTGCGTCCGGTTATTCAAAATGTGGCCCGGGAATGGAGTTCTGGGAGGTCGAAGAGCACGAAGTGTGTGACTGTTTGCGAAAAACAAGCCCGGTTCGTCCGAGCTGGCGGTCGCCCTTCGGACCCGCGGAAACATCTGCTGAGCTCGATGAGCTAGGGGAACTACAGGAAAGAAATGCAGGAAACGGAGACCGGTCATGCACTCGCCGATACCTCGTTGCTCTGTCATCGTCTTTGCTGTTGCATCATCCTTATCTGGCCTGCCGGCGCCGCGGCTCGAGCTGGCGGTCGCCCTTCGGGCCCGCGGGGACATCTTCTGAGACAAGTGGACGCCGCCGCCATACTTGCAGGCAGCGCGTTGCGTTCGCGGACAGCAGCATGGCAGACCGCAGTGAGATCCTCAGTCGCGTGGTGTTGCCAAGCATGGTGGAGACGCGCGTGATCGACCTGAAGTCCCAATCGCGCGTGCACTGTGCCTGCGTGGCGTTCAGGCACGCGCGCGATGCTGCTCGCTCCGCGTTCAACCAGTACGTCGCCAGTGCAACTTTGGACGATGGACAACCGATTGATGATGCGCGACCCCGGCCTTGAGTTTCTTCCCCGCGGGCCGCCCGCAGACCTGGCGTCGCGCCTGCGAGCGTTCAGCTCCCGCGCTGAAATGTGCGGGAAGGAAGCGGAGAAGCTAGCGGGCGAGCTACGCCTCGCTCGTTCCTTGCACTCGAAACAAGTTGTATCATGTGGAACTCTGCGACGACATGGCGCAGGCAGCGCTGCGGGTTTAGCTCGCACTTGAAAAACGCGGCAGTCTTTTGTCTCCTCCCGCCACTTTCATCGTCGTCCTATTCCCAGCCTCACCTTCTCCATGCATGCTGCTGCTTCCGCGATGGCCTTTCGCCCCCCCCCCCCGCCCTCCATTCCATCCCTCTCCTACCCCTCGTTCCCGTGCCCGTTCTTCTTCGATCCTGGGGCCTCAAGCCTCGTTCTTTCGATCGTCGTCCTGTGAATCGTGCAACGCATGCGCATCCCATGTGGCTTGCACAGCAAATCGCAGCGTCTGCACTATCGTTGTTCCTGCTAATGTTGGCATACTCCTCTTGCCATTTGATGCACGTGGGTTGGGTACGTCGCAGTGTAATTTCTTTTTGCGGGGGCGGGCAGGCCTGCGCAAGCGGGCGTGAACGGGCGGGGAATTATTCGGAGGATGGGGCGCGCATCTCTTTGCCCACCATTGGAATTAGCGCGGGCCCTGCAAGAAGAGGAAGGGGGGGAACGAGGGGGAGTGGGGGGAGGGGAGGGGGAGGGACGAAGCTAAAGGGGGACGCGCCAGGAGAGAGGGGGGGCGAGGAGGGGGGGGGGCGATCGGAGATAGAGAGACAGAGGAGGGAGGAAGGAAGAGCTGGAGAGGGGAGGGCGAAGAGAGGAGGGAATAGCGTTATGGGAGGAGGGCGTGGGGAGAGAGGAAGAGGAAGGAAGAGGGTGGATATGGAGGGAGAGGGGGGGGGGGGGAGGTTGGATGGGGAGGAAGGGGCAGGGGGGTAAGAGTGCGAACGTTCGAGGAAGTCCCAGGCGAGGGCGCATTCCTCAAAGAAGAGTTGGGCGGGAGCGGGGGTCCCGAGTACATTGTCGGACGTCTCAGGCGGGGGCGCCGGTCGGGCGGGCGGGCCCTGGCGGGCGGGTCGGGCGGGCGGGGCATTCAAACGGGATTTTTGCGTAAATTGCGGGGAAGTATTAAGCGAGAGCGCGATTCCTAAGTAAATTGCGAGGGCGTCCTTGGCGCGAGCGTGGCTCCTGAGCGTCGAGAGCGCGACGCTGCAGTACATTGCGAGGAAGTCCTAGGCGAGAGCGCCATTCGCGAGTAAATTATGAAGAAGTCTCGGGCGGGAGCAAGGGTCCTGATTAAGGAAGTCTCAAGCGGGAGCGCCGCTTTTGAATAAATTTGAAAAAGTGTAAAGCGGGAGCGCCCTTGCGGAATAAATTTTGGGGAAGTCTCAGGCGGGGGCGGGGGTCCTGAGTAAATTGTGAGGAAGTCTCAAGCGGGAGCCGTTGTTGTTGTAGTCCGGGGCCCAACAACGCAATCTGATCCGCAAGGTTTTCCCTGTCAAAAGACACGGTGCGAGCCCCGGAGGAAGCAATTCAATTGAAAAAATCTAATGGGCACCGGACATGGGGGATCAACAATAATTATTCTTCAAAAATGAGAATTCAACGGCGCCCGCCTGAGACTTCCTCGCAATTTAGCAAGGGCACCCGCCCCCGCCGGACTCCCTCGCATTTTATTCAGGAATCGCGCGCTCGCTTGGGACTTCCCCGCAATTTAAATAGGAATCGATCGCTCTCTCGGAACCCTGGAGTCGCTCTCTCGCTGGAAACTTGCTTGTTATTCAAAAGTAATGCCCTTGCGTGGACATTGCCTGCAATTTACGCAAGCGCAGCGCTCCCGGCGCTCAGACGCCCAGGAGTCATGCTCACGCTTAGGACTCCATTGCAGATTACGAAGGAATCGGGAATTCGTTGCCCGTCGTGGCCGCGTTACAGCCCTTCGTGGCCCCCTCGCTGCCCTTCGTGGCCCCGTTGCAGCCCTTTCGTGGCCCCCTCGCTTCCCTTCGTGGCCCCGTTGCAGCTCTTCGTGGCCCCCTCGCTGCCCTTCGCGGCCCCGCTGTAACCCTTCGTGGCCCCCTCGCTGCCCTTCGCGGCACCGTTGCAGCCCGTCTTGGCCCCCTCGCAGCCCCGCGTGGCCCTGCGCAGCCCTTCGTGGCCCCCTCGCTGCCCTTCGCGGCCCCGCTGCAGCCCTTCGTGGCCCCCTCGATGCCCTTCGCGGCCCCGTTGCTGCCCTTCGTTGCCCCCTCGCTGCTCTTCGCGGCCCCGTTGCAGCCCTTTTTGGTCCCCTCGCGGCCCCGCGTGGCCCTGCGCAGCCCTTCGCGGCCCCGTTGCAGCCCTTCGTGGCCCCCTCGTTGCCCTTCGTGGCCCCGTTGCAACCCTTCTTGCTCTCCTCGCGGCCCCGCGTGGCCTTGCGCAGCCCTTCGTGACCTCCTCGCTGCCCTTCGCGGCCCCGCTGCAGCCCTTCGTGGCCCCCTCGATGCCCTCGGCCCTCCGCGGCCCCGTTGCTGCCTTTCGTGGCCCCCGTCGCTGCCCTTCGCGGCCCCGTTGCTGCCCCTCGTGGCACCTTCGCTGCCCCGTTGCAGCCCTTCGCGGCCCCCTCGCTGCCCTTCGCGGCCCCGTTGCTGCCCCTCGTGGCCCCCCTCGCAGCCCTTCGTGGCCCCATATATGCATGCCCTTCGCGGCCCCCGCTCGTTCGCGCCCGTCGTGGCCCCATGCGCATGCCCTTCGTGGCCCCGCCATCGAGCTACAGCTGGCGGAGATGGGGGGCACTGGCAAAGAAGCAAGCGAAATGCCGGCGCGGGGCCCAGAACATTGAAGCCAGGCGATTGTCGCTGCCGTGGGCCCTGGAGCCTACGGCGCGCTCGGGCCTCCGAGCGCGGGGGTTCATTTCCCCGCTATGCCCGCGGAGGCCTCGCGGGGTGACAAGCGGCCAATGGGCCAGCCACGAGGAACCATGGGCCACGAGCTATTGGCTTTGCGAGAAAACAATAAAACTGGAAACTACAGCGAGCCCGCCCATCCAAGTCGTTGTCGTTTTAAAACAAATATTCGGGCCTTCGCGCGAGATCATAGAAGAGGCCAGGACTCGTGCAGTTTCAGACCGAAGCAAGAATGGGCGATCCTGCATTTACCTCGAGCCTAAGGCGGCGGGGCACAAGACGACGACCCACGAGAGGAACGGGAGCTCTCAGTTCACCGCCCAAGCCCCGAAAGGAGCGGCAAGCCAATAGGGGGCGAGAAAGGTGGAGAAAGTCAGCGGGGATGGGCGCGGGGCTTTCCTCAGGCAGTGAACTCTCGCGGCGGTTCTGTTCAACTGAACCCGGCTGAGCCCGCGAGCCCCAGTCGAGATCGAAACTCGAATAACATAGCAGGCGGGGAAGAAGATGAGGGCGAGGGCAGCGAGCAGAGCGGGGTCGAGGATGCGCCCGTAGGATACGACGCATACGACGCAGAAGTGCTTGAGAGGGCCGCGTGCGATCTGAGGCCCAACTAATGAGAACTTGACTTACATGGCAAAAATCATCCACCATGCCGAAGCCGGCGCCCCCGCTGCATCGGAAGGAAGGTCGAGAGTCGAGAGAAGAGCGCGCAAACGGAGGCTATATCCACTGTGTCAAGGAGCGCCAGTGATCTCGCTGGATTGCGCGCGGTTAACTGGCGAGGGGGGTGGCGAAGACGGGAGAAAAAAGATCCCATTGTAGTCGCGCGATTCCGGGGCGCCGATTCAGCTTGGCGCCGCGCTTCGCTCAGGAAGGGAATGGGCCTTCACGCAGTCAAGTTCGAGTTCGTCCGCGACGTGACTTAGTTCACCGGTTGCAAGAAAGTCGCCCGTTAGAGCGACGGCGAGTCACAGGAGGGACGCCGAGGCATCGCGCGACCTAGACTTGGGAGTGGAGCTTACCCGCGTCGGCGATTCCCCAGCGAACGGCGACGTAGAACGGGCCGCAAAAACAGTAAAGGGTCAATAAAGGACGTTCAAGAGCGCATCGGACGACGAGGGCACGGTGGAGTTCGGAGAAGAGCGCGCACCGATATCTTGGCCAGTCGCCGGAGCAACTTCTCCCGTCGGCAGGTTCGCGATATATGCGAATGATACCAATAGACAGGCGGCCCATGAGATGCCGAGGGCGCAAATTCAAAAAGCGCTGCCCGAGGATCCGGAATGCGCCATGCATCTCAGGGCCACCCCCAAGAAGGGAGGCAATGACCAGCTATGGGGGTGGTGGGACATTCCCTGGAGCGCGCGAAGTCGGCCAGGAGTTCATCATCGGCGCAGGGGGCGGCGCCATCAAATTCCACGAGTCGAGGCGCAGAGGAAGCGAGGGTGAGATATGGGTCCTGGAAGAGGTTACTAACATGAGAGGGTTACCTTGGCAACCAGATCTCAACGCAGCAGGGGCGGATGTTAAGGCCAGAACGACCACGCTCACGCCGGCGCCTCGCCAAAACCCGGCCGCCGACGCAAGGCCGTTAGCGGCGCGAGGGGCTGCGGCGAAGAGGTCCGAGCGCGCGGCTACGGGGCCCACTCGGGGCCCCTCGATTGCACATCAATATCCAGCGAGGGCGCCGAGCATGCACGAATGCGCGCGAGAGTCATTGAGTGGCTCAGCGGGCGAGGCGACCCGGTCGTCCAGGAGGGGATACCGCTAGCTCAGATGTGAGTGGAACCTGACAGCGCTAGGCAATACTTCAAAGGAGAGGAAACATCGATGGGCAAATGTGCGTTTGAAGACGGGTTAGCAATCGGGCGGCGCCGCGAACCCATGCAAATGCGCGCGTCAAAAGACTCGAGAGCCAAAGAGCCCCTAAAAGACTGAGCAATGGGAGGCGAAATCACGCAATGCAACAGAACACGGTTGAAACGGGGGACATGACTGACACTTGCAATTTTAATGGTGACAAGGATGCACGAGACTGAGGGCAAGGCCATCTGCGGCCGCGAAGACGACGAACGCCCGGCCAACCCTCTTCCGTCGAGGTCAACCGCAGCACAATAAGAAAATAGGACCACGGAGACGAGGAGACGACCACATGAATTAGGGGAGTAACGGGCGAAGGCGAGGGGGCGCAGCAAGGGCCAGGAAGTCGGAAGAAGCGAGGAGCCCGCCGAGGAGTAGAGCGAAGAGCAGGACAGCATGCAAGTTGAGGAAGTACGCGACGGGTTCAATATGGGTTTCGATGCGGACGTGGTGGAGAAGTCACTCGGCACCCGCCGGGGCGTCATTAAAGAAGACAATGACGTCAGAAGACCAGTGAGGCTCTGCGGCAAATGCCAGCGCTGTGTTCAGTCACGCGCTTCTGAGGCCGACTCGCCAGTCCGGGCCATTGGGATGGCGGTGAAAATAGAAGTCGCGCCAAGAATATCCATGGGCGTAACCATCCACGACGAATATGGAACCCCCTTGGATTCCATTTGCGAGGCGACGCGCGCAAAAGCAAATACAATTATCAAGAGCCAAGCATCTTCGTTGTTCTCCAGATAGGCTTGCCCTATAGGAGTCCTAGCTCATCATAAGCAAGTGGTCTTGAGGCCCCACCCGCCCCCTTGTCCAATGGCGCAACCCCCCATTTCCCAATGGCCCCCCCCCCTTGTTTCCAATGGTACTCGCTTGCTTGCTCTTGCGTGCTTGTTCTCGCTTGCTTGCCCTTGCTTGCTTGCGCTTGATCGCTGGTTTTTGCTTGCTTAGTATTGCTCGCTTGCGCTTGCTTGCTTCCGCTTGCTTGATTTTGCTCCTCCCGTTCTCCACCCGCCCTGCCCCCGCCCCCTGTCTTTCTTTCTTTCTTTCGGACGTCCGCTGGCACAGTCGTGCGCGCGCTAAGTGAAAGGCAAATCAGTTGTCATAGCGCCGTAGGCTCATGACGACCCCGGGGGCCTGTACCAAGTAGCCTTGAGGGTTCAGCATCAACGCGTATCTACCTCAAGTGGAAAACAAACGCGGCCACTGGACAAGAGGAAGGGGAGAAGATGGAGGATGACAAAATTATAATATATGGTTACAAAACATATCTACAATCCACTCTAACGCTGTTGCTTCGGACTGGAAGGCCGACCCTATGCCAGTGAGCTTCCGCGCAGCCCGCCCTATCTCGACAGCCTCCGGCCCATCGGCGCCATATACCACGATGCCCAAAGCAGCCGATCCGCATCTACGCAATCCGCCGTCGATGCAGACCTTCAGTCTGCTATGTCGTAACGATTGTTGTCGTAGGCGCCCCAGGTCGATTTCGAATTCGCGGCCGGCATCCATGGCCAAGTTGACCATGTAGTCGGCTGTGCTGTTGAATTTCCGGGCAGACCAAATGACGAACGGGTCGATATCACGTCGGGGTTTCCACCCAGATTCCCAGATACATCCCAAGCGGCGGCAGATTCGCCTGAAAATTGCCTCCAAATGGGGAGCTCGCAAGACAGCCTCGCCATTCACAACCTGCGCCACTCCGAGACAGTCCACTTGAAACCATACCCGCTTGCGAAGAGCGTCCCATTTGTCGTCGTCTGGGTGCGGCGGGAGCTCCGGGACCCCATTCGGAAGTTCAGCGCGGTCTGGCTGGAAAAGGCTCGGTCGAGAAACCACTGGCGCTGTTGGAGCATGGAGGCCAAAGAAAGAGCATGCGTCCCGAACGAAATTTGCAGCTCCCTTCAACCATTATGCTTTGGACTGCGTGCGGGCCCGCATCGAACGCCAATCTGACCCCAAAATCGTGCATAACGGCTCTTCCCAAGCTGGTTGGTGCCCACGCCTGCTATGAATCATGTCCACCGCCCGGCGCTTCCGACTCGAACCCAATGCCGAAATAGTTTCCCACCACAATTGGTTTCGATATTCCCGCGCCCAGAGCAAAGGATTGTCTTGGCTGGTAAGGCCGCTCCTGCTTTCATCCCATGCGGCCGTGTAAATGTCTCGTAAGATTCTGTGCGTGCAGAAATGTATGCCCGCGTAGCCGTACCACTGTCGAATCATAGCTGCGGACCGCCTGTTGAATTCCATTGGCCCCTCCCCCTGCCGGCGGCGAAACCGGAGCATGTGGCGGACCCGTTTGTATTCCCATCGTTGAACTTCGCGAAGCAGGGTTGCTGTGACGTGCCAGGAATCGCACCCGAATACTGCGGACGTAGCCGGGGAGGTAGCCCAAGCGCGAAGCCGAGGGAGGACGGGACCCCGAGTGTGGAACAACGATTTGTGCTTGAAAAACACCCTGTCCCCAGCAGCCTGGCGAAATCTCATGCTTGCCGCCGAACGCCCCTCTCTATCGAACAGCTCTCCTAGCAAGATCATTTCGTCGACGACGGCGTAAAATTGTTGAGCACCATTTTGCACCACAGCAAATTCGTATGAAAAATCGCTTGCAAAACTCCCCCCTGGAAGAATCTCCAAGGACCCGGGCTTCCAATGCAGTTCATGCTCGTGGAACCCTGTCGTCCTCCCCCCACCTTCCTCTCGTCCTCCTCCTGTCCCCCCATCTGTTTGGAGTCAACGCTGGCTGCTATTTTTGTGCGCATCCAATGCGCGCCGCTTTCAACAGATTACAAGCCTTCGACTCGAAACGACATGGGCCGGAAAGGATGGGGGAATGTTCTTCGACCACGGGAATAGACGCTTCAAGTCTGCGTTGGAATTGTCTGAGACTCAGAGAACTGATGGTTTATATTCTTACCGTAGCACCCCCCATATGCGGATGATAGCGAGGGGGCAATGTGGGGTTTGCCAGTTCGCGAGACTCTGGAGAAGCCCGCCGCAGGCGCCAAAGTTTCACGCGCTGAGTAACGAGGCCGCCGCAAGCCCAGACTTTTTCGTTAAACAAATGTGGGTGGGTCGCGGGGGGGTCGCTGTCGGGTTGCGGGTGGGTCGCGAGTGCAGAAGGCAGAATTTCCACCCCATGAAAATCACCCCGACAAGCGAAGCCGTCTAGTAAACGCACGCAAGGCATGAAACGAGCACGGCAGGGTTCTTTTTATTAAACGCCCAGTGCCGTTCAGTAAACGTCAATTGTCGGGTCTGGGTTGTTTTTCTTCCCTTGTGGGTGGGTTGCGGGGTGGGTCGCGCGCGGGTCGCGGGGCGGGTCGCGGGCGGGTCGCTAATGGGTCGCGGATGTGTCGCGGGGTGGGTCGCGGGCGGGTCGCGGGCGGGTGGCGGGTGGGTCGCGGGTGGGTCGCGGGTGGGTCGCGGGGTGGGTCGCGGGCGGGTCGCGGGTTGGGTCGCGGGGTGGGTCGCGGGTTGGGTCGCGGGCGGGTCGGCGCGGGTCGCGGGGCGGATCGCGGGGCGGGTCGCGGGGCGGGTCGCGGGGCGGGTCGCGGGGCGGGTCGCGGGCGGGGCGACGACAACAAGCAACGACAACAACAACAACAACAACAACAACAACAACAACAACAACCACCATTTTAAGGCTGTACGCTCGTACTTGCCCGCGAGTCATTCAACACGTATGCCCTACGCCCTCGATACCCGCCCTCTTCGTCTTCGATCACACCCCTTTCGGGGGGATTATTTCTCTTTGCTGGGGCCGGCGGGCTTAGACGTACGGGCAAACCGGAACGGGCGGACAATCTTTCGGGAGCGTGCATCTCTCTGCCCGCCATTGGAATTGGCGCGGGCCCTGCAAGAGGAGGAGGGGAAGAACGAGGGAGAGTGGGAGGAAGGGGAAGGGGAAGGACGAAGGAAGAGGGATGATACCACGTTGTGAAGGCGTCCTTGGCGCGCGCGTGGTTCCTGAGCGCCGAAACGCAATTCCAGAATAATTTGTGAGGACGTCGCACGCGAGAGCGCAGTCCTGAGTACATTGCGAGGAAATCTCAGGCGGAAGCGGGGGCCCTGACTAAGTTGCGAGGAAGTCTCAAGCGGGAGCGCCGTTCCGGAGCAAATTGCACGGAAGTCTCAGGCGGGAGCGGGGGTCCTTACTAAATTATGAGGAAGTCTCAGGCGGGAGCGCCGTTCCTGAATCAATTGCGCGGAAATGTCAGGCAATCGCGGGGGTCCTGAATAAAATTCGAAGAAGTCTCAGGCGGGAGCGCCGTTCCCACGTAAATTGCACGGAAGTCTCAAGCGGGAGCGGGGGTCTTGATTACATTGCGAGGAAGTCTCAGACGGGAGCGCCTTTCCTGAGTAAATTGCGCGGAAGTCTCAGGCGTGAGCGGGGGTCCTGAGTAAAAATCGAGGAAGTCTCAGGCGGGGGCCGTTGTTGTTGTAGCCCGGGGGGCAGGGGCACAGTTTGAGCAGTAAGACTTTCCTTGAAGAAAACAAAGTGCGAGCCCCGGGGGTGGCACTTCAATCGGAAAAGATCAATGTGCACCGGTGGGGGGGATCAACAATAATTATTTTTTCAAGAGTGAGAATTCAACAACAACAACAACAACAACAACAACAACAACAACAACAATCATTTTACCCGAACGCGTGGTGTTCTCCCCAGTGCCAGGGTTTTCATACGACACCAGGCAATACCCCCACTTCGTGGGGGGGCATTACAAGCTCTACCAAATATCCAAACGACTCTTCGCGACCACCCAAACCCAGCTTCCCGCCCTATGACGTTGGGACACTTCACTTCGTGGCGTGCGGACGACCGTGGCTACTACACTGGCGTGGGGTACACACCCACAGAACCCAATGGTTTTTGGAGATTTCGGCGTGCGCGCGCGAAGAAAAAACGAATGTGTCCCGCATGGTATTATTTGACAGGGATGATGGCCCTGGCAGGTGCGCAACCGTTGTCGCAGAAGTTCGAAAAAGTTGCTCGCAAAAGCCCGTTTGACAGAAATGTTTAAAAAGTGTTGGGTTTCCTACGAATCCGCAAGAGCGCGCGGGATGAGATTTTGACATTTTTTTGTTGAAAAACCATTGGTTTTTTGATGTTTTTATGTTAAAATCGCTCCGAACACTAAGCTTTTGGAAGGATTTCGTCTTGCGCGCGCGAATGTCCACTTTACCTTATTTTTTGCAAGGGATTCTTGAAATTTGATTATATTAGAACAAGAAATGTCATTTTATAGTGTTTTTTGCAAGGGAAAACGGATTACAACAAAACAACCGGATCTTGATCACCTCGAATTACCTGAGGCTTCCTCACGAAAATGATGAAAACGTGGCTGCGGCCTAGGCGCGGCGGGGGGGGCGCGCACCAGGGGGCCCAACAATAATTATTCTTTAGAATTAATAATGTTCAACAACAACAACAATCACTTTAAGAGTGTTCGCTCTTATGTGCACGAGTGTCTGTCCACGCATATTTCCCAAACCTTCGATGCCCGCCCACTTCGTTTTCGATCGCGCCCCTTTTGGGGGGCGCGCCTTTCCCCCCTGCAGGCTGGGCCCCGGCGAGCGGCGGGGCGGCCGCGGACCGTCGGCCCGGACAGCGGCGGCGCTGATGGGCGGCAACCCGACCCCAAGAGGGGCGGACAGGGGGCCGACCGCGACGACGACGACGTCGACGACGACGGCGACGACGACGGCGACGACGACGGCGACGACGAGCGAAAGCGAGAGCGAGAGAGAGAGAGAGAGAGAGAGAGAGAGAGAGAGAGAACGACATCAGGGCCACGAGGGGCGCGAAGTAGGGCACGCATGGCGACGGCGGGGACGCGAAGGGAATGCGCATGGGGCCGCGAAATGGCGGACGAGCGGGGGCCACGAAGGGTAGATAACGCGGGCCCACGGGGGGCAACGACGGGGCCGCTGAGGATAGCAACTGGGCCACGTAGGACAGCGATGGGGCCGCGGAGGCGACAGCGGGGCCGCGGAGGGCACGCGCGCGGGGCCGCGACGGGCGCGAACGAGCGGGGGCCACGAAGGGCATGCGCATACTGGGCCGCGGAGGGCAAGGACGCGGCCGCGAAGGGCAGCGACGGGGCCGCGATGGGCAGCGAGGGGGCCGCGAAGGGCGACTAATTTGGCGCCGCGGTCGCAGGTGGCGCCGCGCCTGCGGCAGGCATGCGTTCTCGCCATCCCGAAAATGGTCTCTCGGTCCCTCCTCTGCGCAACCCGGCACTGCGCCCTCCACTCCTGGCCCCGTGCAATCGACTCTGCAGCTGTGCCATTGCCGGTTACTTCGCCAACGTCGACACCGTTGCATCCTGGATCCGGCAAGGGTTGTCTTGACGTCCGCGGGGGCCCCCCGCGCCTCCTGGCCCCCCTTGACGCGGGCGACCTCGCCGGCGCCCCATGGGCAGCGCGCTGCGACGCGGCGCTCGCCGCCGCGTTCCTTGCGCCCCCTCTCGCTGATCGGCGCAATATTGCTGCATATCCTCGTTTCCATACTGGGGTTCGGTTCCCGCGGCGCCCCATGACGCGACCACCTGGGTGGCCCCTGGTGCCCCGGCGCCCTCCCGCGCATCGTCCGACCTGCGCTCCTCGGTAGCCTTTAGTGCCATTTTATTTCCTTTTTTCCGCCTGAATTTATTTTGGCAGTTCCTTTCGTTGCGCAGTCTTTGGCGACGTTTCCGTGCCCTCCACAGCTGTGACGCGTGGGCCCTTTTACCCTTGCCTTATGCTTTGCTCGCTTCGTTCGCGTCGCCATTCCCACTCATGTCCACCCCATTCCAAGTCCATCAGTTTCCAATTTCGCCATAGCAACTAAACTCGTTCGCGCCCGCGCCCCATTCAACCATATCTTCGTCAGGAACTCGGCTAATATCCACGGAGCACTTGCTTTCCGCGTCGGGGTCAAGTCTTCTCTTTCGGGCCCAATCCACACACATGATGAAGAATTCTGGGTAGGTGTCAGCATTGAAACATTCTGGCGTCTTGAAGCAGTTCTGACGCCAGTCGCCCAACCAATCGCATGCGTGGGTCATGATGGCCCTCGGGGCAGTGACCCCGATCGGCAAGGGTAGGAGCGTGCGCTCCAGTACTTCCCAAGGGACTCTACCAACGCACTCCATTGTTCCAGCTGCGCCACCGGTTCGTGGACCTTCTTGGGTCTTGCTGGACGGCAAAGTAATCTGGTATGCTTTCGGGTGCGACATTAAACCGCCTCGCTCATGCAAGCCTTTGGGTTTTCCCCGCGGCTCCGTTCCCTCCTATATCTTATTCAACAATACCAGAGATCCTCATCCAAAATCGAATAATCGCCACCGTCGATCTTATGTTCCTGTAGCGCCGTCTTCCTCCCTCTTGCTGGCTGACGCTGCGGTGTACTCGCTCATGGTTTACCTCCTGGTCATATTTCCAAGAAAAACTCGCCCTCTTCGTCATCGGGTAGCGCTCCATCCATGGTTTCGGGCCTCTTGCTCACATGATTCAGGGTTGTCTGATCACTTATTGTTCCGCTCCCTGAACTTGGCCCGGTCGCCGCCGAACATTATCAACTGTTGAACGGCCTTGTGCTCGCTGACTGGTTTGTTTCCACCTCCTCCAGCCCTCGTGCTTCCAGTGGGCTGTATGACCTCGGCGACTTTGACGGCGTGCTCCGTGGCTTTCGCTTGGCGTAGGTGTTCGGTCCTCGCGTGCTCGCTGTTGAACTGTTCCTCGCAATGCTTCTCGCAGTTGGTGACAGATATCAGAATGGCATTCATGCAGCAACTCATTTGCGCCATCGTGAACGCCTCGTCCTCGTCAGCCGCCCTGGTGCCCACTGAGGCGCTGCGTTCGAAGAGCGGCCTCAAGCCTTCGCGGTTGCATTTGAGAACAGCGGCAACGTCCGAGAAATTTTACATATGGCAGCCGGCGCAGCACAGTCCCACAAATCGGTTCGCGCTCAGGCTGTTCCAGCTCTCTCGGATCTCGGGTAACGTCGCATAAAACTTCCGGGTCAGCCATGCCTGTGTTCGGTGGAACGGACGCGGCTGCAGCTGCGGCCGCCCCAGGGAGACAAGTACTTCGTGCAATTGACCGCGCGCGCGCTGGAAACCGCGGGGCGATGAGCGGACTTCGCGGACCCTGTGCGGGCGATATTAATACCAGGGTGATAATAAAGTTCGGGGGCTCTGGCGGGGATGGAAAAATATTTTCCCGGAGAAGGTGAAGTTAGGATGATGATAGTGACGCTGGCGATGATCATGGCGATGGTGATCATGGGCGCTCGGCAGAAGACTGAGTCGAGAGATCCCGATGCTCGCGCAACTTGCCAGCAGGCGCTCGGCGCAAGACTGACTCAAGAGACCTCGGGGCCCGCGGCTAACTATACAACTTGCCAGCAGGCTCTCGGCACAAGACTGACTCGAAAGATCTCGAGGCCCGCGCCTACATATTGCCAGCGCAAGAGTGGTCGTTGGCCGATCTGGGCAAGAAACCTTTCTTGCGCTGGACTTCGAACCATTCCCCCATGCAAGCGCGGCATCTTTGGAGCCGCCCTTGCATGGGAGGCACTTGGTGCACGCTTGGGCGGCAGCGCTTGCCTCCTCGAAGGCGGCGGACTTCGGCTCGGCCGCCGCGGGGCCCCTGCAGGGCATGGACTTGTGCTTGGCCTTGGCCTCGGCCAAGTCGTTGTCGCCGGCCTCCTGGAGCTCGTTGATCCACTCGTTGCCTCGGGCGCGCATCGCGTTGATGCCCGCGAGCGCTTGGCGGCCCTCGCCTCGGATCTTGAGCGGCGCGCTCGATCCAGCGACCCGCCCACACGCCGCAGGACCAGGCGTCGGCTTGGAACATCACGCTGCTCGGTGCAGGGCAGTTCTCGCCAGGGCCAACGGCGCTGAGCTTGCGGAAGATCCTCGCGGCGGCCTCGGGAGGCCACGCGCGAACCCGACATGCGATTGCTGGGGAGGAGGGTGGGGTTCACTTCGCTCGGCAGCTCCCGAGCAAAAAGAACCCTGCCTCCCCCCCAGACATCGCGGGGCGTCGGTGTGAGTTCGCACGTGGCCCTTTTGGGCCTGCTTGGCGTTCTCGGACGGCTACTTGAGGGCGTCGCGGCACTCCGCCGCGACGCCCCCGCCGACCCGCGAAACCTTGGCGGGCACTCCGCCCGCGACGACCCTCCGCCCCAGCCCCTGACGGCCCTCCGCCCCGGCCCCGCGGCCCCCCGCCCCTGCCCCGCGACGACCCTCCCTTCCCCTGACGACCCTCCGCCCCAGCCCCACGACGACCCTCCGCCCCTCCCCCGACGACTCGCGACGACCCCCAGTGGCACGACGACCCACGGCGACCACCCGTACGCAACCGACGACCCTCGCCCCCCCCGCCCCCCGCCCGCCCCCGTCGTGCGCGCTTGCTTGCCTGCTGCTCCTTTGCCGCCTCCCTTCCCCCCTCTCCTCCTGCATGGGTATGTCTGCTCGCCGCGTTTTTCCTCCTCCTCCTCCTCCCCCGCCCCCCCCTCGCCGGACAGCACAGCCTGCCCGGAAGCAGCGCGGCGGCGCGCAGGTCTGCAAAACAGGCCTCCGGCTTGAGCTCTGGCAACGGCTTCAGCCCGCCGGCCAGAGGCTGAGCGCTGCGCTCCGCCGAGCCGGACCGCCGCCTCGGGGCATTCCATGGTTTGTGCTTATTTGTTTGTGTGCCCCAGGTGCCTAGGATTTGTTCTGAAGCAATGTTGCCCAGGCCCTCTGCGCTCGTGCCGCCGGATGCAAGGATGACGTTGTTCAATTTTTGCGTGGACTTGTGTAGGGAGCCCCCCCCCTGACTGAAGTCGGGCATTCTCGCTGCTACAAATGCCCCCGCCCAGGGTGCCTCCAAGATTCGCTCCAAAACGGAACGGAACACTGGAGGCACCTTAGGGCATGGGGCATTTGTAGCAACCGCCGACCTTGACGTAGGCGCAGTGCGCAGGCGCCTCGGGATCTCGGAATGCGCGCAGGCCAAGACGTGCTGGGCCGCATCGACTCTCTCGGCCCAGAGCTTCTGCCCCCCGGGCTGCTGGGCGGCGGGTTCGTCCTTGACCTGGCCCTCTCGAGCCCGGGCGACGGCCGCCGTGGGTCCGACCGCCAGAACCAGCGCGCGCGCTGTGCCCAGCTCGAGGGCGTCGCCCTCGACGATCTGCTCGCAGTTCGTGGTCGCGTACTCCTTGGCGAGCTCGGTGCGGCGAGCCAGTCTGGTTTGCCGCCAGTCAAGCTTGTGCGGCTTGGGGAACGTGCAGTCCTGCTCGATCGTGACCTGTGGCGCTCGGGACTCACAGGCACTCGCTAGCTTCCGCCTGCTTCTGCTTCGTGTCGCGTCCGCCTGATTCCGCCAACTTTCCGCCAAATTCCGCCGCTGCCGCCGTCGCTTCCGCCGTTTACACTTGCTTCCGCCGCCTCAGTCGGAAGCAGGCGGAAGCTAACGAATGCCTGTGAGCCCCCCAGCCTCGCTGCTCTCGATCTGGGAGATCGCCGCGGCCCCCACCTCGAGGGCGCGCAGGCGGTGCGCGTCCTCGGTGCCCAGGACTCGCCAGACGCCCTGCACTCTGCCGCGCCTGCCCTCGTGGACGCCCTCCTCGGTGACGCGCGCCCCCGTGCCGTGCCAGGGGAGCTCCTCGCAAGCCTCGAGGCATGTTTTCTTCTTGCGTTCTGCTGCGCCTTCTGCTTCTGGTTGAACTTATTGGAGAAGCTCGCCCGCGCCTTCGGCGGCCTGCCTCTGAGCTCCGCCTTGGCCACGCCTCGGCCCAGGTGCTCGAGCGAGGCCTCGCCGCCCGTCTTGGCCTTCTCGCGCTGCCACTCGCGCGCGCGCGCTGCCCCGGGAACTGGCCCGCGAACTTGGGCGCCCACCTGTTCTTGCGAGATGCTGTCCGTTTCACATTGATTCGGCCCTCGCGGGCGCGCGGGAACAAGATATCCTTGCTCCGCTCTTCTGGCGTTCTGAGCATGTCCGTCTGCTCGTCGGAGCTCCAGGAGGCATGGGTTCTCGCCCCGCTCGCAGTCCCTGGTCAAATCGTTGTTGTGGAGGCGGGTCCCGTCGAGGACGCTCCACTCGGGCACGGGCGGCGCGCGCTCGGGCCAGCTCTGGGTGCCCACAAGGCGCCCCCTCGCGAGGCTGTTCTCGATGCCGCGGCCGGGCTCGATGGCGTAGCTCCACGGCTTCATGCCCGGCATGGCCCTGAGCTCGCCCTGCTCCGTCGGCCGGGCCGCGAGCACATGGTTCGCCTGCAGCCCTTGGAGCGGCGCCGCGTCGTTGCTATTCTCGCGGAAGCGGGCGTAGGGCTCGGGGACGCAGTTGAAGCGCTCGCAGGGCCCCCATTTGGGTCGGGGACATGCACTGCTTCTGGGGCTCGTCCTTGGCCTTCTGGATCCAGTCCTGCTCCATGGCCCAATGCTTCTCGGCCTTGACCTCGCGGATCGCGGCCTTGAGCTGGCTGTGCTCGCGGGTGCCCGGCCCCTGCAAGGAGCTCGCGACGTCGGGGGCCATGGGCGCGTAGATCGCAGTCTGGGGCCACGCTCGGAGCGCCAGAGGCAGTCTGCGAACGCGAGGCTCTGGCCGTGCTGCTGCGCGATGAAGTCGATGGTCCAGGAAGCGACCAGCTCGCGGGCTCTGGTCTGCCCCCGCGCGTCGACGGCCTCGAAGACCTTCGCGCGGTGAGAACTCGAGCAGAGCGTTGCGCCGGCCTTTGAGCAATGCTCCTAGGGGCTCGCCTGCTCAGAAGCGCCCCGTCTCGCCATCGCTCCGATCGCAGGTTGCGTCGCGCCGCCGGGTGCCCCCCTCGACGTTCGCGTCGCCCAGTCGGCAGCGCCTTGCGCGGAGAACAAGGGGCGCGCTGCGTGTCTCGACGAGCTGAGGCCCCCCTCTCGGGTCGAGCCAGCCCTCGACCGCGGAGATGTTGATGGCGCTGATCCTGCCCCTGTCCCCCGCGCTCGAGTAGGCCTGCTCCGCTCGCGCTTTCTGGTCGGAGTGCTGTGCCGCGTGCTTGGCCTTCTCCGCCTCGAAGGCTGCCTGGTCCTCCACGGACGGCGTCTGGCGGCGTTTATTGCGGAGGTTCTGGATGCGTTACTTGGCGCCTGCGGCGTGCGCCTCGCCCTCGTGGATGCACGCGTTCTTCCCGCGCGGGGGCTTGGGCCAGAGCGCGGCGGAGTCGACGGCGACCGCGCTCGCGCCGGCCCCCTGCCGGGCGAAGGTCTCGGGGCCGCCGACGAAGAGTTGGAAGTCCTCGGAGCTGCCCCTCGCGACCAGGGGCACGAACCTAGTGGTAGTACTACTATTAATAAACATAATTACTAGTAGTAGCAACTGGTAGTTGTCGAGGTAGTTAATAATAGCAGTACTTAGTCGTGGAAGTAGTAGTAGTAGTAGTAGTAGTAGTAGTAGTAGTGGAAGAAGAAGTAGGCGTAGAAGAAGAAGTAGTAGTAGTAGTAGTTGTAGTAGTAGTAGTAGTAGTAGTAGTAGTCGTAGTAGTAGTAGTAGTAGTAGTAGTAGTAGTAGTAGTAGTAGTAGTAGTAGTAGTAATAGTAGTAGTAGTAGTAGTAGTAGTAGTAGTAATAGTAGTACTAGTACTGCCACTGAAACTAATAGCCGTAGTTACTGTTAGAAGTAGTAATTACGAATCGTAGTTACTAGTGTTAGTAGTAGCTAGTAGTAGCTGCTTAGTAGTTACTACTAGCCGTAGTTTAATTCCTCGAGCCAGAGGGGGTGCGCAGGGGGTGGTCTCTCACCGCGGCCGCTATCCACGGCATTGTTTCTCGACGCCAGAGGGGGTGCGCAGGGGGTGGTCTCTCGCCGCGGCCGCCGTCCACGACACTGTCGAAAGGCTTCGCAGGCGCGGCAATTTCTCTACGCCAGAGGGGGGTGGTCTCTCACCGCGGCCGCTATCCACGACGCTGTTTCTCGACGCCAGAGGGGGTGCGAAGGGGGTGGTCTTTCGCCGCAGACGCCGCCCACGACGCTGTCGAAAAGCTTAGCAGGCGCTGCAGTTTCTCGACGCCAGAGGGGGTGCGCAGGGGGTGATCTCTAACTGCGGCCGCTATCCACGACACTATTTCTCGACGCCAGAGGGGGTGCGCAAGGCGGAGGTCTCTCACCGCGGCCGCTATCTACGACAGCGCCGAAAAGCCTAGCAGGCGCGGCAATGTCTCGACGCCAGAGGGGGCGCGCAGGGGGTGGTCTCTCACCGCGACCGCTATCCACGACGCTGTTTCTCGACGCCAGAAGGAGTGCGCAAGGGGTGGTCTCTCATCGCTGCCGCCCGCTACCCACGACACCATCGGAAAAAAAAAAAAAAAAAAAAAAAAAAAAAAAAAAAAAAAAAAAAAGCAAGCGCGGCAATCTCTCGACGCCAGAGGGGGCGCGCATGGGGGTGGTCTCTCACCGCGGCCGCTATCCACGACGCTGCCGAAAAGCCTCGCAGGCGCGGCCATCTCTCAACGCCGGAGGGGCTGTGCATGAGTGGTCTCTCGCCGCGTCCGCTATCCACGACGCTGTTTCTCGGCGCCAGAGGGGGTGCGCAAGGGGTGGTCTCCCACCGCGGCCGCTATCCACGACGCGGTCGACACGCATCCCAGGCGCTGCAATTTCTCGACGCCAGAGGGGGTGCGCAGGGGGTGGTCTCTCGCCGCGGCCGCTACCCACGACACTGTCGAAATGCTCGGCAGGCGCGGCAGTTTATCGACGCCAGAGGGGGTGCGCAGGGGGTGGTCTCTCACCGCGGCTGCTACCCACGACGCTGTCGAAAAGCCTAGCAGGCGAAGCAATTCCTCGACGCCAGAGGGGGTGCGCAGGGGGTGGTCTCTCACCGCGGCCGCTATCCACGACAGTGTCGAAAAGCTTAGCAGGCGCTGCAAATTCTCGACGCCAGAGGGGGTGCGCAGGGGGTGGTCTCTCACCGCGGCCGCTATCCACGACACTGTTTCTCGACGCCAGAGGGGGTGCGCAGGGGGTGGTCTCTCACCGCGGCCGCTTCCCACGACAGTCCCGAAAAGCCGAGCAGGGCGGCAATTTCTCGACGCCAGAGGGGGTGCGCAGGGGGGGGGGTCTCTCACCGCGGCCGCAATCCACGGCATTGTTTCTCGACGCCAGAGGGGTGCGCAGGGGGGGGTCTCTCGCCGCGGCCGCTGTCCACGACACTGTCGAGAAGCGTCGTAGGCGTGGCAAAACTCTGGAAGGGGGTGCGCAAGGGTTGGTCTCTCACCGCGGCTGCTATCCACGACGCTGTTTCTCGACGCCAGAGAGGGGTGCGCAGGGGGTGGTCTCTAACCGCGGCCGCTATCCACGGCGCTGCAGAAACGCGTAGCAAGCGCTGCAATTTCTCGACGCCAGAGGGGGCGCGCAAGGGGTGGTCTCTCACCGCGGCCGTCATCCACGACACTGTTTCTCCACGTTAGAAGGGGTGCTCAGGGGGTGGTCTCTCGCCGCGGCCGCTATCCACGACGCTGTCGAAAAGCATGACAGGCGCGGCAATTTCTCGACGCCAGAAGGGGGTGCGCAGGGGGTGGTCTCTCACCGCGGCCGCTATCCACGACACTGTCGAAAGCCTAGCAGGCGCGGCAATTTCTCGACGCCAGAAGGGGTGCGCAGGGGGTGGTCTCTCACCACGGCCGCTACCCACGACACGGTCGACATGCTTGGCAGGCGCGGCAATTTCTCGACGCCAGAGGGGGTGCGCAAGGGGTGGTCTCTCACCGCGGCCGCTATCCACGACACTGTCGACATGCTCGGCAGGCGCGGAAATTTCTCGACGCCAGAAGGGGTGCGCAAGGGGTGGTCTCTCGCCGCGGCCGTTACCCACGACACTGTCGAAAAGCGTAGCAGGCGGCAGTTTCTCGACGCCAGAAGGGGTGCGCAGGGGGTGGTCTCTCACCGCGGCCACTATCCACGACGCTGCCGAAGAAGCTTCGCAGGCGCGGCAATTGCTCTACGCCAGAAGGGGGTGCGCAGGAGTGGTCTCTCACCGCGGCCGCCATCCACGGTGCTGCCGAAAAGCCTAGCAGGCGCTGCACTTTCTTGACGCCAGAAGGGGGTGCGCAGGGGGTGGTCTTCTCACCGCGGCCGCTATCCACGACACTGTCGACATGCCTAGCAGGCGCGGCCATTTCTCAACGCCGGAGGGGCTGTGCAGGAGTGGTCTCTCGCCGCGGCCGCTATCCACGACGCTGTCGAAAAAGCTTAGCAGGTGCGGCAATTTCTCGACGCCAGAGGGGGTGCGCAGAGGGTGGTCTCTCACCGCGGCCGCTATCCACGACACTGTCGACATGCTCAGCAGGCGCGGCAATCTCTCGACGCCAGAGGGGGTGCGCAGGGGGTGGTCTCTCACCGCGGCCGCTATCCACGACGCTGTCGACATGCTTGGCAGGCGCGGCAGTTTATCGACGCCAGAGGGGGTGCGCATGGGGTGGTCTCTCACCGCGGCCGCAATCCTTGGCGTTCGCCCAGGCACAGCAAGCATGGCATATTCTCGAAACCATAAGAGGGTGCGCAAAGGGAAGTCTCTCACCGCGGCCGCAACCCGTGACGTTCGTCCAGACACAGCAGGCATGGCACAGTCTCGAGACCATAGGGGGTGGTCTCTCACCGCGGCCGTTATTCGCGACGGCCGTCCAGGCACAGCGGGCGTGAACACGCGCGACCTTGCATCAGTCTGTGGGGTTCCTCGGTAATGTAATTTTTGGATTCGGCGCGTTAGGTTTTTCATTTGTAGAAACTGATTATTATTAATCGCTTCCAATCTCGCGCGCGGGGGCGGGTGTCCATGGCGGGCCACAGCGGGGGGCGAACAACCCCGGGGCTGAAAAAGTTCGGGCCCTGGGGGGGGGGCGACGGGGGGGGGTGGGGGATATGGCGAAGAGGAGAAGGAACCCTGCCCTGCTGTCTCAGCCTCGAGCCTCTTGGCCTCGAGTTCCCGTGGGAGCTCGCAGCAGACTCGGCCGCCTCGTAGGGCGAGGTTCTCAGCTTCTCGCGCGAGCTCGGGGCCGCGAGGTCGCCGGACCCCGGGGGCTCGACGAGCTCGTCTGCTTCGTCGGCGCGGTCATCGGAGTCTCGCTGCAAAGCTGCAATGGCTCGAATCGCAAATCCTGGAGCCAACGCGGCTACGGAAAGTTGAAGGCTTCTGGCTGTTGTTGGCGCGTCCTTGTTCGCTACTTTTTGCCTTCTTGTTGTCAGAATTATGTTGCGTGCCTGTCGTTGGAGCTTATTGGTCCCCGCTTGTGGTTCTTGTTTGTTTTGTTGCTATCGTGGCTGGCTGCTGCGTTGGATGATGGCGTTGCTGTTGTGTTTGCTGCTCTTCTGCTATTGTGCGCGGTGCAGTTGTTGTGCTGGTTGATTTTGATGTTGTTTGTATTGTTGCTGTTGTTGCTTGCGCATGTGCTACTTGCGTGTGATTTTGTTATTGCTGTCGTCGGTTATGTTGCTCTGGCCCCTCTCTCTCATGTTTATATTTCTCTCTGTATACATATATATATATATATATATATATATATATATATATATATATATATATCAGTTTATGTGTTGTGTCTCTTCCTTCAGGCGTCCTCGAGGCCAGCGGTCGCCTCGCTGAGGGCCCCCGTCACCTCGTCCTCACTCTGCTCGAAAGCACCCCGCCCAGAGCTCCCAGCGGCCCCCGAGGCGCCTCGAGGCTGAGTCAGGATTCGGGGCCGAGGCTGGAGGCGATGCAGGGCTCGGCACCGAGTGCGAGGCATCTCGCTGCCTCGTCGTTACGGGCTTGCAGAGGCGCCCGCGCTCCTTGCAGGGGTCCAGCTGGGGCTTCTCGTCCAGGGGCTTTTTCCCGGAGCGCATGCTGCCCTCGAGCTTGCAGGAGCCTGTCTTGTCCTCCAGCTTGACCTTTATGTCCTCCACCTTGGCCTCCAGCTTGACCTTCTCGTCCTCCAGTTTGACCCCGAGCTTGACACTGTTGTCCTCGACCTTCTTGTCGTCGGGGCCCTTGCCCCCTGGCGCCCGCTCGTCGCCCGGCGGTTGCTCGACGAAGATCATCGGCGAGACGACGCTCTCGCCGTCGCTATCCGACTCGGCCATGGAGCGTTGCGTCTTCAGCTCGCTTGGGGTGCTTGATCCTGGATGGGCCACGGTTGATTGTTGCTCTTGTTGTGTCATATTGCTGTTGTTGTTTGTCTTGTTGAAGTGTGCCCTTGTTGTTTGTATTGTTGCTGCTTGTTTGTGCAGCTGTTGGTTGTGATCTTGTTGTTGGTATTGTTGCTGTTGTGGCCTGCTGTTGCTGCTGTATGGCTGGCTGCTGTCGTGTACGTTTGCTGTTGAGTGTGAGTGTGTGTGGGCGCGCGTGCGTGAGAGTGCGTGAGAACGCGTGAGTGTGCGAGCGCGCGAGTGCGCGTGTGTGCGCGTGTGTGCGCGTGTGTCTTCTCCGTGCTTATTCTAGCCTCCGTTCCGCGTCCCAGGCAAGCCAGCGCCTACGCCAGCGTTGCCGGCGCCGACGCCAGCGCCATCGCCAACAGCCACCTGCTGCCTCCATCCCTGTCTGTCGGCCGTTTCTCTGTCTCTGTCGCTCGCATCCAGAGCTGTTGAGGTTTAGGCTAGCGCTCAAGCGGCCAGAGCTGGCCGCGCACACGTACGTGGGTCTCGACAGTTCTTGCACATTCATGATGATGTTTCTCCTGGAGAAAAAACTTGCCTGACTATGATTATCACGAATGCAGTCGAAATATTCGAGAGCTACGCTCACGGCGCTGTGTCTGGAGTCTTGGGCTGCTCTTGGGATCCAAGGGGCTGCACAATGGTGATTAACACAGGTCTTGCTGTACTGTGCACTATGCACTTCAGAGTGTGTTCGTGTCGGAGTGGAAGGGGGTTCCCAATGGGAGCTCTGTGCCGCAGACGCGACGTTCGTGGTTAATAATATTTGTTACGTCTACGTTCTATGCGATTACGTTTACGCTCTAGCAAATTATTGTTCTGGTGCATGCTCCACGCTTGTATGTCGGGAGCCCGTGGCACACTGCAAGAGACAGGGGACCGACATATCCGTCAGTTTCTCGATCAACATGTTCCCCTCGATGCAGGCGTGCCAAGGCGGGTTCTCAGCCTGAATCTTCGACGGCAGATTGTAGGCATCAGTAGATGGAGCCACTCGTTGCCGCTGGTAAAAGCGATGGCCTCAAAATATCACATCCCACCCCATCTAAGTGCCCTCAGCGCCGCCAGCAGTTTGAATATTATTGCAGAAACCCCGTCGACGATTTTCCCCACAGGTCTCATCACCATCCAGGCTGATATGCTTGGTGTATTACGTACATCTAGCATCGTTTTCGATACTGACTTCTCCCAGACTTTGCACACGGTCACCTTCTGTCTCAGCCCCACACGGATCCGCGCCAAGTGGACCGCAGGGCGTCGTCAGAAGCAGGAAGCACATCGACTCTGTCGTTCGATTTCCCCCAGTATGGAAGAAACTCTATCTAGGCGCGGAGCTGCACGTTTTCCCCAGCCCCTTTAGATGTTTGATCATTTCGAGTTTCGATTTCGATGTGGATTTGGCACCGGGTTGAGTTGCAATCGTGAGCGCAGTTTTCTTACCAGATGGGCTCAGAGAACCTATGCATAGGCCGAGGTGTGCTCACACGCTCGTCCGCAATGCGCGCTGGAGTTCTGCGCCGATTCCGCGGGCCAACGATCTTCCAGCGCCCGCGCACATTCCCAGAGGACGAGGAAGTCGAGGGGCTGAGGGGGAAGACCTCAACCCACGCCCCCCACGGCGCCGCCGTGGGCGGGCCGCTCGACGCCGCCCACTTGAGACCCCACCAGAGTTCCTGGACCAGCGTGACAGATACACCTAAGCTCAATTGGATAAGCACCGCCAGCACTATTTAGGACAACGTCGGCACCTTGCCCTTCGGGGGACCTGGCAGCGTGTCTTGGGAGGCAGTGTTGGTGAGGTGTATGATTATTTTCTCCAGAGGGCTCGAGAGGACGGCCTGTCGCGTGGCCCCCTCGACATCCTCGACCCGCGATGCTCCCTATTACTCATTCGGTGGTTCGCCGCAAGCCCTAGGCTTGCTGCATGGGCCCCTGTATGTGCACGGCACGCACACGGCAGTGATCACGCATATACTTCATGGCACCTGTGTACGCTACTACCACACTACCATGATAGGTTACGCGTTCAAGGCGCACTTCGTGTATATCTACAAACTCTCGGATTACCGACTCCTGGGCCCCTGGTCTGTACTATTGGCTCTGCTACGCAATCACCGCTGGCCCGTTCCTGGACCCGCCGAGTTTTCAAACGCGTCCGAGGGGGACGGCCCTCTCGGTACCAAGTGATTCGACGAACGACACGGATGATTCCGAAACCCATCCCGGACTTCAAAAAGCAAGTTACCTCAAGAAGTTTGATTTCAGCCACCTCGATGCGCTGACAGTTGAGAAGCTGAACAGCGCGTCGAGAGGCGAGGATATGTATAGAGCGACAGTCAACGGCCGAACAGCCATACCATCATCGTGCACGGGCGTGGACATCCGCGCCGCTTTTGTTCGGTGGCTTCGGCGTGGGTATAAATACAGCCGGCCTCCCAGCCACCCTGAAGCCCGACGCCGCGAAGGTGAACCAAAAGAGTTGCGGGGAAAAAACATTGGGTATATGTGGCGATGATGAGATGCCCTCTAATCCCGCTAGCGGTGCCGCTAGCGGTGGCGTTCCGTTTAAGGTTCGCGCAGAGGGCTTAAAATTCTCTGAGCCATCGCTCTCGCATCGTCGCCCTCCTTCCCATGATACTGAAGGCCCTGAGAGTTTGGCTTCTGTCGTGGAGAGCTGCCGCAGTTACATCTCCTGCTCGGTCGAAGATAAGGACCCCAACACGCTCTGGTTCTTTAATCCCAGGCTCCAGGTGGTTCGATGGATGTCCCTGCTCAGCCGTGCACGCGCGCGCGATGGCGCCGTTGCCCTGCCCCGTTCGTAAACATCTTCACGCTCTATCGATTCCTATATGACAGATCCGTTCCAAAGAAGCCTTCGGAGACGGTATCAAGGGAAGTTCAGGTACGAAAACTTACCGTGCATCTACTCTACCATCAAGCCAAAGTGTTGGCGAGGTGATGCGGCTGCCCCCCCCCCCCCCCCCGAAGGCCGACATCAGTGCACAGATCCTGGGCACTCATGCATGCGTAACATATTAATTCTATTGGTATGCCATCTAGACAGATATACATATGTATTGGACGTGCACTTCGATATCTTTGTGATATTGCCTGGCCTGGTTGGAGTTTCGGATCCCGGGACACTGCAATTCCTCGTCTGGTGAAGGAAGCTCAGACCCTTTTCCCCACCCTCTCCCTCGGGCCGCTGCACGCGTTGCGGGAGGCAGGTGCAAGGGCCAGGCGTACTGGTGGCAGACGCTGGACAGGCGTATGAGGACATCCCCATTCCCCTCATCTGGAGTTGCTTGGACCGCCTGCTCACAGCATTTGATAAGATATTCAAATGTCGCACTGCCAGTTTGTTTTTCTTTTCTTTTTTTGCGCCCGCCGTTCCCACTGTCGCCTAGGTGGAAACGCTGAGGCTCGTCTCTGAGATCGCATCGTCTTCTACTTTAGCAGCCTCAAGAGAGCCCTCGCAGGTTGCATGGGCACGCGGCGCTTCCGACTAGGAAACATTTGCATGGGACAAAAGCGGGGGATCCCTATTGGCGGGCCTTTGCCGGGTGTTGTACTACATATCGTCCCTAGTGAACAAGAATGGCACTGTGATTGTACATGGCCTACTAGACGGAAGAGAATTTGCACGGGGCGCTATGTGGATGATGCTTTACTATTCTCAAACATGTATTGCTATAGCTGCCTCTCCCTAGATATGTCCGAAGTGTATTCAGGAATTGTGAAGTTTAACATCGAGCCTGAGACCAAGGCCCTGGACTGCGAGACTATTGTGGTGTCGTATTTGGAGGTCGACCTACACATATCCTACACGGGCGCACGCGCACTTAGGACTCGCAAGAACGAAGCTTTCGCACTTACGGGCGACCACAAACACTACAAAAAGAAATATCTTTCCCTTCTAGTATGGTACTATGACTGCATGCATGTTAGGACAACTTCGGGGAGAACATAGGGGGCGCCTACACCGATGGGGCGCCTACAGCCTTAATCTGGAAAATTTGATGGTTCTGATGTGCATCGATGTGTTGTTTTTCTTTCGGCTTGGCTGCCCACCACATCTTCTAAAATCGGCATGGGCCTCATTATTCCCTCCAGGGCCCCGACTGGACCTCGTAAGAGCGCGCCTGGCCCTGGTCACCCGCGCCAGCAAGCACCTGATCCCATCATCGCAGTACCTTTTGGCTCAGCTTGGTCAGGATTGTACCAGCATTTCAGCTCTGACACCCTCACCGATCTCGACGGCACCTCTCGCGACCATGTCGTTCGGTTACGGCGGGGGGCGCCCCCAGGGTTGGGGAAACTACGGCGGTGGCCGCAAGGGCGGCGGAGGCGGCAAGGGCTTCGGTCGTGGCCCTGCACCTCGCTACGGCGGGCCCCACGACGGCGGCTACTCTCAGCCGATGGCATCTCAGGGCGGCGGCTTCTGTGACCTGCTCGGCCAGATGAATGGCTTCGTGGACCAGGTCACCGCACTGGGTGCCATGAGCACACTCGGAGCTACGCTTGCGCAGCAGCAGCAGCAACAACAGCAGCCAGGCACCACGTCGTCAGCCCCGACTCCGCCAGCACGCGAGATGGCTGAGGCCGTCGCGTCGGCGCTCGAGAGCCGCGAACGGGACCAGCAGGGCAGCCACCCTGGTGGCGACAGCCGCCTCCGCACGACCGTCGACCGCCTATCGACCCTCGTCATTGGTTCTCCCAGCAAAGCTGGCGGGGGCCAGGACAGCCTCGAGCAGGCCATCGAACGCAGCAGCGTTGTTCGCCGTCTTCGGGCCGACCTTCAAGGCGCATCCCGGACCGTCGAGACCCGCGGCCGCCAGCTGGGCCACCTCCAGCGCACGACCGAGGGCACCGCCGGCGACGTGAGGGCGTTTCGAGCCCTCCTTGAGGGCCGTCCAGACCCACCCACGGCGGACCGCCCGCCGACGAAGGGCGGGGGCCGCGGCGGCGCCGATCGGCGGCGCCGTCAAGACGAACCCAGGCGATATCCCCATGGCGCGGAACCTCGTCGACTATGGGGCCCACCTGGAGCTGATCGGTGCCATTGGCGTTGGTGCGGTCCGCAATGACATGCAGGATCTTACCACTACCCTACAGGAGCCAGCAGGTACAAAGATCGCGTTCGGCGAGTGGTGGGGTCATATCAAGCCCTGCAAGGGCCTGGCGCAATGGAAGACCAAGCTCACCTCGCTCGGCGCGCCGCCCGAGACCATCAAGACCATCGGCGCTTTCAAGGACGTGGGTGAGCTGATCTACAGTCACCTCGCAGAGGATGGATCTTGGAACGCGGAAGCGATGCAGACGATTAAGATCACCAAAACGGACACTACTCAGACCACCGAAATGACCAATACCAAGTCGTTTCAGGGCGCTTCCGCGCCGCAGGTGGGAAGTACGACGAAAATGACTCAATGCATTCAGACCTTCCCTTATACCAAGCTCTTCATCCCATTTATACGTCTGGTGGCGGATTACGCCTGCGAGCATATGATGACCCCTTTCATGTCGGCAATTCCCTTGGCCTCCGCTGGTCGGTTAGCTACGACTGCGTTTGGACATCGTCGGACCAAGCTCCAGTCTGGCTTAGAAGCAGCAGCACCAATGGCAGCAGCAGCACTTACCGACTCATATGTATTGTCGTCACCTTTCCCCACTACAATGGATGCTGCTATCGCTTGGGGCACACGTATTGCAGTAAGTTCTTTGTGGGGAGGTGCCGCATGCATGCTCTCGATGTAAGATGTGAATGGCATCTCGTTCCTGACGGCGAGTTTTTGTGTGCAAGTTGTACTGGTTTCTACAGTTTGGCCGATCTCTTGGGCGGTGCTTTTGAATTGCCATAGATGGGTTAGCACTACTTGGGGCACACGTACACACTGTTCTACACCACAGACTTTATTGCTGAGGGCCCGTGCCTTCCGTATGAGATACGTTGCTGAGGTTTTCAGTTTTCACTTGAGCCCTCCGAGGCTCGGAGCCCCCCTGCGAGGCCCACGGAACCCCTCCTGGCGGTGACCTCTGGTGCCTGATGCGGCTCCGACCTTGAGCCTCCAGCTGTTTTTCTGATTGACCTACCCTCCCTGCAATGTCTGGGACGGTCTGTGCGTGCATGCGTGCGTGTTTTTCCCAGTGCCTATTCTAGCCTCCGTTCCGCGCCCCAGGCAAGCCAGCGCCGGCGCCAGCGTTGCCAGCGCCAACGCCAGCACCATCGCCAACAGCCACCTGCTGCCTCCATCCCTGTCTGTCTGCCGTCTCTCTCTCTCTCTCTCTCTCTCACTCGTATCCAGAGCTGTTGAGGTTTAGGCTAGCGCTCAAGCGGCCAGAGCTGGCCGCGCACACGCACGTGGGTCTCGACAGTTCTTGCGCATTCATGATGATGTTTCTTCTGGAGAAAGAACTTGCTTGACTGAGTATCACGAATGCTGTCAAAATACTCGAGAGCTACGCTCACGGCACTCTGTCTGGAGTCTTGGGCTGCTCTTGGGATCCAAGGGGCTGTGCAGCGGTGATTCTCACAGGTCTTGCTGTACTATGCACTTCAGAGGGAGAGAGAGAGAGAGAGAGAGAGAGAGAGAGAGAGAGAGAGAGAAAGTGCGTGTGTGTGTGTGTGCGTGCGTGCGTGCATGCGCGTGTTAGCGCGTTTGTGCGCGCGCGCGTTTGCGCGCGCGCGCGCTCGCACGACCGCCAGGTGTCGAGGTTCAACCCTCGGCCCCCGGGTCGAGGGCCCAGGGCCCTGGAGTCCAAGCTGGGCGACCCTCGGATCTAGGATCCGAGGTGATCGCCGATGCTCGAGACCAAGATCTCGGACCCTCGATCCGAAGACGAAGGATCGAGCCAGCTTGATGGCAGTCTGGGCCCGAGAAGACGGCGACGAAGGAGATCGACTGTCGCCGAGGC
Organism: Prorocentrum cordatum; assembly: GCA_963575745.1. Taxonomy (NCBI): domain Eukaryota; class Dinophyceae; order Prorocentrales; family Prorocentraceae; genus Prorocentrum; species Prorocentrum cordatum. Next base: position 59,157 of record CAUYUJ010018590.1, read on the forward strand.
TCGATCCTCGAGACTCGGATGTCGAGCGCGAGATCTTCGAGTCTAAGTGTTGCGATCCTCGGATCCAGGCTCCACGGCATACAGAGATGCTTGGCACCGAGATCTCGGATCCTCGATCCGAGGGAGGAGGATCGAGCCTCCTTGATGGCGGTCTGGGCGCCCGAGGGCGGCGAGGGCAGCGATCCACGATCGCCGAGGCTCGATCCTCGAGCCGCGGATGTCGAGCCCGGAATCTTCGAGTCCGAGCCTGGCGATCCTCGGATGCACGACCTAAGGCGTTCGAAGGTGCTCGGACTCAAGATCTCGGGCATCGAGCCTGCTGAATTGCAGCCTGGCCCCAAGGACGGTGACGAGGGCGACCTGCGATCGCCGAGGCTCGACACTCGACCCTCGGATCGCGAGCCCGAGATCTCCGAGTCCAAGCGTGGCGACCCTCGGCCCTAGGATCCAAGGCGCCCGAAGATGCTCGGAACCATGATCTCGAATCCTCGATCCGACGATCGAGCCTCCTCGACGGCGGCCCGGGCTTGACGACGGCGACGGTGGCGACCGACGATCGCCGAGGCTCGACCCTCGGGTCGCGAACCCGAGATCTTCGAGCCCGGGCCTGGCGATCCTTAGATCTACGACCCATGGTGCTCGAAGATGCTCGGACTCAAGATCTCGGATCCTCGATCTGAGGACGATGGATCGAGCCCGCTTGATTGCTCGATGCTTGGCCGAGGGTCACTCGGCGAGGGGGGGTGGCACCCCGCTGCTTGGAACGCCGTCCGCGCGTGCTCGAACGCTCGCTCGGAGCTTGAAAAGCAAATTGGGATCGACCGCGTGCCTCGAGACGCTCGCGCGGCACCCTCGCAGCGAAAAAGCACGGGGTCGCTTGGCTCGGGGCGCTCGTGCGCCGGGCTCTCGGGCGCCCACGAGCACGGACGCGTCGGCCCCTGACTCGGCCTTCGCGACGGCCTGGCTTCTCTCGGGCTCGCGCTGGTTAGCGATCTTGCCGTAGTCGGCGCGGGCCCTGGCGAACGCGTCGGAATTCAGCTCGATGCGCTGGCCGAGAAACGCTGTCTCGACGCCCTGTTGCCTGGCTGCGCCCGCGCTGTCAAGCTTGGAGCGCTTGCCCTGGTAGCTCCGCTCCTGGAGCTCGCGCGCAATGTCGGCCGTCCTCTTCGCGCTCCAGCGCCACTTGACGACCGCTTGCGCGGTGGCCTTGGCGGCGTCAGGGCCCGCCGCCGCGCCGCCCTGGCGGCGCCAAGTGACGAACTGCGTGGCCTTGCTCGGGGTCGACTCGAAGAGCTGCTCGGAATTCGCGCCGAAGGACTCCTCGCCCCACTCCTCGACGGGCTCGAACTTTCTGTTGATCGGAAGCACGAGGTCGTGGAGGTGGAGGAGCTCGGTGGGGGTGTCGGGGGCGGTCTTCCCGACGCGCTCGGCGTGGGGGCCGCGGGTGAGGCGCCGGGCGTTCTCGGCGCCGAGCTCGATGCCTTTCTTCGCGGCAAACTCGTGCGTCTTGGCCTTGGAGCGCGGCGCGGGCCAGAAGAGGTTCTCGGGCGGCTCTCCGCGATTCTCGGAGATGTCGCAGGCGCGCGCGTCATTCTCTAAGTAAGTCTTGTAGAACAACGCCACGGCCAGCTCGATGCGCCTCCTGTCCTTCTCGTTGAAGACGCGCCCGTGCTCGATGATATTGAGAGACCCGCCGCTGTGGACCATCTCGAGAACGGCTTGCTGGGCGCTGCTTGACCACAGGGCGCTCTCGGCCTTGAAGAAGCAGGCCGTCGCCCTCGCTGTATCAGTGCCCTGCGCGCTCGATTGGCACTGGCGCATCTCGGCGATCGCGATCCTGTCCGCGATGAGAGCGAGTTTGTCGAGGATCTTCTCGTACTGCGTGGCCATGCGCTCGAGGATCTCGTGCGGGTTCGGGCTCGCGCTCTGGGCCACCGCCTGCTTGCGGGCCTCGAAGGGGGGGCTCGCCGCCGCGGCGCGCTCGGCGGCCTGGCTCATGGCCCTGGCTCGCAACGCACTCAGGGGCAACGACGTGGGGGGGATAAGCATTCCGGGGGGGGGGGGGGGACGTCGACCTGGAATCGGCGATGCATCGCCGATGCATCGGCGATGCGCGCCCGATCGTGAATCCGCGCGTTCCCGGGCAGGTTCGGCATGCCTATCTCCCCGTATCGCTGCCCCTGGGGCGAAGAGGCTCGGCGCCTCGAAGAGGCTCGAAAGCTTGGCGTCTCGGAGACTCGGGGAAGCTCGGGCCTGGGGAGCTGCGGGGGTAGAGGAGGAGGAAGAAGAGGAGAAGGAGGAGGAGGAAGGGCCACGGACCGAGTGAGGGAAACGCTGGAAAAGAAATTATCTCCAAGGCTTTGCCTGCTCGAAAAACGCGTGCACAATCACATCCAATCGGTCCCCATGGCCCTGCCACATGTTCCTGGGTCGGGAACGGCGGAGAAAGTGAGAATCCCATGGCCCCGCCGCACGTTCGTGGCTTGGGCAAACTGAACTGGCGAGAATCCCACAGCTCTGCCACACGCTCGTGAATGCGGAAGATGATATGGTGAGACCAGCATGGCCATGCTCAGTGTTTTTGATGCTGTTGCTAGTCAACATGAGATGATGCGAACGTAGATGCGCAATTTCCCCCGTGGATTATACAGTTCGGCCTCCGCACCGTCCTCCACAATTAAGTCCTGTTGAACAGGGGAAACAATAAAAAACGCTAAGGGGGTAGGCTTTATTATCGCCCGCGCGCGGTTACCATGAACAAACATATGACTGAAGTCTGTTTTGTTCCCCGGATGGAAACAACACTTGAGCCAAACAGCTGCGGTGCAAATTCCCGCGCATTGCCTCAAGCATTGTGCTGTCTGTTACGCCTGCTCACCCAGTCGGAACGCTAAAAACCAACTCCTCCTCCTCCTCCTCCTCCATATCATCCTCTCCCTCCTCGGGGGCACCCGCGCCCTCCAGGTCCCAGCCAGGCCCCGCCGAGGAGTCAGCAAAAGTTCCCTCGCCAGGAGGCGACGAAAAAATGTCCGGACCTCCGACGGTTTGAACACATCAAATCGAACGTTGTTTGAAATGTTCGGTGTGGATACTAGGGGAAACGAAATTCAAGCGCCAAAACCGTCACACAACTACTCAGGATGAAAAGCGGGTCCCGGAACAGGTCCAGAGCTCCAGGGCACGGGCGCCGAAACAAATCACGACATCGGACGTCTGGAAAAGCCCCCACCCCACCCCGAGATCCATGACCGCCAAACACATCCTGGGCTGAGGGTTTCTTTTGGCTATCTTGTCCGCGTACATCTTCCAGCCGCGAGGCAACCTGCATGATGGTCCTTTGGCCACCCCGAGGTGACCAAGGGTTAGAGAAACATCCAGACAGACACCCCTTGGTGAACAGCCGATCGGACTCGAATGGCTCCCGGCCTCTCTGCAATTATGTTCTGATTTGGGGGGGGACTCGGAATGGCAAATCTTCGTGCTGCACACACACAGCCCCCCAGGTCGTCCCGGCTGGCCTCAATAGCCCCCCCCCCGAGTAGCCCGGGCCGGTCTCCACACCCTAATCCTGGGGTGCGGAGCGCCTAGGGGCGCAGGCGGCGCCAGGGTGCTGAGACCGTCCTAGGCTACTCGGGGAGCTATTGAAGCCAACGCTATGTGTGCAGCCCGACAACTCACTGGCTCGGGATGACCTGTCCAGTTGTTCCTGGACACCCCAGCCCCTGGTGTGGCCAGACGACCAGCGGAGGTGACCTGGACCAGCCGTCGGAGAAGTACACCCCGTATCCGATACCGCGCCGTCGGCACGTCGTGATGCCACAGCGTTGGCGGCGCGCAGAATGGAGTGGGGTGGTGGGGTGAGGGCGTCGTCGACGACGCCGCCGCTTTTTAGGTCTTCGAGCGTTTCCGTCGCGACGGCTGGGCGCGGCCGAGAGAACGGGTAAGGCAGGACCCCAGGAGGTGGCCCGGGGATCCGCTTTGGGCGGATGTCTACTCGGGGGTGGGGCGGAGGGGGGGGGAGGCTCTCAAAGAGAGGGGAGGCAGAAGGCCTGCTGAACGAGCCACCCTCGCGCCATCTTCGAAGGCCACCCCGACCATCGAGGGGCGGCACTGCTGGGGCGTCCGTCCGTGTTCTCAAGGGCCGCCCTCCGCCCCTCCCCCCCCTTTGGCGGGCTTGGGGAACCCTGAACTCTTGCTTCCAGCGACCGTCCGCCGAGGGCGGGCACGCCGAGGCCGATGCCCGTCCTGGGGCCCCTCACTTGCCCACGGCCAAGCCATCCGATGTATTGTTTTTGGCGATACGGGGTCCCCCCCCCCCCTGGGAGTCCCTACCCTTCCCCAGTGCTGGTGTGTCGCACTGGGTCATTTTTTGACGGACCCTGGGCCTGGTGAGGACCTCCAGAGGGCGTTTTCTATGGGTTGGAGGTCTGGGTCTGAAGTGCCCCATTCTGCCCACGACCGCCCTCGAAGAGCACCCCCCGCCTCCAGGCCCTCGCGTGGCATTGTGTCCAAGCACATTGTGGCGGCGGGCAAGCGCGGCAGCGCCACTGGGATACGAGGACGAGGAGGGCGCAGACCTGGAGGTCCCAACAGAACGGCACGAGCGCAAGATCTCGGAGATCCAAGCGGGCTTCTTGGTCACCAGACCCCTGGGTGTTCCCTTGAACGCATTTTTTTCCTGGGGCGGGGGGGGGCATAACGTAACGCCCACCTCGAGGTGTGGTTCCAGCACCACAGCGCCTGTACGCGTCACAACAAGCACCACAGTGCGCAGTACAGTATGCACCGCCACAGCACCAGTGTCTGTTTTTGTTCATCCACACCCTCCTTCGATATCATATGCTGATGTCTGCTGGACGAAGAGGGCGCCCGACGACGACGACGACGACGACGACGACGATCACGACGATACCGGCGATAACGACGATGACCACGACCACGACCACGACCACGACCACGACCACGACGACGACGACGACGACGACGACGACGACGACGACGACGACGACGACGACGACGACGACGACGACGACGACGACGGAGGGGGGGACGGGGACGGGGACGGGGAGAGGGGAGCGGGGACGGGGACGGGGAAGGGTACGACGACGACGGCGACGATGAGGACGACGCCGACGACGAGGACGAGAACGAGGACGACGAGGACGAGAACGACGAAGACGACTACGACGGAGGCCTCTGCAAGTCTCTGGAGGACTCCAGAGGTCTCAGTAGGTTTCCGAGGACCTCTGGAGGCGTCTGGAGGCCTTTCGAGGCCCTCAGCGATGACGACACGGACGAGGACGGGGAGAGGGACAAGACGAGGACAGGGACGAGGACGACGATTACGACGAGGACGAGGACGCGGACAAGGACGACGACGACGACGAGAACGACGACGAGGACGACGGCCGCCTCTGAAGGTCTCCGGAGGTCTACCTCTGGAGGCGTCTGGAGGCACTTCGAAGCCGTCGAAGACGACGACGACGAGGACGGGGACGAGGACGAGGATGACGACGACGACGACGACGACGACGACGAGGACGACGACGACGACGAAGATGACGACGACGCTGATGACGACGACGACGACGAAAGCCGCTTCTGAAAGTCTCTGGAGGTCTCCTGAGGCATACGGAGGTATTCGGAGACCTCTGGAGGCGTCTGGAGGCCCTTCGAGGCCCCCGGCGGCGACGACGAGGACGAGGACGACGACTGCCACGAGAACGAGGAGGACGAGGACGACAAACACGATAGGGACGATGACGACGAAGACGAGGACGACGATGACGACGACGACGACGATGACGACGACGGCGATGACCACGACGACGACGCCGCCGCCGACGGCGACGACGACAACGAGCACGACATCGACGACGACGAAACCGATGGGGACGAGGACGAGGACAAAAACGGTGACGGGGACGGGGACGGGGACGACGACCACGAGCACGACGACGACGACGACGACGACGACGACGACGACGACGACGACGACGGCGGCCCGACGACGACGACGACGACGACTACGACGACGACGACAGCAACGACGACGACGACGACGACGACGACAACCGCCTCGGAAAATTTCGGGAGATGTCCGGAGGCCTAAGGAGATGTCCAGAGGCCTCTGACGGCGTCTGCAGGACCTGCGAGGCCCTCGGACAGGACGACGAACGTTAAAGTAGTACCACAAAAGCCTGCGAGCATCACAATGGTAGTGCCAGAGGCGCGCAACGGGGGGAGCGTTGCGTTATGGGGGCGGAAGAGGGGGGAGGGGCATAACGCGCGATATGGCCCAGAGGCTTTAAAAACACACTCCTTCTCAGCCCGTCGGGCGTCTCTGAGCCCGTTCAGCTCCCGAGAACCCCCCACGATCGAGCCCGCTCCGCGGCCCCTGCGGACTCAATTTCGACCTCGACATCGGGATCGAGCTCGTTCGACTGCCCACTCGGCGGCCGAAGGGGCTCAGACGCCGAACGAGCTCAGAAGGTAACCCTGGTGACCGCAGAGCTCGCTGCGGGCGGCGCTGGAGGCGCCGTCCAAAGGCGTTGAAAGGGGAGGGGAGCTCCAGCGCTGACCCAAGAGATCCGCGTGGACTTCCTGGTTCTGTGCTCACGCCGCACTGTCTGGCGGCGCGCACAGCAGGGGTGACGCGAGGCGGGCGGCCTTCCAACAGGGCGCTAGAAGCCAGGGCCCCCCCCAGAAGGGCGCGGAGGCGTCGTGAGGAAGCTTCTCTCGGAAACCCTCTACTCTAGGCTTCCTGGAAGGCCGCCCCCTCGTGCGCGCCGCGGCACTTCCTGCTCCTGGAAGACCGCGCCCGCCGCTCGCAGCGCCGCGGGCACGGCGGGCACGCCGTCCAGCGGGAGCGGGGACCGCCCTAGCGCCAGCGCCGAGGCTGGCTGCGCCCCTCGAGGCGGTGTGCTCTTGTTGGTCGCGGCGGCCGGCGCCACGGAGGGCGTGTGCACCGTCTTCGCGCCCGTCCTCACGTCGACCACCGAAGACTGGAGGGTGTTGGCCTTCGTGATCACCTCCTGCGTGGCCGCCACCGCGTCTTTGCAGTCCCCGCTGACGTCGTCGGTGCGGCCAGAGAGGCAGGGCAGGATGCCCTGCTGCAGCACGCTGCAAAACCTGGTGATCTCCCTGCTGCACACGAACGGCACAGACTTGCCCACGTCCTGGCGGCAGGCCTGCGACACGTCCTCGCGGTGCTCGCCGAGGCAGTGCACCTGCGAGCGGGCCGCGCCGCAGTGCTTGACGAGGTCCGCGCGGCAGGACGCTGGGGCTCTCCTCGAACTGTTCGCGCCACTGTGGATGAGCGGCAGCATGTTGTTCTGGAAGCTCTCTGGGACGTGCTGGAGCATGTCCATGATCAATGGATCTGGCGCGCCGAATGGGCCCTCCTGGATGCCCCGCAAGCCCATCGAACTGAGGCCTCCGGGCTCCTCCACCATCACCAAAGGGCCCGGGAACAGGTCGTGGAACAAATCGACCCCCATGCCGGACCTGCGCGCCCCAAGCTGCGGACCCGCCCGATGCCCGGAGAAGGGGAGCTCGTGATGCGTCGGCCCCTGGGCACCCTGCGCCTCGCGCGCCCTCTGCGGCGCTGCCCCCGCCAGCTCAGGGAACACCCTCTCGAAGCGCATCATGTGCTCGGACGGCATGCCTGGATGCCCCTGCCGGCGCATCAGCGCGGGCAGCATGCCCTGCCGCTGCATCAGCTCTGGCGGCATGCCCGCGTGCGCGCGCTGCCGCGGAGCGGCGTCCTCGAACTCGATTTGCAGGGGCCCCAGCCGCAGGGGCTCGTGCCCGCTGGGGAGCGCCATAGCCTGTTGGGGCTCTGCGTCAGGCGGGCACCAGGGTGGGGGCGATCTGGCGTTCGAAGAGCCGCCGATCGCTCACGGTTGCGCGATCCTTGTGGCGTCAGAGGCCGACGCTGGGGTCGCCAAGGTACGTGGTGCGAGGAGAGCCAGGAAGAAAACGACGGCACGGCGACGACGGAGCCCGTCCCATCCCCCCTGGACGAGGAGTAAGAGGCCGAGCAGCTTGGACCCCCGAACCTCGACAATTCCCTAGGCGTCCCTCTTCCCAGAAACGCACCAAAGCGGACGGCCCCCAGGCAGCAGCAAGGTCTCGCCTGGGTCTGCGTGGTACTACACTCCGCTGGACCTCCCTTGAGAATAGAAATCCGCCGATCCGGCGTGTGAGTTTCAAGGAGTCTCAGCTACAGCCTCGAGGCTGAGCCTCAGCCTCTGGGGGGGTTGCCGGGGTGGCTCTGCCGGGGAAGGGGGGGTGGGGGGGGGGGGTGCGAGTTTCCGGCGGATGCGTTTTTTGACACCCCTCACAAGGATCGTGGCCTCCGAGGGGGTTCCGAACTCGAGTACCACCCCTCCCGCACCAAGAGGCTCCGAGGAGGCCTCCAAGAGGCCCCAAGGGGCGCAGAAGAGGCCCCCAAGAAGCCCCAAGAGGCTCCCAAGAGACCCCCAAGAGGCCCTCTAGTGGCCCCAAGAGGCCCAAGAGGCCCCCAAGAAGCCCCAAGAGGCGCCCAAGAGGCCCCCAGAAGTCCCAGCCAACCACGAGATCCCAACCAGCATCCATGAGGCCTCTGACCCACCACCCACGCACGGTGGCGGGATAGGCCGACGGCCACTGGATAAATGCTGAGTGAGAGGAGTGGAGGGAAAAAGAGAGGAGGGACGAGGGCGAAGAAGGATCACATCAGTCGGAGCGCCCCGGATCGGCGGCACTCGCCGAAGGCCACTACAATATTTATCGGCGATGCCCTGGGTTATCTGGGTGGAGGTTCTGGCCGATTACCAAACCTTTTCGCTTTGAACAACCCCACGTAATCCCGCGCGCACCAATACCGCGTCTTCTACTGCTGCTAACGATGCTGCGACAATGCTTCTAGTGGTGCTGCGAATGCCTCGAAATAAATGTGGGCACCAAGAATTTGCATGATACCGGAGACAACCCCAATGATAGTCTTTTTAGGGCTATAGGGCTATGGGACTATTGGGTTATAGGGCGATGGGGGCTGTGGGGCTGTAGGGCTATGGGGCCATAGGGCTAAAGGGTTATAGGGCTATAGGGCCATAGGACTATAGGACTTTAGAGCTATAGAGCTATGGGGCTCTGGGGCTATGGGGCCATAGGGCTATAGGGCCACATGGCTATGAATGTATAGGGCTTCAGGGCGATTGGGCTATACGAGCATAGGGCTATAAGGCTACAGGGCTGTAAGGCTACAGGGCTATTGGGCTGTAGGGCTATAAGGCTATAGGGCTATAAGGCTATGGGCCATAGGGCTATAGGGTTATTGGGCTTTTGGGCTACTGGGCTTTTGGGCTATGGGGCTCTAGGGCTATAGAGCTATAGGGCTATATAACCATAGGGCTCTAGGGCTCGATGGCTGTAGGGCTATAAGGCTATAGGGCTATACGGCTACAGGGCTATTGGGCTGTAGGGCTATAAGGCGAAAGGGCTATTGCGCTATGGGGCTATGGGGCTATAAGGCTATAGGGCTATAGGGCTATAAGGCTATAGGGCTATAGGGCTATGGGGCTGTGGGGCACCCGGGCACCCAGGCGGCCGCGAAAATCAATGGGAAACCTCACCTAACCATATTAATCCGCTAGGACCCCTACAGGGGCAAACTCTGATTGGGGAATATAGGTAAGGACCAGACAAGAATGCTCTGGCGCAACTTATGCTGCAAGCAACCGCGAAAAGCAGACGTAGCACCTGCGCGGACCACACCGCACATGCACATCACAATGCCTGTAATCACCTCTTGCGCCACCGACAAACTTAAATTATACATGTGTGTTTGTGTGCGTGGACGCAGGCCCGATACTCCGGTGTATCGCTGGACCCTGAACAAAAAACACTCTCCTGGCAACCGTCATGGAGCAGCGAGCTCTCGCCTGGGTCTGCGTGGCATTCATTCCACTTCGCTGGACCTCCCATGAACGCACGAACGTGGCGAGACTTCCGCGTTTCACGGCCCCCACAGGGAGAGCGAGGGAGAAGGCTGGGTAGAATACGAGCAAGTACTGTGGGAAGTGCAGCGTTCGATCAAAAACTGATGGGGAGCGGATATGTTCAATACGTCTCGCACTCATTGTGTTGCTGCAAGCCTGCTTGTATGGAAAGATAGCCGGCGAGCCACAACATCATGGATCGGGGGAATGAACAAAGACCACGACGGGGCACTCTCGGATTTTTCTGGGCCTGCTCGATGCAACTGTAGACATGATCGACACACGAACCCGGAACGGAATTCAACAATGCGAGGCATCAAAACACCCGATTGGGCGACAAACAATTGCAGTGTTCAAAATATCGATCGTGATGTACCGTGCCAAAAGTTGTGCTGTGTTGTGCCGTGCTGACTTGAGATGTGTCATGCCGCGATGGATTGCGTTGTGCTCTGCAGCGTTGTGGACAAAATCGCCCTTGTCATCCGAATCCTCACCGGACTGATCTGGATCTTAGGCTCGAGCTGCCTGAACGCATAACTGGCCCAAAGCTAGCCGCAATAGAACCGTGTCGGACACTCAATCAGCTCGAACACAACAACCGATTCAGTTCCGAAGCGGGACGAGACGACACGGGGCGCAAAGCACATGGACGCGCCATGGGGCGTGGCAAGGGCGCACGAGGGGATGCGCCTAGGGAGGTGTCAGGAGACGTGCCGTGGACGTGTCAAGGACCTGCCACGAGACGTGCCTGGGACGTGCCTGAGGACGTCATACCAGCAGATGGGGCTCGGTATGTGGGCCCTGTCCTCGTACAGCATGAGACGGCCACTCATGTGATCGGGAAGCGCCTTATTGCCGCCAGGAACGCGCTTAACAATTTACGTGGTGCATGGTCGTTGCCCTTGCTGTATAAGTGGAAGCGAATGATGTTCCTGGGCTGGTTGTCAGAACGCTACCTTGCGTGGACTAGACTCTTTTGCGCGATCGAAAGTTAAGTATGGTCGGCTTGATCAACCTGTAGCGGCTATGGTGAAAACATCAGACGGGCAACATCTCGGAACGGGAGGTGGCGGACGAAGAAATTATGATGACCATGGGCAATAAGCAAGTATCAACATACAGCGTCAAAATGCATGTTCATCGTCTTGGGATGTATCAGGCCTGGTCTCGGGACCCCGAAAAGAATGTACATGTGTTGTGCAGCCTGTTTGACTTGCATGCAGACGCGGGCCGACCTCAACTGGTGCGTGGTAGACCGCGCGAATCTGCCTCACCATGCGTCAGACAATATCAGTAAGATCCGTCTCGTTGACCCTGTACCATTGACCACGCGGGTCCTGTAGTAGTAATCAAGCTGCGGGTCCCAGATCCGCGTGAAGCCGTCTTCCTGTACCAGTTGTCCTACAAGTAGTACCGGTGGACAATCGTTCATTGCGAATGCCGAACTGGATACTCCAATACGCGGCAATGTGAAGTGGATGTGCTCGTTGACGATTCGGTCGCCGTTGGCTGTTTCAAGTATAGGTTCTCGTCCTTGATGCGCGCAGTTAGTTTCGCGCGGTTGAAAATTAACCTTATCTTGGATGTGGTGGGCGCGGCCGCTATCCAATATCCATGTCCGTGACGGCGCTGCTGTGGACCGCGTCGTTGTCTCAGACTCGGGTGAGGGCGTTGCCACCGACGCAGTGTCGTGAGTCGGTGGCGGGTCAAGCACCATGGTAAGTCTGGTGGTCTGCGTGAGCTCGCCATGCAGGTGTTGGGATTCGGTCCGGCAGTCACGCAGAGCTTGCACGCTATCTTTCAGCTACCAGTCTGGCAACGTGCCGAGCACATCTACACATCATCTTGATTGGCCAATGGTTCGTTGTACCTGTCCAGTGCGTTGTTGACCGGATAGGTAATGATATCCACGTTCTTGAGGTCAAAACGGAATTGCCATGGTGATGGGTCGGCTAGTAGCAGTAGCCACACTCGGGCCACATATGCTCGCTCGCGTCGTCTATTGCGTCGCGTCGCTGCTGGAGAGCGGATGCGATCGCGGGTGGATGGTGATTGGCTGGGGCCGCGAGATGCGGATCGGCTGCCGTTTCTGTTACTTCTGGTGGGGGGGCGCCCGCGATGGTGCTCCCGGTTGGAGTTCCGCGATGAGGATCTGGTGCGCTGCGGGGAGCAGGGTGGCCATCCGCGGCACCCCCCCAAACCGCGCGAGTCGGGGCGCCCCGCGCGCCTGGGAGATGGCGCACCTCGGCGTGACCAGCGCGCGCCCCCCGGACTGCGGGAGCCCTGCCGCGCCTTGTAGGGGGAGGACCTGTGGCCCCCCGCATGTCTTGGGGAGGGCGTCCTGTGGCGGGTGTCTTGGCTGGCCGTCCGACTGGGGCCCCTCTCAGGAGTTTCCGCGGCAGGGTCGACGTGCGCGAGTCGGCAGCTGTTTCCATGCTTGCAGTGTAGCTTCGGATATGCGTAAAAGCTGCATGTGGCGGTGTGTGGGTATTTGCAACGATCTTGTAATGGGCAAGAGCCGTGTTTCGCGAACGCGAAAAATAAGTTCCGCTTGGCCTTGTCTTTCGGCGGTGGTCCAGAGGCTCGGCCAATGGAAGGGAGCCTTTTCGCGGGCGTCTCTGCCTGAGATAGAAGGTCGTCGTGGAGGTCGTTGCTTGGGGCGGCTGCCAGAAAAAGCGCGAAGCATTTTGCACCCTTCTCCGTTCTTACAACGTCCAGACTGAAACGCTGCAGATATGACGGAATCATGTCGTGCCGATTCGTTTTCGAGGTTGTGCTGGTTGCGTTCGAATCGGTGCAGTTCGAGGTTGGCTAGCACACGTTGTCGGAGCCACTCGCGTGTTCGATTGGGGTCGTCATGTCTCGTCTTGTTGTAGTCGTGCATGTCCTGCTTCATCCATTGGTGTCTGCGGATCCGAACTCGGAATCATGCCTCGAGTATTATCGTATCGTGTGGTTCGCGGCATTCCAATACTAGATGGTCCCAGTCTACAACAAACCGTTGTAGGTCGTCGTCCCGCATGCATATGAGTTGTATACGTCCAAAGTCATGCATCGTGTCATCGACCGCGGCGACTTTGTAGGAATGGAGTATGGTCCAATACATCTGTCTACCCTTCAAGATGCGGCCAGCTTTGTGTTCCTGAACTGTGAGATCCTTGATGCGGTACCGGAGCTCAGTACTGGGGACTGCCGTGAGTCCAGCAGCGAGTTTACACTCTATGCTTTCGAAACCACCGCTGTCCTGGAGGTCCTCAAACGTAGTGGCTGGTTGTTCCGCGACATAGGAATGCGTAGGCATTGGAAGTGCGCCCAGAGGCGCTGCCAAGAGTGTTTCGGACAATCTGCTGCCACTCTTGTAAATGAGTAGACAGTTATGGTATACGTACAGTATCTGATTCATTAATTGGGGCGGTTCCACTGACAATAAAGCGTGACAATGTCTGTGACGGAACTGGTTGTGGTGGCGATGGTGCACGCGCGGGAGAGACGTGACGCGTCTGGGTGGAGGCCGCTGCCGAAGCGGCACCTGGTGACGAAACGACCATGCGGCGGGGTCAAAGAGGAAGCGTGGCGCGGCGACGAAGCGTGTAAAATACTAGGCGGATAACTTGTGTGAATAGGTACGACCAAGTTATACATTTTTCCGTTGGTAGACGTGAGTGACGAATAGGTTAGCTACTCCTTTTCGAGGGCGCTGCTCGGAGAACAGCGCGATGTGTACACCAATGCCTGAGCCGATACGCTAGCGGTATATAATGCTATAGTGGTGATCTGAGCGGACTTCACACACACACACACTTCGCTGCGTCTTCGTCTCACCACGGTTGGTCCGACCTTCGGCTGCTCGCGGGAGCGTCCAGAGCGTGCTCGTCCCCGAGTTGCCATCGTGAGGAACTCTGCGGCTGAGCGAACGATCGCGGGAGAACGAACTGAACGCGTTTCTGGGGAGCTCCCCTCGCGAGGGGTCTTAGAAAAACACGCTCCGCTACCAATACAATGCTCGATTTGATGTTGATGGGGCGTGGAGCTTTCCAAGACGTCTCGAGCTCAGTTATGATACTGTCGGCCTATCTGTAGGCAACCAGGGGCTCCCTGGAACGACGATATCATAGATCGGGGGAATGAGCAAGGACCACGCAGGAGGTAGGAGGCAGGAGCAGGAAAAGGAGAGAGGCGGGAGGACGAAGTCCACACTGCTCCATTCAAAACGGGAATGCAACGCAGGAGGGTTGGGACAACAATGCAATGCGTTCCCAAAAGTCGCGATTTCTTTCTCAACGACAAAAAACTCAGGTGTGCCGAGGAGGGGGGCCATGAAGAGGGGGCTAGCGCATCATGACCACGATCTCCCCCCCCTCCCACTTCCCGATCGTCGCAGGAGGTCGGGGTCTGCTGGCTGGGTTATGTGACGGGCCGCCCAATGGCACGCCCGAAGTGGTGATTGCATCAGCGTGGCCGACGCCCAACAGCAAGTGTCTGACACGGGCTGTGACTGCTGCTAAGTATACGGCGCTCGCCGTGAAACCTGCTACATTGGGAGGAATTGCTGTGAACTAGTGTTGTTAGCCTGTCTCATCGCTTCGTCTTCTCGCCTCTCTCGCTGCACCCTCTTCCCTCGTCGTCGTCGTCATCATTGTTGTCGTCGTTGTCGCGGTTGTTTCTGCCCGACGTTTTCACTGACAGCGCCACACGGATCGTTTCACAACTTTGCCAGTGTACCTCTGACGTGCACAGCGTCTCTGGCTGTCCCGTCCCAGAATCCGCTCAAAACCACTGCCTGGGCCCATCCAGAGGCACAGCCTGGACCAGTCTCAGAGTCGCGACAAGCCGTGGCCACGATCCCGAGGGCCAATGACGATGAGGATTTAGTTTAATTTTACACCTCGATCGTCGACCCTCCTCAGAGATCAGGCGTCATCCGCACCCGTCTCCTGCATGTCTCCCCGAGCCAGGCGCATCCGAAAGGGCCCCTCAGCACGAAACGGGGCCCACGGCGCGCGCCGTGCCCAGACCTGAGGACCTCCCGGGGTCCCTGGCGTTCCCCACAGAGGCCTCTGCAAACTCCCTGACGCTTCCAAAATCCACAACTGACGAACGAACGCAAGCCTTGCGCCGGACTGCGCGCGAGCAGGGTGATACACGAAGTCCAGAGGAAAGCTCAAGAACGCTCCAGAACCCAGGCACGGGGCGAAGACACCCGCCGTGTTTTGCCACCGCCTTGAGCCTCGAGTGGCGCCTCGGTCCCCCAGCCCGCTCCGATCGTGGCCGGCGCCGCCGCGCAGAGGGTCCGTGGTCAGTTGGCTACCCTGAAGGCCAGAGGGCCCCCCCGAGAGGCAAAACGGCGTGCCGGTTTTGGTTGCTCCAGGTCACCAGACATCAAGACTTCTTCCCTATGGGGAGGCCTGAGTAATGTAGGAGGTGGCGATGAAGAACAAGCACGCGGGGACGACTCAACAGACCAGCTCTGCCGCTTGGAACGAGAGATGACGATCAAATACTGTTCACGACGACAAGACTCACGAGCAGGCCTAAGAGACCCAATGTACGAATCATCGCCCAAGGCATTCCTTGATCTTGTTCTGAGATTACATAATCCTTTGAGGGCCCCACGCCTCGAAAGCGGGCTCCCATGGCCTCGAACAATGAAACTCCAGCCGTCTCGGACTTTCTCGAGCCGCCGGATGTCTTGGAACACAGTCGCCCAGCACCTCCGACGCCGCAAATTAATATGTGAATTCGGGGCTCTGGAATCTTTCGACCCCCTACTCCCCCAGGGCTGCTTTTTCGTTATGTTTGTTTTGTTCATCCTGTATCTTTGTTTCACTGCCCCAGGGCGCGAAACGGGCCTCCAGAAGCCGAAACCTGCGAACCATCAACCGTCCAGACTTTTCGAAGACGCTTCTCGGACCGCCAGGTCGACAACCAGACTTCGCGTTATGGCCTCCGGAGGGCAGCCCGGCCCTAGCGACGAAAAGCCTCCCAGGGGTGCAACCGACAGAACAGAAACGCAGAAGCACCTCGCACCTCGAGCCTCGAGCCCAGACATCCGACGACGGGGGCTTTTGTTCTTCCGACCCTCCCCTCAGGGGCAGCTCTTCGCCCTGGATGCATGGATCGAAAAGTCAGCCCACCCGAGGTCTGGGAACCTCGATCCTCGAATCTCGATCCAAACCAGTTCCTAGACCCCTCCCAGGGTCCGTCCTGGTAAGCTTTCTCAAACTCTGGAGCCCCAGAACGTCGAAAATGGCGAACAGGCTCCCTCGAACCTGAATGCTGCGGACAGATAAGTCCGGAGTCCCTCAGGTCGGTTCGGACGAGGAGAGGATGGCAAAAGGGGAAGTCTGGCAAATCACCTGCATGCAGCTAGTTTTCCTTGCGCCTCCCAGCACCGATAATGACCATAAGGGGCCAAAACCAACTGTATGCCTCCAATATGCTTTTCAATCCTCAGCCGCAAAGCCCTCGACCCCTTGCTGTGGTAGGCTTGCTTCCCGAATCCATGCTTGATAGCCCCAGAGCGGCCCCCAGAGGCCGAAGTGAAGGAAGACCATCGCGGCTGCAAACATCACATCGTCGGAAGCCCGGGTTCGTCTGCCCCGATCAGGGTGGCCGACGGACCCGTGGCAGAGGGCAGCCGCCCGCAACGGCAGCGATCCGCCGCGCCGCCCCGGCACCGCTGGCGGCGATAGCCCCATCCTCGGCGCGCGCCAAAGGTCCTCTCGCGAGGCGGGCTCTGGGCACAGCCCTGGCCAGAGAATCGAATATCGAATATTTCCCCAAAAGAACTTGCACGCAGGGGTTCTTGCTTTTTCTCAATCGAACTGGGCCTGCGCGTTGGTCTGGCGGCTATGTGGTCGCCGTCGCCGCGCCGTCGCCGCCTCGTCGCCGCCCGCGGTGCCGCCTCGTCGCCGCCCCTCGTCTGGGCCTGCGCATCGGGTCCGCCGCTCTGTGATTGCCGTCCACGCCCCGTCGCCGCCTCGTCGCCGTCTGTCGTCTGGGCTTGGGTGGCGGTCCGCGCGCCGTGTGGCCGCCGTCGGCCGTCGCCGCCCCGTCACCGCGTCGTCACCACCTGCCGCTTCGTCGCCGCATTGCTTTGCATTGCTCTGTTTTGCGTAAGCTTGCTTTGCCTTGCTTTGCGTTGCATGGCGCAACCTTGCAATACATTACAGTGAGTTGCACTGCTTTCGGTGCGCTGCGTTGCACTGGCTTACATGGATTGGCATTGTTGCGCTTCGTTTGTTTGTCCTCGGCGTTGCTTTCCATTGCTCTGCATTAGTTTCATTGCTTCGCATTGCTTGCCATCGTTTTACACTGCGTAGCGTTGTATTGCTTTGCGTTGCCTTGCGTTGCTTTGCACTGGTTTGCTTAGCTTGATTTGTGTACGTTGATTTGCATTATGTTGCCTGGTTCTGCGTTGCTTTACCTAGCTTAACATTACTTTGCGTTGCGTTGCATTATGTTTTAGGTTACATTACTTTACATTGTTCACCACTGCTTTGCATTCCGTTGCATGGCATAGCAAAAAAGGGAGTAGAGAGGAAATAAAACAAGACAGGACACCCGCATAAAAGGGGGTCAGCGACAACACCTACAATGGTGCCGTGCGCGCATCTGGCAAAATCCCCTGCGATTCAGTTGTGCCGGACTTCTCACTAGGGCCGGCAGGGGGCATACCCCGAAGCTACAAGGGGCGAGCTCCGAGGTGGCCCCGTAAAAGAGGCTCGCTATCTTGTGGGTGCGAGTCCCTGCGGGTCAGCGCGGGGGGGGGGCAATTGTTGGCCCTCTCGCGTGCCCATGACACTGGGGACGCGCTGGGCGAGCAGGGCTCCCGAGGGGGGGGGGGGGGGAAACGACGACACGACCGCTCAAAAAGAGGAAGAGGAGGAGGAGGAGGAGGAGGAGGAGGAGGAAAAGGCCCAGACGGCTCCGCGGCCAGGGGGGAGGCGAAGGAGGAACTATTATCAACGTTTCACATTTTTGGGCGGTTTCTTGCCTTCTCGGACTCCCTCAGGACTCCTCGACGCCACGGCTGAATTCGCCTGGAAATTCTAGCTGATCAGAGCGCACCCGAGGAACAGGTCTGGGGGCTCATTCATTAGCAGTGTTTTGCATTGTTTTGCGTTGCGTCGTTTCGCGTTGCTTTGTATTGCTGTTCGTTGCTTTTGATTGCTGTGCGTTGAATTGCTTTGCTTGGCTTTCGTTTGCGTAGACCTGCATCTTTTACTTTGCGCTGCGATGATTTGCATTGATTTGCCGCCCGTCGCAATATCGATTGCACCGCGTAGAATGCAACACAAAAACTGCCCCACGTAGATTCTCCTCTCCTTTCTCTAGAAGAAGATATACCTCCCCACCCCCCGACTTCACCGCCCCCCGTTTCGCATTACAATTTACCTGCGATTCAGTCCCATCGTCCATCCAAAACATGAACTCATACCACCCCAGTCCAACCGGTATCGACCCCCGCCGTCCTCAACAAACAAATGCGCACGCTCTCGTTTATCAGATATGATCCGTCTTCAAATCCGCCGACCCTGTCGGCGTGTGTGAGGGGCTTGTCCGTTCAAGTCGTCATCTCCGTCATTCGTTGGTCGTCGTCTCTGTCGTCCCCTTTCCCTGCCTGCCTTCCCCGTTTCCCTGGGCTCGTCGAGACCCCCCCCTTACCCAGGACCTCCTCAGCGCGCCAGCCAAAGCAAAGTTGAGCAGCGTCGTAATTGACTCGAAGGGGAGCCCCTTCCCTTCGATCCCTCTCCCGCCGGGGGGGGGGCGAGGGGGGCCCGGGGGGGGTCCCCGGGGAAGTCCCGGGAAGGGTCCCGCGGGGGGGGTTCAGATACGACGCCCCCCCTGGGAATCCCAGAGCCCCAAAAGCGCCAAGAGGCCAAGAGTGCCCCAAGAGGCTCCAAATACAGTCCAAGAGAACCCCGAATCGCCGAACGATCTGTCCACGATGCCTTGACGGCCTCCAGACGGCCCAAGAGGCCTGCAACGAGAGCCCCAAAAGGCAGAAATTCTGGATTTCCCATACGTTTTTTATCATGAGTTTGGCGTTTTTGCCTCTTCCACTTCCCGACGCGCCAAGACTGTCCAAGAGGCCCCCAAGATCGCCCCGAGACCGCCCAAGGGGCCCCCAAGAAGGCCCCCCAACGGCCGAAAAGGGCGCCAAGACGGCCCAAAGGCCCCCAAAACGACTCCAGGAGAGCGCCCAGACGGGGGACCCGAACGAACATTTCGAGCTCTCGACCCTTAGAGGCCCCTAAGAGGCCCCGAAGAAGCCCCAAGAGGCTCCCAAGTGCCTCCAAACTGCCCCAAAACAGCCCAGGAGAGCCCCAAATTGCCCAGGAGGCCTCCACGAGTGCCTCGAGACGGCGCAGGAGGAGCCCAAGACGGCCCAAAACGGCCTTAAGACAACCCCAGGATGTCACAAGAAAGCCTCTGGCCACCTGACCTACTTCTCTTCCTCCTCTTCCTCCTCCCCCCCCCTGTGCTCCACCTCCTCCCGCTCTTATCTGCCTTCTTCTCTTCCTCTTGCTTCTCCTCCACATCCTTCTCCTCTCTCCTCCTCCCTTACCCACCTCTTCCGCCCTTCCTCCACCTCCCACTCATCCTCCTCCCCCTGCTCCCCCCCTCGTTGTCATCTTCGTCGTTCTCAGGGTCGGCGGCACCAGCCGCGCGGCCTTCGCAATATCTCTTGCGCAAAAAACGGGACGAAGTGCACGCTTGCGCCTAGTAACGTGCGCATGCCGAAATCATTGGGAAACGTTCGGTTTCGTACGGACGTCAAAAACGAGTGGAACGAACACATAAAAACAAGCACATGGTTTTGCTCCGCGGAATCGCGCTAGAGTATCCTGATGGATACTGGGCCCTGCAGGGCCTCTCCCTCAATAGTATTCCTTTTTCACCTCAGGGCGCTAGAGCCAGAACGGTTACGGGAACATCAAACACTGAAACATCAGCCGAACCTTAAACCCGATCCGAAACAACTATCGTTCCGAACGTGTGCTAAGCATATCCGAAAACCTTTCGGGGGGGAGTGTTTCTGCACTGCGCTCCTCCTTGGGCCCTGGGCTTCGCCAGGGGCACATCAACTGAACAGAAGCCGTCTTGGGTCATCCTAGCACGCACAAGATCTGGCACCTTGGCCCGCAGGCCTATCTCGCTTCTCCTCCGAAGGCCAGCGCCGCGATGCTGGGCTTCATCCTCTCGCGCCCTCGAACACATGCGAGAAAAGGGAGCAGCAAACAGGCGACGCCAGCTCTTGCAGCTGCGTCGTAAACGTGAAAAGGCGGTGCCACAGCACCAGAAGGAGCATTCACATGCGCCCTGCTCCGATGAGCAGGTCCTCGATCATCTGCGCCTTGAGCTGACCGTGGTAGATCCTCAGGCGCTCACACTCCGCTCTGAGGTCCGCAGCGCTCCACGTCCAGTAGGGCGGCACGGGCACCGTCTGCGTGTGGGGCTTGGCCTCGGGCGGTCCTCGATCTCCAGCCTGTCGATTGGCTGCTCGTGCTCCTCCTGAGCCGGTGGACACGCCACCAGCCCGTTCTCGTCCTCGTCGGCCTTCACGAGCTCCCACAAGCCCGTCAGGAACCGCAACGGCGCCTTGTATATGCGGTACACAATCCACGTCGCCAGGAATCCGATCACCAACGTCGAGCCGAACATCAGTTTGAGCATCGTCGTCCAGATCCGCTCCGCCACGGTCGAACTGCCCACCACCACCACCGCCCGGTCGCATGGAATGACTGCCGAGTTCTGAACTCCACCGAGTATGGCGGCCGCCAGCGTGACTCCGAACACCTGCGTGCGCCCCGAGGACGGTGTCCGAAGTGGAAGCAACGCCAGCAGCTTCAGGAATCTCGGCCCTTCCAGCGGCTTTGCCTGCGCGTCGGCCCTGTTGACATCCGCGTGGACCTTCGCCATCGTGATGGTCATGTCCCTGACCTTCCCCGGCGCCCAGATGTACTTCGTCTCCAGGTGGCGCACCTTGCCGCATCCGAGGCGCGATGCGATGCCCTTGGCCCCAGAGCTGCCCGCGTTGACCTGCAGCGTCACCTCGAATCCCATCCCCGACATCACGTTGCGAAGCCAGATGCCCCTCGCCGATCCGTTCACAATGCCCGTGAACTCCGCCTCAGCGCTGCTCAGGGCGCGGTTGCCCTGCCGGCCGCTCCAGCCGTCGATCAGGTGCGAACCGATGAACGGGAAACCGCCGTCCACGGACCTACGACCAGTCTCTGATGCCCAGTCGCTGTCGACCTCCGCCACGATAACCTTCGGCGTCCTCTGGAACTCGAAGAAGAGCTCGAATTGCGGGCGCTGCTCGAGGTAGCTGGCCAAGCGTGGAAGCAGTAGCCAATGGTGCCAAGTCGGTGCCAACATTCCCCTCACGAGGTAGCCGACGACCTGCTGAATGTCGAAGCGGTCCTGCGCGACGTAGAGTGCGGTAGGCGCCATGCTGCGATGGGTGGTCGCGCACTCCGTGCTGAGCTCGTCGGCTGACTCTCTGCAGTCCTTCCCAATTGTCTTGGAAGGCGGGGCGATCGTGCGCTTGGTGGTGCTGCTCTCGCCGATCTTCCTGCTGAGCACGGTGCTGACCAGGATCTCCACGTGCTTGCGATCGTGCATGATGCCGAAGCCTTCGGGGCACCGCGTCACTGTGCGCTTGGGGGAGCTGCCTGACTCAACTCCTCCTTGCCTCGGGCTCCCGACCCTGGGCATCACCTTGACCTTGAAGTGGCCCTTCACCAACTCGTCCAACCAATCGAGCGCGTCTCTCCTTCCTCCAGCCAGGAAGTCGCCACCATAAACAATCGCACAGGGGTAGTAGACCTGAACCGTCACCTTGATGCGGACGAAGCCCCCTTTCTCCATGACCTCCATGATCAAGTCCTGGAACAAGAACGAAGGCCTCCTGGTGCCGTGGAGTGCCCTCTTCAGCTGGCACACGATGCCTTCGGGCTCCTCTCCCTTGGGCGGCACCGCGTAGATGTCTTCGTCGATATACGCGTGGAAGAATGCCGCCGGCACGTCGTAGAGAGCGAGCGAGCCGTCGTAGCCAATCCCCGTGGAGTAGAGGCTTGATGCGAAGGAGACCACCAGCCTGAACGCGGCCAGCGGTGGCGTGCCTGCGACGGCGTCGTCCCGCACGTCCCAGGCCACGAAGCGCGACCTGACCGACGCCCTGCCGTTGTCGTCGTAGCGCTCACCGTCGACCCACTTCCCGCGGACGCGCTTGCCCTTCGCAGGGCCCCTAGGCACGCGCACGAAGACCTAGAACTCCTCCATCTGCCTATGCTCCTTCTCCCTGCCCTGCTTCACCAAGGAAGGGTCCAGCCTCCTGCCTGACCTGGCCCCGAACGCGTTCTGGTAGGTCGACTCCCTGTCGTAGAGGCTGTGCTTGTTGGTGTCCATGACGCTGTCGTAGGGGACGGCGTCGCATGTCAGCGCCAACACCGCGGTCGCCATGTTGACAAACAGGCCCGCGATCACCTTCCGCTTCCTCCTCGGTTTCTCCGTCACCACGGTCCCGTTCCAGTCCATCTCGGCCATCCTGACCTCCATTCCGCCCTGCGGCTCCTGGGCGGGAGGTTCCTCCTGCTTTGGATCTGGGAGAGTATCTGCCTCAAACCGACGCCTGCAAGGTCGCCCGCCTTGATCTGCCTCTGGGCCATGTAAGGCAACAGGTGGTGCTGGAGTCGGTGCTGCTGGTGCCGGCTGCTCGTCGGCGGGCGCAGGCTGAGCAGGCTGATCCCCTCCTCCTGGGGGTGCTGCAGGTGCTGCGGAGGCGGCTGCTCGAACTGCTGCCTCCTGCTTGTCTTTCTCCTCCTCGGCCTTCAGCAGGCTCTCGATCCGATCTCTGCAAGACTCGGTGAGTGGGTGACCAAGCCCGTAGCAACCGTCGCATTCAGGTGTAAGTCAAACTCGATCGATGATGGCCCTCGTGATGTAGTGGCGGCGCAGGGGAGGCGGTGCTGCCTCAGGTCCTGCGCCAGTGTCCCACGGCGCGCACTCGACCTTGTTGAACAGGCTCTTGGACCATCGCTGCTCCTCAACTCGCCTGTTGATCGTCCTCGCCGTCTTCCGACCACCAGCGGTCGCCAGGAGGTGCTCGTCCGTGCGGATGTCCTTCCCGGCGCAGACGGCTTTGCCCCAGCGGATCTCCGCCTTGTGGTGGGACACGTCCTGGGTATTGTACATCGCCGTCTCGCCGAAGTCGCAGATCGCTCCTCCGTGCGCGCTGCCCCTCAGGTGCTGGTAGGGCGTGAGGCCATCCTCCTTCACTGGGTACCTTGACAAGATCCACCCTGCATGCCGAATCATCCAGCCCATGACCCAGTGGTTCAAGGTGCCCTTGGTGCTGTACCTCGACTCGATCGATACCCTAAGCGTGCGGAACATGCCTTCGTTCATCTTGTTGGCGTTCTCGATCGCTCCCTTGCTCTTGGGGACTCTCCTGGGTCCACTGTGAGGCACTGTCTCTTCTTCTCGAGCCAGCTGCACGGCCCGGAACAAGGCCTGGATAGCGGGTTCGCCATCAGCTCCAAGAAGAACGCGGTTGAGGCCCCACATGCGCATCGCCGCCGTCGTCACTGCTATGGCGTAGTCCGAAGGCCCCTTCATGGTCATCTGCGCGCACTCGATCGCGCCCGACTGGTACTCCAGGATGTTCAGTACCGCGAGGGGGTCGCCTTCGATGTCTCCGAGGAACAAGTAGTCGATGCTGACTAGCGGGATCAGGCGGCTAGGGTCAGCCAAGCGAGTGCGAGGGCCCTCCTGGCCACGGCCCATGATGCAGAACAGACACCACGTGCGGAAGGGCCAGTGCGTGAGGCGATGCTGCTCTCGAACCGCTCGATGTGGGATCACTGGGATCCCTCTCGCCATAGCTGCTGCGGCTTCTCCAGAAGCCCGTAGTAGCGCTCCGTCTCCTCGCTGTCGTTGAACGCCCTCACGTTGATCTCCTTCTTGATCCTGGCCGTCGCCGGCAGCGGGTGGCGCCGGTGGGGGTGGCGGCGCTGGTGGGTCGGCGCCGGCCGCAGGCTCTGCATCTCCCTCGTCAGCAGGTGCTTCGTGCGGCACAGCTCGGGCCTTAATATTCGGCTGCGCTGGATTGACGTGGATCGGCTCGGTGACGTTCTCGTCTGGCCTCCTGATCCTGGGCCAGAGCGTTCTCCCGCTCCTGTGCAGCTTGATCTTGCGGCCGTCCGCGAGCAGGATGTAGGGGTCTTTGCCAAGGATCAGGACGTGACCTCCCTCCGTGAAGGTGTCGGCGCTCACGATGGCGCGCTTCGCGCTCGTGACCTGGAACTCGATCTGGAAAGGTGCTCCGTCGCCCTCGGCTGCCGCGATCCTCGTGCCCATGGACTTAACCTCGTCGCAAGTCGCCGACTCGCAAAGCGGCAACTTCTCGGGCGGAAACATCTCGGTCATGTTCGCGAACTCCCGCGGGCAGGTAGTGAGCCCCGAGCCTGTGTCAAAGAGCACCCAATCGAACTCCCCCGCGTCGCCGGCCGCCACTGGCAGCGCAGCGCACTGCGTCGCGTCGTACATCATGCCGACCTGCCAGTAGTACTCTTCGGGCGTCGGGATGTCAGCGTCGCCTGCCACCTGGATGTTCGCGATGTGATCGGTAGCGCTCGTCGAAGGTGGACCCCGCTGCTGTTGCAACTGCATCTGGGCTAGGACTGCTGCCACGTGAGACACGTCGATCGTGGGGGCCAAGCTGCTCTGCGAGCCAGTGCTGCTCCCCTTCAGCGCCGTCGTTGCCGTCGAGGCGGAAGGCTGCGCCTGGGCCGCGCCCGTCAGCGATGCGACCTTCCTGCCCTTCTTCTCGCCCGCCTTATTCTTGCGGCAGTCGGCTGCGAGGTGGCCCGCCTTGCCGCAAAAGTGGCAGCTGCGGGTCTCTCGGTCCTTGCCCTTGGAGTCGCCTTTCTTCCCTTTGGAGTCGCCCTCCTTTTCTTTGCCGTCCTTGCCTTTGCCCGCTCTAGCCCGTGCACTCCCTGACGAGATGTTCGAACTCCGCCAAGTTCGTCATCGCAGGGTCCGCGAACTCGTTCCTGATGATTCGGCCTAGCACGGCCGCGAACCTGTTCGCCTCCTTCGGCGCGAACTCTCGCAGCAGGTGCCGCCGCGCAGCGAGCCCGTCTCCTCGTGGAGCTTTCCTGACCTCGACCTTGGCCACATCCGACGTCACCGATACCAGGGTGTAGTCAAACTGTGTGTTGAGCGTGGCATCCAGCTCATCCTGCGTCGTCAGCACGTCTGCCGCCCTCGATGCCTGGTTGAGTAAGTCCCACAGTCGGGGGTGGTCCGCGAACACGTAGGCCTCGAAGTCGAACGACCAGATCTTCCACTCCGAGTGCAAGCCCGTGAATGTCCGCGGTTTGTTCAGCAACCTATGTCTACGACCTGTCCGCCCGCTGCTGCCGCGCCGCCGTCGCGCTCTCCAGCGCGCTGTTCGCCCGTCGCCAGGCGCTGCTCCGCGGCGCCCAGCCTCCGCCGCAGGTTCTCGTTCTCCGCGAGCACCTCGCGGCGACGTGCCACCTCGCCCCCCATGAGCCGCACGCGCTCCGCGAAACCCCCATCGCCGCGGCCCCCGCCGCGGCCGCGTGACCGAGGATCGCCAAAACCAAGAGGGTGACCCTGCCTTAACCACGCTCCGCTACCATCCGCAGAATCGCGCTGGAGCATCATGATCGACGCTTGGCCCCGCAGGGCCCCCCCCTCAAGAAGATGCCGTTCCAGCTCGGGGCGCTAGAGCCAGAGCGGTCGCGGGCACATCAAACGCTGAAACATCAGTCGAGCCTTAAACCCGATCCGAAACAACAATCGCTCCGAACGCGTGCTACGCATATCCGAAACCTTTCGGGGGGGAGTGCTTCTGCACTGCATTTGCAACAAGAACTCTCGAAACAAAAACGTGTGCGCCCGTGTTTCCGCGAATTCTCAAGATACCCATCGGTTTTTCAAAATTTCCATCAACTGTTTCCAAATGGGCCGCTCGCGCCCGTGTGTCGAAATCGTTCGAATGCCCTTGCGCGCGTGCTGTCGCAAGAACCCGTTGCCCAAACAACGGCGTGCACGCGCGCGCATCGTCGCGAGCACGTACCGGCATGGTTTTAAAAACCATCCGCGTTGCAAAGGTGTCAGAATCGAATGCCTCGAAAGTATCTGAAAACACTGCTTTGCAACAGTTGTGTTCCAAGTGTCCTGCACTGGCGTTCTTGCTGTTATATATATACTGATAAGGCATGCGTTGCCCTGGCGAAGGACTCAACCATATGCACTTGCGGGTACAGCAATTGCGAATGTCTTCTTCGGTGAAGCTCCCTATGGAGCCACGAAGCGCTGCGCTGGGTGCGGGGGGAACGCATGCGGGCGGTAGCTCTGGGGCCGTCGGTGGCGCTCCGTATGGGGCCACGAAGCGCTGTGCTGGGTGGGTGAACATGCCAAATTGGGTGCGTGGGGCGCATGCGGGCGGCCCCAGAGGGTGCTTCGGTGAAGCCCCCTAATGGGGCCACGAAGCGCTGCGCTGGGTGGGGGGAACGCACGCGGGCAGTTGCAGTAGGGCAGTCGGTGGAGCTCTCTATGGGGCCACGGAGCGCTGTACAGGGTGGATGAAGATGCAAAATTGGGCGCGTGGGGCGCATGCGGGCGGGGCGGTCCCACTGGGGGACTCGGTGGAGTTCCCTATGGGGCCAGGAAGCGGCGTGCTGGGCGGGTGAAAATGCCAAATTAGGTTTTCGGTGCGCATGCGGACGATCGCTCTGGGACCTTCGGCAGGGCTTCCTATGGGGCCACGAAGCGCTGCGCTGAGTGTATGTGGGAAGGGGGGGAGGGGGGGGGGGGCGCTTGCGGGCGGTCGTGGTGGCGGTGGTGGCAGGGGTGGGGGGGCGGGGGTGGCAGGGGGGGCGCATGCGGGCGGTGGCGCTGGGACCTTCGGTGGGGCTTCCGATGGGGCCACGAAGCCCCGCGCTGGGTGTGGCGGGCGCATGCGGGTTGCGCCACTGGAGCCTTTGGTGGGGCACCCTATGGGGCCACGAAGCGTTGTGCTGGGTGAGGCGGACTCATGCGGGCTGCGCCACTGAGGCCTTCGGTAGAGCTCCGCATGGGGCCGCGAAGCGCTGTGTTGAGCATGGCGGACGCACGCGGGCACCCCTGCTGGGGCCTTTGGTGGAGCGGCCTAGGGGCCACGCAGCGCCGCGCTGGGCGCGGCGGACGCGCGCGGGCGCCACCGCTGGGCTCTTCGGTGGGGCGCCCTGTGGGGCCACCTGGCGCCGTGCTGGGCGTGGCGGACGCGCGCGGGCACTCCCGCTGGGGCCTGCGGTCGCGCTGGGCGCGGCGGACGCATGCGGGCGCTCTAGAGCGCCCTATGGCGCCACGAAGCGCTGTGCTGGGCAAGGCGGGCGTACGCGTGCACCACCACTGGGGCCTTCGGTGAAGTGCCCCATGGGACAACGAAACGGCGCGCTGGGTGTGGCGGGCGCACGCGGGCACTCCCACTGGGGCCTTCGGTGCAGCGCCCCACGGGGCCGCGAAGCGCTGCGCCGGGCGCGGCGGACGCGCGCGGGCGCCTCCGCTGGGGCCTTTGGTGGGGCCCCCTTATGGGGCCGAGGCGCTGCGCTGCGTGTGACGGGCGCATGCAGGCGCGAGAACGCACGCGGGCACCCCCGCTGGGGCGTCCGGTGGGGCCCCCCATGGGACTCCGAAGCGGCGTGCTGGGCGCGGCGGGCGCAGGCGGGCACCCCTACTAGGGCCTCCGGTGGGGCCCCCGACGCGGCTGCGAAGCGCGCGAGATGCGCACGCGCTGAATCGGGCGACGGCGATGATGACGACGATGGGAGGGGGGGGGGCAACGGAAGGAGGCAGAGAGAAGGCGGCGACCATTTCTTCAGAACGAGGGCCCAAAGCCGCAAGATGGTGCGGGGCAAAAAAATACCCCCATCCCCCACCCCAGGACTTGCTTCGTCCTGGCGAACAAGAGTCCTGGTTCCTCTGGAGGCCTTCTCAGGGGCTAGGCGGCTTCCTCGGGCGCTGTCATCACCGGGCATTTTCTCGGGCCCCCCACTGGACTAGGCGAAGGTGTATTCATCGCGTCCACCAGGGGGCGCTGCCCCTAGCTCGAGGGCACGACAGCCGCGCCCGACAGAAGCTCCGCCGAGCCCGTCAGCTCGATCTCGACCTCGGCCGCGGGCAGGTCGCTGCCTTTTCGCTGAGCAGCTCGGCGCTGGTCGGGGCCCCGCGAGGGACGTGCTGCCGCCGCGTCGGAGTCGTCACGTTGATCGCCAGGTGTCCACTGGGCATCTTCCTGCGCTGGAAGATGTCACTTGGGATCTTCGGTAACATCAAGTAGCCATTCCCGCAAGCGAGCAGGGCGCTGGCGTAGCTCGGTCCGAGGATGTCCATCCCGATCAGCAGCGGCACCTCATTGTCCATAATGGAGATCTCGATCTTCTCCAGCCCATCGCCAGGAAAGATGCCGCCCTTCCTGGTCCCCATCGAGCTCTTGCGCTCGCCGTCGCCGAAGGTGAAATACCGCGCCAGCTCCGCCAAGTCGAAACTGATTTCGTGCTTCTCCTTCCTGTCGTAGGCCAGGTTCTCCGCCATCGTGACCCGATCAGGCTCCGAGTAGCGCCGCAGTCCAGGATCGCCCAGATGCCACTCTCGTCGCCCAAAAGGAGGACCAACTCCCCGAGCTCCAGGAGCGCGGTCTCGTTGGACTGGGGTCGGCCGCGCGACTTATTCCTCTCCGGGCAGTCCTTGGCCTGGTGGCCGAACTTGCGGCGGGCCAGGCGCCTCACCCTGCGCGCGTCACGCGCAGGCTCGTTCTCACCGTCAGCACGTGGCTTGCGCTGCTGGCCCCGGGCCGCTCGAAGACGGGGAGATCCGTCGGGGGACCGAGGGGCCAGAACAGGGTAGTACTCCCGCGCCACCTCCAGGCGCCTGATGAGGTCCCTCGCGTCCTTGAAGTTTCTTCCCATCTGCTTGGGCTCCGCGTAGATGCCGTTATCGTCCTCTTCGGTCTCCTCCAGGTCGTCTAGCATCATCGCGTCATCCTCGTCGGCCAGGTTCACCAGCTGATCCGCGATGTCCGCGAGTTCGGACCGGTCACCGTCGTTGTGGTCGCCGTCGTTGTCGTCGGCCTCGCCTTAGAAGGCCGCGCGCCTGTCCTTCTTCTCGCGGACCCCGTCGAGCTCCTTCAGTGCCTCCAGCGGGTGCCTCGTGCACAGCGCTTTGTACGTCCTGTCGAAGTCGTAGTCGCCGCCCGCCATGGCTTTGATTTCGCCGCGCGCAACTGGTGACAACCGCGATCGGCGCAAGTACCACCACGTCCGCAGCGGTCCCGCGATGACCTCGGTCACAGCGCTGTCCACCGCTTTCAGCTGCGCCAGCAAATCCCACTCGTGCGCCTCCCAGCGCGCCGTCCAGTCCGGGATGCCCTCCCCAGCCTCCCGCTGCAGCTGGTTGAAGAACTTCCCCGCTGAGTTCCCCATCTCGTTCACGCTGGACAAGACGAGCTTCGAGAAGAGAAATTCAAAGACGCGCTGCCAGCCGTCGAGCTTGCCGCCCTCGGAGACTTCGTCGATCCTCTCGATGTCGGGGCACGCCTGCGCGAGCCGGCGCGTCCGAGCTCCCAGCGCGCGAATCAACTGGGGCCCGACCACGTACCTGTCCTGGAGTTTGTAGCTCTTAGTGAAGAGCCCAGCGTCGGAACGATACGCCAGCAATTTGTCGAGCTTTCCATCCCAAGTGGGAACGTCGAGGCGAAGTCCGCCAGCGGCGTTGGCCGCAGCACCGCCAGTAGATGTCCCACTCGCCATTGCCGTAGTCGTACGGCTCCGCTGCCAATCTGAAGATGTGGGCCCCACGGAGCCCGTCACGTCGTCGTAAAACCTTTTTGTTCAGGACGCGGAGCACCTGATGCTCCGAAGCACGTGCTGCGGCCGGGTGCCGCGGCTGGGGCGAAACTCGCCCTGTCTTGTAAAATCCCGTCCTCCCGCAACCGAGCCTCCAAGGCTGCGGGGAAGGCGACGTGCTGAGCTGAACCCCTCAGGAGAGCTCCATCACAATCAAACATTGGGGCCTTCGGTGGAGCTCCCCACGGGGCCACGAAGCGCGCGAGGGGGGTGCGCCAAAGCGAAGAGTGCGACATGAGGAGGGAGGAGAGGGGGAAAGGGGGGGGAGGAGAGAAGAGGAGAGGAACGTGGGGGCCGTCTCTTCAAAACGAGGACCCAACACCACAGCACGGTGGGAACAATTAGGTCGCCAGAATCCTTCGCGACAAGAAAAATTATCCTGGCGACGTACTCAACCCCTGCGCAATGCGGGGCATGAGTAGCTTGGGAGACTTTATACCTGAGCATTTTTCTTAGGGTGGAGGGCTCAAGGTGAAATCCATATGGGCTTTCGCACCTCAAAAATCAATATGTCTTGTGATTCATCCTTTTGCAGATTCCTGCGAAAATGCATAAGAACGGCATTTCAGATTTCACCCTTCGCCCTCCACCCAAAGAAAATGCTCGGTATACGGAGGTGATGACGTGACAGAAGTGCATATATATATATATATACTTCTGCGAGCGGCATTCGCGAGGCTCGCAGCCCCCCAAGGATTGCGATGTCTCGTTCAGATATGCCTGGTGCCTCGCTCCGCTGAACCCGCCACCAGCCATCGAAAGTTGCGACGGTTTCGCAGATCGCAGCCCCCCAAGGACGGCGAGGCCCCGCTCAGATCTGCGCGGTGCCTCACTCCGCAGGACCCACCAGCAGCCCTCGAAAGTGGCGACAGCTTCGCAGATCGCAGCCCCCCAAGGACGGCGAGGTCCCGCTCAGATCTGCGCGGTGCCCCACTCCGCTGGACCCACCAGCAGCCTTCGAAAGTGGCGACAGCTTCGCAGATCGCAGCCCCTCAAGGACGGCGAGATCCCGCTCAGATCTGCGCAATGCCTCACCCCGCTGGACCCGCCAGCAACCTTCGAAAGTTGCGACAGTTCCGCAAATCACTGTGTTGGCCCCCAAGCAGCCCTCTAAAGTTGCAACGGTTTCGCAGATCGCAGCCCCCCAAGGACGGCGAGGCCCCGCTCAGATCTGCGCGGTGCCTCACTCCGCTGGACCCACCAGCAACCCTCGAAAAAGGCGACAATTTCGCAGATCGCAGCCCCCCAAGCACGGCAAGGTTCCGCTCAGAACCGCGCGGTGCCTCACTCCGCAGGACCCACCAGCAGCCATCGAAAGTGGGGACAACTCCGCAGATCGCAGCCCCCCAAACACGGCGAGGTCCCGCTCAGATCCGCGCGGTGCCCCACTCCGCAGGACCCACCAGCAGCATTCGAAAGTGGCGACAACTTCGCAGATCGCAACCCCTCAAGGACGGCCAGGTCCCGCTCAGATCTGCGCGGGGCCTCACTCCGCTGGACCCACCAGCAGCCCTCGAAAGTGGTGACACGTTCGCAGATCGCAGCCCCCCAAGCACGGCGAGGTCCCGCTCAGATCTGCGCGGTGCCTCGCTCCGCTGGACCCACCAGCAGCCCTCGAAAGTGGCGACAGCTTCGCAGATCGCAGCCCCCCAAGGACGGCGAGGTCCCGTTCAGATCCGCGCGGTGCCTCGCTCCGCAGGACCCACCAGCAGCCCTCGAAAGTGGTGACAACTCCGCAGATCGCAACCCCCCAAACACGGCGAGGTCCCGCTCAGATCCGCGCGGTGTCTCACTCCGCTGGACCCACCAGCAACCCTTGAAAAAGGCGACAATTTCGCAGATCGCAGCCCCCCAAGCACGGCGAGGTCCCACTCAGATCTGCGCGGTGCCCCGCTCCGCAAGACCCACCAGCAGCCCTCGAAACTGGAGACAATTTCGCAGATCGCAGCCCCTCAGGGACGGCAAGGTCCCGCTCAGATCTGCACGATGCCTCACTCCACAAGACCAACCACCAGCCCTCGAAAGTGGCGACGGTTTCGCAGATCGCAGCCCCCCAGGCACGGCGAGGTCCCACTCAGATCTGCCTGGCGCCTCGCTCCGCTGGACACACCAGCAACCCTCGAAAGTGGCGACGGTGTCGCAGATCGCAGCCCCCCAGGGACGGCGAGGTCCCGTTCAGATCCGCGCGGGGCCTCGCTCTGCAGGACCCACCAGCAGCCCTCGAAAATGGCGACGGTTTCGCAGATCGCAGCCCCCCCAGGGGCGGCGAGGCCCCGCTCAGATCCGCGCGGTGCCTCACTCCGCAGGACCCACCAGCAGCCCTCGAACGTGGGGACAATGTCGCAGATCGAGGTCCCGCTCAGATCCGCGCGGTGCGTCACTCCGCAAGACCCACCAGCAGCCCCCGAAAAAGGCGACAATTTCGCAGATCGCAACCCCCCAAGCACGGCGAGGTCCCACTCAGATCTGCGCGGTGCCTCACTCCGCAAGACCCACCAGCAGCCCTCGAACGTGGCGACGGTTTCGCAAATCGCAACCCCCCAGGCACGGCGAGGTCCCGCTCAGATCCGCGCGGTGCCTCACTCCGCAGGGCCCACCAGCAGCATTCGAACGTGGCGCTGGTTTTGCAGATCGCAACCCCCCAGGGACGGCGAGGTCCCGCTCTGATCCGCGCGGTGCCCCACTCCGCAGGACCCACCAGCAGCCATCGAAAATGGCGACGGTTTCGCAGATCGCAGCCCCCCAAGCACGGCGAGGTCCCGCTCAGATCCGCGCGGTGCCTCACTCCGCTGGACACACCAGCAGCCCTCGAAAAAAAGGCGACAATTTCGCAGATCGCAGCACCCAGGGGACGGCGAAATCCCGCTCAGAGCCGCGCGGTGCCCCACACCGCAGGACCCACCAGCAGCCCTCGAAAGTGGCGACAGTTTTACATATCGCAGCCCCCGCAGCCCCCCAGGGACGGCGACCACAGGGGGGTCGGGAGAAGGACGCGACCACACCTGTCTATTCAAAACGAATACCCAACCAAGGAAGGTTGGGAGCAATCCGCGCGCGCGCGTCGTCGCAGGCGCAGGTCGGAATTATGCGAAAGACTTTCGCGCGGGCTGAAGAATAGAAAATCCCGACACCATATATAGAATCATATGCAAAAAACAATGATGATGCAACGCGGTTGCTCTAACAACCATGCGCGCGTTCTTTCGAATTCTTACGGAAACCATATGTCATTTCTTCATCGACGCGTTCATCGACCTCGACCAAACGAGCCTCTCGCGCGCTTGTCGCAATCGTTCGAACGCATTTGCGCGCTTGCTCGGGGGGGGCGCGATCCTTGTCTAATGGTGCCAGGTGGGCCACTCGCGCCCTTCGGCCGAACGCGCGCGTCGATCTCTGTCCAAAACCTTCGTCGCCGACGCGCGGGCACCATCGTCGCCATCGGCGCGATCGGCGCCGGCGCCGCCGTCGATCTTGCCGTCGTCATCGTCATCATCGACCCCGGCGCCGCCACTATCATCGTCGCGTATGCCGCCGCCGACGTCGCCGCCGCGATGCCGCGCCTGCCCGTGTCGCCGACTCGCGCCGAAGTGCCCGCGCGTCAGCGCGGCCTGCGAAATGCGCTGAGAGGTCCCAAGCGGTCAGCGCCAACACGGTTACGTCGGTCGCGCCAGAGTGGCCGGCCGCTCCGCGCGCGAGCTCGCGCGCGCTCGCGCGGCCGCAGCGACGCGCTAGCCAGCGCCGAGTAGTCGCCGCAATCGCCGCCGGGTGGGATTTGCAAACCAAGTGGCGGGCGGGCGGGTGGGCTGATTGAGCGAGGAGTGGACTTGGCACCTCGCTAATGGGCATTAGTCAATTGCACCAGAAACATTATCCTTTCCAAATGACTAATAGGATCCACCACCCGAACTTGACGGCCCCCCTTTGCGCGTTGCATTTTACGTCTGGTTCTGCCCCATCGCCTATCCTGAATGCGTACTCCCCCATCCCCATCGCCACCCCACATCCTCTGCCAGAGCTGTTATGCGCGCGCACTCGTTTTTGACATATCTTATCGTTTTCAAACCCCCATGCAACGAGTGGGACAAAGTGCCCCCCTATGGGGTCACGAAGCGCTGTGCTTGGCGGGGCGGACGCATGCGGGCGCCCCCGCTTGAGCCTTCGGTGGGGCCCCCTATGGGGCCGCGAAGCGCTGCGCTGGCGTGGCGGGGGCGCATGCGGGCGCGCCCGCCGCGGCCTTCGGCGGGGCCACCTACGGGGCCGCGAAGCGTTGTGCTTGGTGGGGGGAGGGGGGAGGGGGGGGGCGCATGCGGGCGTGCTTCTCTAACGATAGTCCATCATATTGGCGATGTGTAGAAGTAGCCATGTTACATATTGGGGTGGTTGGCCGCGCATCCACTTGGCGACCGCGTCGCAGCGATGGCCCGCACACATTTGGGCCATAACATCCATCGCAGCCACCCCTCCATCGCGAGGATCCCAAGACCAGCACGCATTCGGGGACCACTCATCATTCGCATTGTTGAGAAATGGCATATGTCTGCAAGAGTGACACCACCGCGCAAACATAGCAGTCATTTCTCCATGATGTGAAAGGGTAGTAATAATAAACTGACGCTTCCCATTGCGGTTTCTAACCATGTCTTTTCTCCCTGGAGACGCGAGGGCCGCGCGCTGCGAAGCTCTCTGCGCGACATGTCCGGCGATGTTTCGGCGGCAGGCTGCGCCGGCGTGGCAGATGGGCCAGGGCCATTACCTCTGCAGGGCGTGACCTCCCCTTCTTGGCTCGGAGATTCCATGGGCGCGCCCGCCCCAGCTGGGGCGTCGGAGCCGCCCAGCTTAGAGGGCATGGCCTTCGACATCGGAATGGAAGCACGGTCGGCGGAGGCCCCGGCAAGTGGCCCACCCAGGAACTTCACCCGCGCAGCGCCGACTAGCTTCGCCGACCTTCTCTTCCCTTCGGGCGGGAAAGGCTCTACTTGGAAGCCCTCCGGCTTGTGCTGTGACTGTTTGCCGACAGGTAATGGTTATGGCAATGTTTGCCACGGTCCTGGCTCTATTTTTTTCCGAGGCGGGTCCTTTGTCGTCTTCGGTTCTCTAATTGATGCGGCGTCAGAAGGAGTGTCAGGGTTTGGCTCGTCCCTGCTCGTGGCCGAGCTCGAACCTCCTGGGCCCGCAGCAGATAGTTGCGGTGCCCAGGTGCCCTGAACAGCCAGGTCCGCCTACGACTCAGCGGACCTCTGTGTAACTGGCTGATCAGGCATAAGTGAAGCGTTCAGCTTCCTTCTTAACGCTGCTGTCGCGTTCAGAATGGCCGCGCTTGCCCTTGCTCTTGCCGCTGTTCTTCTCTTCCCCCAAAGCGGGGGATTCTTTCCAGATCCACCTCCCGGTCTGGGCGCTGCTTCCTCTTGGGAGCGGCGTTTTCCTGAGCCCCCTGGGCGCGTCCGCCCGCTTCCTCGTCGGGGTTGCTTGCGCCCTGGGCGCGCCCGCCCGGTGGCTCGGCGGCGTCGAAGCCCAGCAATGCGACCGGCGCGCTGACCCCTCCCCCTTGGCGACAAGGGGTGCATTCGTCGCCCGCGCGCCGCCCGCGCGTCGGCCGCCGAAAAGCCAGCCGCCCTCTCGAACGCGCGCGTCGCCCTCGCCAGGAGGCAATTTGGTGAGTACGTCGCCGGCGCGGCGGGCGCCCGCGGGGCGGGTCGCACGCGCGTCGCCCGCTTCGCGGCCGCCGACAAGGCCGGTCGCCTTCGGGAACAAGTAAGTCGCCAACGCTGCGGCCCTCAAGGCGAGAAGGCGGCCGCTGGGCTACCTCGGCAGATCAGCAAATCCCTTCAGCATTACACATGCCGCTATGCCGCTGAACGCGCTCCAGCGCCAGGCCAGCAGGTCCCCGCAGCCGCCGCCGCAGCCGCCGTAACCACCGCCAACGCCAGGACTACCACCGCCACGATCACCACGAACGGACGCGACCGCAACCACGTCCACCGCGACGATTACGACCGCCACCATTTACCGCCGCCACCACCGCGACCACTACGCTTTTCGCGACCACCAAAACGACCGACACCAGCACGATCACCGACGCGACCACCACCAGCCCGCCCACCATCAGCAGCACGACCACCGCCAGCGCGACCAAGGCGACTAACGCGACCATGACCACGATCACCAACGTGACCGTTGCAGAACCACCCGCCCGCTCCGTCCTCCCCCCTCTCCTCCCCATTCCCCTGCCGGGCCGCCCTTGCCGCCGCGCCCGCCTCGCGCCCCTGCCCCGCCCCCCCTCGCCCCCCCCCCCGCAATCCCCCCCCCCACCGCCGCCAGCGGGGCCGCTCGCGGAAGGCGGGGGCGCCGCTCGCGGCGACGCGCCGCGGCCGCGAAAGGGGGCCAGAGGAAAAGGAAACAAATGAAGCGGGGCGCGGGGTGGCATGGGGGAAAACTTAGCCTGGCGAAGGACCCGACCATATGCAGTTGTGAGTGCCATAATTATGAATATCTTCTTCGGTGGAGCTCCTTATGGGGCCACGAAACATTGTGCTGGGTGGGTGAAACGCAAGGAGCATGGGACGTGCTGGGTGGTGGCGGACGCAAGCAGGCGGGGCCGCTGAAACCTTCTGTGGGGCTCCCCATGGGGCCACGGGGCGCTGCACTGGGTGGGCGAGGCGCATGGGGCAAGGGATGTGCTGGGTGGTGGCGGACGCATGCGGGCGATGCCACTGGGGCCTTCGCTGGGGCCCCCATATGGGGCCACGAAACGCTGCGCTGGGTGGGTGAAACGCAGGGGGCAAAGGCTGTGCTGGGTGGTGGCTGACGCACGCGGGCGGCGCCTCTGGGGCCGTCGGCGGAGCTCCCTATGGGGCCGCGAAGCGCTGCACTGGGTGGGTGAAACGCAAGGGGCAAGGGCTGTGCTGGGCGGTGGCCAGCGCATGCGGGCGGTGCCAGTGGGACCTTCGGTGGAACTCCCTATGGGGCCACGAAGCGCTGTGCTGGGTGGGTGAAACGCAGGGAGGACGGGGACGAGGGCCACGAAATGCTGTTCTGTGTGTGTGTGTGTGCGTGTGCGTGTGCGTGTGCGTGTGCGTGTGCGCGTGCGCGTGCGCGTGCGCGTGCGTGTGCGTGTGCGTGTGCGTGTGCGTGTGCGTGTGCGTGTGCGTGTGCGTGTGCGTGTGCGTGTGCGTGTGCGTGTGCGTTGTGCGTGTGCGTGTGCGTGTGCGTGTGCGTGTGCGTGTGCGTGTGCGTGTGCGTGTGCGTGCGTGCGTGTGCGTGTGCGTGTGCGTGTGTGCGTGTGCGTGCGTGTGCGTGTGCGTGTGCGTGTGCGTGTGTGTGTGCGTGTGCGTGTGCGTGTGCGTGTGCGTGTGCGTGTGCGTGTGCGTGTGCGCGTGTGCGTGTGCGTGTGCGTGTGCGTGTGCGTGTGCGTGTGCGTGGCGTGTGTGCGTTGTGCGTGTGCGTGTGCGTGTGCGTGTGCGTGTGCGTGTGCGTGGTGTGTGTGTGTTGTGTGCGGGGTGGGGTGGGGGTGGGGTGGGGCGGGGGTGGGGGTGGGTGGGGGGGTGGGGTGGGGTGGGGTGGGTGGGGTGGGGTGGGGGGGCGCATGCGGACGGTAGACGCGGGGCCTTCGGTGGAGCTCCCTATGGGGCCACGGAACACTGCACTGGGTGGGCGACGAAACGATGTACTGGGTGAGGGCGGCGCATGCAGACGGTGCACTTGGAATCTTCGGTGGGGCTCCCCATGGGGCCACGAAGCGCTGCGCTGGGCGGGTGAAACGCAATGAGGAGGGGGGGGGGGGGGCACGAAACGCCGCGCTGGGTGGGGGGAGCGCATGCGGAATGCAAGGGGGGAAAGGGGAGGAGGGCCATGAAACGCTGTTCTGGGTGGAGGGAGCGCATGCGGACGGTAAACATGGAACCTTCGGTGGAGCTCCCTATGGGGCCACGAAGCACTGCACTGGGTGGGTGAAACGCAAGGAGGAGGGGGGGGTCGCATGCGGACGGTAGACCTGGAAACCTTCGGTAGAGCTCCCTATGGGGCCACGATGCGCTGCACTGGGTGGGTGAAACGCAGGGGGGAGGGGAAGGAAGGCCACGAAACGTTGTACTAGGTGAGGGGGGCGGATGCATACGGTGCACTTGGAACCTTCGGTGGGGCCACGAAGCGCTGCGCTGGGTGGGTGAAACGCAAAGTGGGAGGGGGGGGAAGACCGCGAAACGCTGTACTGGGTGGGGGAGAGCGCGCGCGCACGGTGGACCTGGAACCTTCGGTGGAGCTCCCTATGGGGCCACGAAGCGCTGCACCGGGTG
Organism: Prorocentrum cordatum; assembly: GCA_963575745.1. NCBI lineage: Eukaryota > Dinophyceae > Prorocentrales > Prorocentraceae > Prorocentrum > Prorocentrum cordatum. The sequence goes on from CAUYUJ010018590.1 coordinate 97,353, forward strand.
GGTGAAACGCAGGGGGGAGGAGGGGGGGGGGCGCGAGACGCTGTTCTGGGTGGAGGTGGCGCATGCGGACGGTAAACATGGAACCTTCGGTGGAGCTCCCTATGGGGCCACGAAGCACTGCACTGGGTGGGCGAAACGCAAAGAGAGGGGGAGGAGGACCACGAAACGCTGCACTGGGTGGGGGGACGCATGTGGACGGTAGACCTGGAACCTTCGGTGGAGCTCCCTATGGGGCCACGAAACACTGCACAGGCTGGGCGAAACGCAGAGGGGCGGGGGGGGGGGGGGGGGGCGCGAAACGCCGCGCTGGGTGGAGGGGGCGCATGCGGACGGTGGACTTGGAATCTTCGGTGGAGCTCCCCATGGGGGCGAGAGGAGGGGGAACGCGGGGGCCGTCTCTTCAAAACAAGAACCCAACACCGCAGGATGGCTGTGACAAAACAAGGGAGGAGTGGGGAGGGGCACACAGAGGGAGGCCGGGAGAAACAGGGAGGAGAAGGGGAAGAGGGAGGGAGACGAGGCAGGAGGGGGGACGAAGGAGGAGGAATGACGAAGGAGGAAGGACGACGAGGAAGGAACGGGAAAGTAACAGGAGCCTGGCGCAATGGAATACGCGGCCGAGGCCACTTGTGAACAGCGCAAGCACGGCGGGCCGACGGCCGTTGCGCATTGCTGTTCGGCGAAATACCAAGGGCGGGCAATGTCGCGACTGCGTCGCGCATGCGTCGCGCGTGCGTCGCGCGCCGGCAAGGGTGCGTCGCGCGCGGGTCGGGGTGCGTCGCGCGAGAGTCGCGAGCGCGTCGCTCGGGTCGTTCGCGCGTCGCGCGCACGTCGCGCGCGAACCGCTTGATGGGCGCCGCGGACTTCTGACGGCGCGTGAAGTGCGCGGCCCGCTGGCGAAACAATCAAGGGACGCGCGCGACAATCGCAGACATGGCGAGACGCGCGCGAGGACTACGAACGCGGAGAGGCCAATAGACGACGTGGAGATGCAGCGCGCACGGGGCAATCAATTTCAAGCGCACGCCCCGTCATATTTTGAACATCGGTTCGTCGCTGCAGCAACTTGGCGACGTCTCGCCCGCCGATGCATAGGGGGGGGGAGGAGGGAAGTGAAGCGAGGGAAGGGCGGGCGGAAGAGGGAACGGACGGGCGAGGAGGGGGCGCGCGGGGGCGGCGCAGCGGCGGCGGGAGCGATGGAAGGCAATCGAGGGGGGGCGGCGGGGGCGAGGAGGGCGAGAGGGGAGCTCCAGGAGGGTCGAAGGATAACGGGGGGTGATTGGGGGGGGGGGGGCAGGGCGGCAGCCTGACACAAAAAAAATGAATGTAAAAGCCGCGAGCGAGACAACAACAAAAAGGCGCAGCGCGTTGGGCGAGGGGGAGGAAGGAAGAGGAGGGGGGCAGGAGGATTGGCGCGAAACGACATGGGGGCGCGGGTTCGCGACGCGGCGGGGCGAAGTGGCGCCGCGTCGCGCGGCGCGGCGCCGCCCCCGCCGTGGCGCGACACGCGCGGCCCGTAGGTGGATAAATATCCCGTAGGTGGACCGTCGAACTAGAACGCGCCGCGACCGCCAATGCGGCTGCTGGCGCACTGGCGTCGGAAGCCTATGCGTCGCCAGCGGAACTCCGAAGTCGCGCCACACATCGCCCGCGCGCTCTGGGAGGCCGGGATTCGGGGCAGAGACGCAAACCAGGGCCGGCGCACGGGCGACGCACTGAACGAAACTTACAGGGGGGGTGGTCGCATTACTGGGCCTAAACACTCGGCAGGTGAAGTCGGCGCAAGGCGCCGCTCGCCATGTTCCCCCCCCCCCCATCTTCTCACCGGCCGCTCGGGTTGATTCTGGAAGGGGTGCAGAGGCCTCGGCCCTAGAACTACCAATGATCTGACCTGTCGCGTTAGCTCGCGATGGCGGGGGGCGCGGGGGGCGCTGTCGTCGCCGTCGTGAACGGGGTAATCCTCGGAAGGTCCGAACCTCCAGTCCGACTTGTAGATCTTGTCCAAACTTTCATTATTCTTCATATTCTTCAGCTTCCGCGTCGGCCAAGGGGATAGTCCTCAATGGGCGCGGCCGCCGTCGCCGCTGCCATCGCCGCGATCGGGGATCCAAGGCGCATCGCCATGATAAAGTCGGCGAGATGGGCGGTCAATCGGGCAATTGCCGCGATGCTGACTGCGAGCCGGGCAACAGCATGCGCGGTATTCCTGGCGCTTCATAATCAGATATCGCGTGCGCGCCCGCTTTTCGCAGCCGTTTCTGCCGCGACGTTCTAACGTTTTGATGGTGCAGCCCCTTTTCGTCGCGGATAACGCAATGCTGTAAACGCCACCAGTGTCGAATATGTGCCTCTGTGTAGCCCTGCTCGAGGAAATGATTCAGATCGGACTCGTCGATCTCCGCGCGTGGGCCCTGGCCATCGCGCGCGAAAGCGGCGCGCCCCCTGCCGGAGGGGGCGCGCCCCTTCCCCCGGCCTGCGTCGCTGGAGCTCGCGCCGCGCATGGGCTCAACTGACTCAGCGTAGCCTGTGCCCTTAGAGCGGCCGGCGCCTCGAGAACGACTGCTGCCGCGGCCAGGGCCGCCAGTGTCCTGGCTGCGTTCCCCAGCTTCGCCCGGCAAGCCTGCCGCGCGGCGGGCCGCCGAGCCGCGGCCGCGGCGACAGCTCCCTGTCTCGCCCCTGCCTCTAGGGGCCACCCGAGCAGATTGGGGCATTTCCCAGAGTAGCCCCGCGTCTGCCCCCGCCCCGCAGAAGCCCGCTCCCCCCCCGCGAGTCCGAGCGCAATCGGGGCTGGGAGCGGGCAAAATCGCGCCCACTCGTGTCCGAGCTGTTCCATGATTCCAGCGTCGGACGCGCCGTCGAGTTCGTCGCCGTCGGAGTCCCCCCGCGCGTGTCCGCGCCAGCGCGTGGCGGCCCAGTCCTCGATGGGGGCGTCGCATAGCTCCTCGATCCAATCCTGGAGGCACTCGGTGCATCGCTCTACGGACATGGCAGCGCTGGCGAAGTGGGCCATCCAAAACCATGCTGAACTGGTTTGAGAGTGAAAAGGGTGGTCGATCACGGGGAAATTCACGTGCTCGAGAATATCAGTTTCGAGCTGTTCTGAGCCGACAGGCGCGGGCCCGCCCTCCTTTCCACTTCCCTGGAACATTGCGCGCGGAAGTGTTTGCCGCCCCGCATGTGTTGCATGTCAGTCTCCGCCCTTGCCCAGTGGATTAAGCCTGCGCCCCTTGCCCTTGCCCATCGCATGCCTGCGACCTTTGTCTCGACCGCTGCCTCCCAGGAATGGGTCTTCAAAATCGCAGTCGTTCAATCGACGCAGAAATGCGGCCATGCCTTTGCGACGCAATCAGCCGGTGCGTCTACCGCCCCTGCCGCGAGCCCCTCCGTTGCGGAAGAGGGCGCGACGCGAGGCTCGCTTGAATCTTCAAATTTTTCTTGAACGCAGAAGCTCTCGCTTCCACCTTCTTTTGGCGCGGTGATATCTCGGGTGCAGAAATTGCGCAGCTGCGTCATCGCCAGCGGGCAGGTCTGACCAATCGAGGTTTTCGGCGCAGGTAGAAGAGACCGCGTCGGCATCCGCGCCGGAATCGAATGCGTCGTCGTCTCGTTGGCTGGGTGAACCACGGAGGGCAGTCGCGCCAGGTGGCGCGTAGCTGGCCCCGGGCGGCCAGCCCGCGTCTGAGGCAGACGCCTGATCATCGTTGTTGTTGGCGTTTTCGCCTAGGAGCGTCGCGGGCTCAGCGGGCTCTCCGTCGTTCCAGATGCTGTTCGGCGCGGCTGCAGATTCGTCGATGCGTCGCCTATTCCGGCGCGGTAAGCGCCGGCGCTGCGTCCGCCCAAGATGCCCCCGAAGTTTCCTGGGGAACGCTCAGCCAATGTCCATGGCAGCGCATTCGCTCCAGGATCTGGTCGCGCTGCTGTTGAGTACGGGGCGCCCAGTGTGTCAACGGCTGTAGTAGTTGGACTGCTCGGGGAGCGCCGCCCCCCAAAGGCGCGGGATCAGATCGGAGTAAGGCTCTGGAAGTTGGGTATAGTAGGGCCTGCTGAGTCTGCTTCCAGTCTGGCCATCTCGCATCGGACCAGTACTGATTCCAAGCGCTCACCTCTTTCGGCTCTGAAGACGGTGAGGGCTGTCGCTGAGGGGAGTTGTCGCTCGTCCTCAAGGTTTCGAAATTTGGTGCTTAGTGGGTACGTGACGTATGTGACTCCATCGGTGCGTCTTTCCTGCAGTGCGACACCGTAATTGATGATTGTGGACGGCGCCCTCATGACTAGTGCCCTTGCCAGCCTCCCTAGGCCGCGCTGTAAAGCAGCTGCCTGCCGGGGTGGAGTCGCACTTCTACTCGCGACGTTAAGCCATGCGTGTACTTCGCGAACAAAGTCGCGGAAAGGCGCGTTACCGGTGAAGTCCCAGAATGGGCCCCGTGTGCGCGTTGCATCCAATCCTTCTCCTCGCATGCTTGCCACGGCAAAGCCTAGGCGCGCCCAGACAGTTCCAAAGATAGCGGCCTTAACCTAGTGCATAATAATGTTGTAACTGATGATGTTGGGTTGCTTACCCTTGGATATTGTACCGTCCGTAAGGTTGCGACAGGGTGTCTGGTCTGACGTGGCCGTCAACTTGCGGATGGACATCGGTGTCTGGATCTTGCGTGGCGTGTGGCCACGCGGTGGAGAGGAGGTACCGGACTGTAGGATGCCAGTTGGTTCGAGAGCATCGGGAGTGTAGTGGCTGAGAGCCGGCGCAGTCGAGTACTCCACTATGCCGTGGTAAGTTTTGTAAATAGCAACTGATGTGAGAGCCAGCCACACGAAGATGAAACCAGCTCCGCTACCAAGTGAAAAGGAAGGGTACAGGGCTGGACCATGAGGTAATTAGCTGAGAAACCTGCTCCTAGTATAACGTCGGCGACGTATCGAGGTATCCCATAGCCCATGCCTTGATGGCAAGCAAGACGAGAGGTAATAGAGAAGCCGTGGGATGAGGGGATGGATCATAGAAGGGCGTGGCTTTTGTCCGTTGCTATGAACCGCAAATAGAGGTACACAGGGCAGTGCACCTAGCATATGGGACTGTGCAATATTGAAACAAGAGCGCGTCGGAACAAAACGTTCGCAATGCAGCCTCACCTTCAACCTCGTTTAAGGATCCAGGAGGAGAGCGTACATGTTCAGCACGTTCTGCTTGTGCGCGTTCACTGCGTCTGGGAAGTTCCAGGAGACTCCCAAGATTGCCCCAAGAGGGCTCGAAGATCGTCCCAAGACGGCCCAAGAGGCTCCAAAAGGGGTTCCAAAACTGTCCAGGGGGGCCCCAAGAGAGCCAAAGAGGCCTCCAAGACAGCCTCAGAGAACCCAACACACCCCCAAAAGAGGCTCCAGTGGGGCAACATGCACGGGCATTTCGAGCGTGCGGCCCCAAGACGCCCCAAGGACGCCCCCAGAGACCCCCTAAGAAAGCCCGAAGAGGCCCCCGAATGGCCCCCAGGAAGCTCCACGAGGCCTCAAAGAGGCCACCGCAAAAACCCCAATGGGTATTGAAACTGCCCCCCATAAGCCCGCGATAGCCCTCCGAAACTACCACAAGAAGCACCCATGAGAATTCTCACCCACGACCCACGACCCAGGCAACAGGCCCCTAGAAGGCTCAGAATAAGCCCTACTCCCACCCACGACCCACACCCCAAGAGCAGTCCGAACTGTCTCCAAGCGGTCCCCCAGAGGGGTCCAAACAGACCCCCCAAATCACCTGAGAGAGTTGGAACTCAGAGAACCCCGCTCACGAACGGGCCTTTCGAGCGTGCGCCCCCACGACGCCCCAAGGACGCTCCCAATAAAGTCCGAAGAGGCCCCACCAAGCCCCCAAGAGACACGCAGGAAGCCCCAGGAGGCACCGGAACTGCCACCGAAAGGCCCCCGACAGCCCTCCAAAGAGACCCTAAGAAGCATCCGTTAGGACTCTGACCCTCAACCCAGGCACGGTTGCGGGATGGGCTGGCTGCCACTACATATGTGTATATATATATATACATATGCATATTTACATGTTATCCAGTGTGGACCCCAGGCAGTGTGTGACTTGTGAGCAGTGTGCAATGTATGCGGTGCAGTCGACGCGGTGCAGTCTAGGTGGTGCAAGTTGTGTTGTACAATGTATGTGGTGCAATCTGTGTGGTGAAATCTATGCAATCCGATATGTGCGGACCAAAATGTAGTGTACAATGTATGTGGTGTATGTTGTGCAATCTAGGCGGCGACAAGGCGGCGACGGGGCGGTGACGGCGAGCACGGAGCCGCCAGACCGCCACCCAGGCCCAGACGACGGGCGTCGACGGAGCGGCGACAAGGCGGCGACGGCGAGCACGGAGCCACCAGACCGCCACCTAGCCACAGACGACGGGCGGCGACGAGGTGGCGACGGGGCGGCGAGGGCGAGTACGGGGCCGCCAGACCACCACCAGTTCCTTAATCAACAAATGAGAACCCCTAAAAACAATCTCTGTCTGGGAAGCCGTGGTGGGAGTTGGGCCCGTTCGGCCGCGGAGTGGCTTCGATCGCGGGCCCGTTCGGCGGCCGAACGGGCTCAAACGCCGAATGGGCTCAGAAGGGACCGCCAGGGAACTGTCCAAGGTCGCCGATCGAAGCTCTTTCTCCTCGTCCACGGTCCTCTTCGCGACACGGAGCTCTTCCTTCTCAGTGGTTAACTTTTCTGGCCCTCCCCCATGTGGCGGGGCAGTAGAGCTTCAGCCGATTCGACGAGACAGCCCGCAGCTTCGAGGAGGGTGGGGTGAAAGGGGGGCCTGAGATCCGACGTCGTGCAAAACTTACAACGTCGGCAGAACTCAAAGCCAGAACCCAACACATCATCTCTATAGGTTTCTGGAGCCAAGTCGAACGGGGCGAACAAAAACACGGCTGAACAAGCATGCAACGCTCGGAAATCTCGAACCCTGCGCCTCGGCAGGTTTTTCATCCCGAAGTGTCTGTTGACGGTCCCGACCCTCAAAACATGGCCCCACGAACCTAGCAACAAACTGGCCGCCTTGATTGTTTCGAGGCGGCGAATGTCTGAGGAGGGCGAGCAAGAAATCTGTTCCCAAATCCCTTTCGGGTTCCATCTGTGCTAGTTCTCCCCCCGGATCGATTTTTCAAAACAACCTATGTCTATAATGTGTTTCCCGGCCCGCGGAGGAGGATGAGCAAGAAGGAGATTTGGAAGGATCGCAGTGTCCTGGACTTCCGCGGTTCCGCTCTGGCGCCGCGAGAAAGGTGTGGCCTGCTGCCTAGAGAGAACTCGACTCCGAAAAACGGCCGCGGAGGAGGAAGGAGGAGGGATATGGCCTCAAAGAAAGCCTAAACGCCCTCGCGTCGCATGCAACACCACAACGTTATCAACTTCTAGCCTCCAGAGGCCCTCGAGGCTCCAGGACAATCAAAAACGACTCGGGACGACAAACCTGTCTCCAGAAGGGGTCGGGACCTTTGGGAGTCCAAACGAGAACAAATCACGACGTCGGATGTCTAAGACAGCGTCCTGCTGGAATCCGGTCCTGTATCCCGGGGCTTTCCCCAGGACTAACGCGTCCATCCTGTGCCGATCTTGTTGACGGTCATGGGCCCCCTGGGAATGCCTCAGGAGCCCGAAGATGGCGAGAATCCTGCAGAACCTCTTTCTTTCATGGCGAGGGTCTAGAAGATTCTAGAATTCTAGGTTTGCCAAACGCGCACACCGAAAGGTCACTAGGTTCAGGCAGAGAGGAATACGCGCGGACGTAGACGACGGCAACGACGGCGACGACTAACGACGACGGCAAGGACGGCTGCCTGTGTCGTTAAGCTTTCTTGATCGCTAGGTGCTGTCGTAGGGTACGTGCTCTTAGACTTGTACCAGTGGCTGTGTCAGTATGCGGAGTATTCCTGCGTTGTGTCATGAGTGCGTGCAGCTGTCGTGTGAAACTCCTTGTCGTCGCAAGCGGTTTGCTGCTGGTGACCCTCTTAGGAGCTGCTTTCTCGGAACTTTGAGGCTATCGGTGGAGAAGGAAGAAACTTATGAAAACGAGAGATCGACGACAACCGCGACGAATGCCGAATGACGAAAGATAGATGAGCTGAAGAAGAACGAAGACGACGAAGACGACGAACAACGAGCGACGAGCATCGACGGCGGCAATCGGCGGCGACGACGACGGCGACGAGCAATGACGACGAAGAGGCGCGCTCAGAGAGGCGTCCGTAGGCCTCCAGAGGTCCTAGAGAGTATCCTGCCCAAGGTCGTTGGAGGCGGCCTGAATTCGGTGACATCTTAGAACGCAAGCTGAACATGAATTCGGATAGTTGACGGGTTTGGAAGATGTGTCGGGAACCGCGGCCGTTTCAAAGCGTTCAAGAACGCTATGAGAGCACTATGGAACGCTTTGGACCGATGTATCTTCAACCGGAACCCGCGCGGTAAACGCCTTCCCCGCGGCCAAATGCTCATCCCCATGTGCTTTTGCATGGGCTGGGAATCGACCGCCGACATCCCCATCAACCCAAAGCGACATAAACCGGGGGACCTCGATTTTCCCGAGCCGTCGGATATTTGGAAACTTCGAGGAGGAGAGGCCCCAATTAACAACAAAGAAGCACGGTATGGAGGTATGTTATTCAATTGTTGATGCTCCTGGTGCCCAAGTGGTGGTAGCACACGAAATATACTCAGGGGATGTCGTAAGATTCTACAACCCAATTATCTGACACAGGGGACGCTGCCTTTTACTGTGAATCCGGGGACCCTCGATCCGAACAAGCAATTATTCAATACATCATGCGTCAACTGCTCGCCTGCTGATTGTTGCCACAGTAATACACACAGCACGCAACAAACACAACTCGATATACAGGGATAAAAATCGATACGCAGAGGTTATAACCAACACGGGCGAGAACATACAACATAATCGCATGGCACCAAGCATAGAACCACGTTGATTGACCAGGCCGAATTAACCTCGAGGGCAATCCCAACATCTCTTTCACATCGAAAGCGTAAGCGCTTGAGAGACGTTGGCACAATACCCACCAGGCACTAAACGCTCATCGTGGCCACCCAGGGCCGTGCAAGCAACCACGTTCTTTCCATTCGAGCACCGGAGATTGTCAGATATCACCTGCAGCAATGAATCAGAACACCATCGGCCAATCTCGCCACGCCTTCACAGCACGATTGTTCTGCGAAGGTCGTCTGGCAGCGACTGGATACTCGGGGTGGTCAGCTCCAAATTATACCGTGCTGGAGACTGACAGCGCGCGGCGCGGGTCTTCTGATTGTTGGACTGCTGCGTGCTTAGAAGCGGCGTCGAGCATCCTGACTTTCGCTTTGAAAACCATGCCACCGTCGACGGCCGCGTGTGACCGACCTCCAAGCCGCACGCAATGGAAACACCACGGCGACCGTCAACATGGCCAAACATATCACTCGCCACATAGCTAGCGCTGGTCACACAGGCCACGCCAATCACTGCACAATACGTCGTTTCCGTCTCGCTCTCGCCGCTGGACCCGAAATCCGCCGCGGGGTAGGTTGCTTGCACCGACGATGCTGCGCCGACTGCCAACGTCGCTGCCAGCCCCTTGCTACTGGCTCCGAAGTGTTTGCCACGCTGCTTGGTTGTCGGCTTCGCCTTTAAATCCTCGGCCAGCACTTCTCCCGCCGAATCAATATCCTTTTCGTGCTGCTCTGCAGCGCGCATGGTGAGCTCCTTGCCGGCCGCGGAACCGGGGCCGTAGCGCACGGCGCGGACTCGACGGGGCGGTGCGTCTGCCACCGTCGGGCGGGCGGAAAAGATCGCCAACCCGTCGGCCATTTGCGGCCGGGCATTCACCCACCTCCAGGCGGCGCTGACCTCTGTCATCCGCCCGTTCAAGATCTTCACCTCGAGGACCGCCAACTTCTCTGCGACGCCGAACCGTGCCTCAGCTGACCCCGACGCGTCGCGGCACTTCGTGCCCGCGACGAATGGGGGACTGGCCGGGCCTCGTCGCTCGGGGTCGGGCTGCAGGCCGATGGATCTGGACCCCTCGGCGCCCGAGCCCAGCGCGGCAGTCTGGGCCTCGGCAGAGAGAGAGAGAGAGAGAGAGAGAAAAAAAAGAGAGAGAGAGAGAGAATAGAGAGAATAGAGAGAATAGAGAGAGAGAGAGAGACACAACAAGAGAGAGAGAGAGAAAGAAAGAGAAAGAAACAGCAAAAAATAACACCTGCAAAGCCGCATCAGTTCTTCGAAGCCCGCAACGCGGGCCAGCGCGCTGCTGCCGAGCTCGCTCTCGGGCCCGATGACGAGCCCGCGGCCCCCCCAGAGGCGCCCGTCGGGCCTGCCGGCCCAACTCGCATCGGAGCGACATCCGACCCTCAGCTCACCCCGTAGCTTCTCGAAGTTGAAATGCCGATGCGCGTCTGCGCTGTTCGTCAGGACCGCGCGTCCTCGTCGGCGCCCCGCGAGTTCTGGCTGGCCGCGCAGCCTGCGGCGGCTGGGCTAACGGGCGCCGCCGCCGCCGCGGTGATCACCCTTTGAAAGCCGCTGCAGCTGCGAACTCCTTCGGGGATGGCACCCTCGCCAGGCCAGCTCGGCGACGCCCCCCGATGGCGATGGGCCCCGCCGCGCCGAAGTATGTCCCAAACTTGAGCGCGGCCGATTTGCGCGGAGATCAAGGCCGGCCCGAGGCCCGAATTGCCGAGCTTGATCGCGTGGTCGAGCTCGCCCGGCCGCGCCTGGAAGCAGTCTGGGCTGGCGAGCCCCGCGCGGGCCGCAACCTCGCGCGGCGCGCCTTCGCCGCGCCCGATGGAATCGCCCACGCGCGCGCCAGTCAGGCCGTCCGGGCGCACCCCTCGAAGCTGCGCGCTCCGAAAATGTGCCCGGCGACCATTGCCCTCGCAGACGCAGCAAGAGCAGCCCTCCAGCGGGCGATTCTTGGGCCGATCTCCTTCACGACCGCTTCGGAGCGATTGCGCCGTAGCTCGGGCGATCTGATCAGGGATCTCTGATGCGCGGCTGGACCATCTTCGCGAGCTGTCCTGGCCACAAACCGATCTGGGTCGAGGGGCCTGCCCTCTTGCCGTTCGCCGGGTTCGCGCGCAGCTCGAGTCCGCGCCCTCCGCTTGCGCGCGCGGGGACTTCGCCTCCGCGGTGAACGACCTCCACTTCTGCATCGGCGCCCATGTCATCTAAGCATGCTTGCCAAATCCTGCTTCGCCGCGCAAAGCAAAACTGCTGCGCCTCCTCCGGGGCCAGTCGCGCCGCCGCGATGGCGGGGCTCCTCTAGAAGGCCAACGCAGACTCCTCGAGCGACGGTGCCTCGTCGACTGCCTCCTCGGCGAGAGCGGCGCGCTCCTCCCGCGGCGCCAGATTCGCCCGCGCAATACGGGCGCGATTGGCCGGCGAGGCGCCGTCGAGCTTCTGGGCGCTCTGGCAGCCCAGCTTGGCCGACGTCTCGACGCGGGTCCTCGTCGGCGCCGGCAACTCGCTGGAGCTCGCCGCAGCGGTCTTGGCGGCCCCCGCGTCGCCCGCGCGAGCCGGCGCGGGAACTGCAAGCGCTTCGCCGACTGGGCTGCGGGGCCCGTCCGCACCTGTCAGGGGTGTCTTGGGAGGGCCCGCGCATGGCATTTCCGACTCGTTGGTTCTTGAGTTCACGTCGTCGACCGCGTCGTCGCAGCGCGCGTCGGGCTCCGCCCCCGCGGGGTTCTTGATTCTTGAAGCGGCAAGCGCCTCAGGTAGTCGGAACGCCCTGCCCTTCGCAGCCGCTCGGTGGCGCTGAAGAGGCTGTCGGTCTCTCGCGCGACTCGCATTCCCCCGTCTCACTCGGCTCAAAGTCTTTCGACCGTGCGCCCGCGAGCGACTCGCGCGGCCGACTGGCAGAGCGCCCCGCCCCCGCTGACCGCCCCGCCCACCGCGCGGGCCGTCGCCGGGCCGAGCGATTGGCGCATCTCGAGCCCTCCGACTTCTTCGGCCCCCAGAAGTAGACCCGCTCGCCGATCTCATAGCGCCCGCGGATCACGCAGACTGCCGAGGGCCCGGAGGGCCAGGGAGTTGCGCGAGAGCCGTTGGCCGCGAAGAAACCGCACTGCGGCAGCCGCGCGTCAGAGCATCATCTTGCGACCTTCGCTCGTCGGGCCGGCGCGCGCCGACTGCTCGGACGAGCCGAGGTTCTCGGCGCCGAGGGCGCCCTGGATCTTCGGCTGGCCGACGAGGGCCAGCGCCGCTGGCGAGAAGCCTCGCGCGCCACTCACAAAGCCCCGCTGGCTGTCGGTCATCGCGAGGGCGGTCTTCCAGGGGGTTGTTCGGGAACTGCTTGCAGCTCGTGCTGAAAAGCCCCCCCCCCAGGTCGCGCGGTCGCGCCCCGAGAGTCGCAACCTGCGCGCGAGCCCATCGGGGCCAGGCCCGCCGCGGCGCCGCGCTCGCCCCTGTGCTCCTTGGATTCGCGAGGGCCGCCGTCGCCCGTCCTCCCGGCGTCGGGCTTGCCGGCTCAATGACCGGAGCTTGGGCTCCCCCCCAGAGTTCTCGGAGTTTGGCCCCTGCCCTGCAGGCGCCGTGGCCCGCGGGGCAGTCCAGCTCGGAACGCGCGAGCTCGCCCATGATGGATGGGATGTTCCGCCCCTTGCTCTGCCGCGCGATGGCGCGGGCGTCCGCGCTGACGGTCTGGTTGAACCACTTCGCTTCGGGGGGCTGCGCGACTCGCGCCGATCGCGGCCGCTGTCCGCTCAGACAGATCTCGCGCTCGAAGAGCCCAGCGTAGTGGGCCCAGTCAGCAAGGGCCTTTGCGCGCCGCGTAGCCGTCGCGAGAGATCGCGCAGTCGGCGCCCTGAAACGCGTCGCGAGCCCCCGCGCATTCCCCATGGCAATGAACTACCAAGGAGGCCGCCCCCTCAAACAGGGCCCCCGGATGGGGTCGGAACGATGGGATTGGAGGGTCGCGCCGCCTCGCCAATACATCGGCGATATATAGGCGACGCATCGGCGACGCGCCGGCGATGCAACGTCGACGTCGGCGACGCATCGGCGACGTCGGCGCGCAGCAAATCGGGCTTCACATCGAGCCGCGTCGCCGATGCGGCGGCGATGCTCCGACCCCAGGCCTAGACCCTCGCGATCGGCATCGGGCAGCCCTGGGCCCGCGTCGCCAGCGCCCCGCACGGGGCCCCCGGCGATTGCGGCGCAGGTCCGCGAGCTGGAGGAGCTCCCGCGGGTGGGCCGCGGCCTCGTCGGCCCCGAGCAGGGCGGCGAGCGCCCCGCTGCATCTCGGACTCGACGCCCAGGCGCCCCTGCCCGACCCCGCAGCATTCACCGAGAACCATGCAGTTTGCTCCGAAGCTTCGCCCCCCAGCGCGTCGCCTGCCGCCAGGCTTCCGCGCGGGCGCGCCCTGCAGCCTTCAGCAGCGCGTCGAAGCCGTCCTTGGCCATGTCCAAGAACGCCCCCCCCCCCCCCCCCTCGGCTCGGGCGCCGCGAGCGCGCCGGGCGCGCGTGCCCAGGGATGGCGCGTTCGCGCGCGGTCTTGGCCAAGGACTCGGGATTGCTGCTGGGCGCGCCGAGGCCCTGGCCTCTGGGCGGCCCGAACTGGGTCGCGTTGACCTGGGGTGCTCCGAGAAGGCCCCAGGGAGGCCCAACGTAACGTCCGCGAAGACCACCCAGACGAGGCGCTGGCGCGGGTGCCCAAACGCGGCCGAACACCGCGCTCGGCGCTTCGAGAGCGCGGGCCAAGTCGGAACTGGCGTCCGAGGTCGAGCCGCTCACCTGGCGCCCTCCTTATCATGGCCACCTCGGCGTCGCCCATCTTGTTCTATCTTGAGCCATCTTGGAGGCTATCTAGGGCTCCCAGAGGCCCTCTCGGAGCCAACTTAATCCATCTTATTCCGACACCTCGCGAAACCCCCCTGCCCAGGTCCACGAGGGGGCACGGGGTGGACCCCTCCCCGCAGGGGGGGGAGGGGGAGGAGGAGGAGGAGGAGGAGGAGGAGGAGGAGGAGGCGGAGGCGGAGGCGGAGCCCCGAAGAACTCGGCGACTGTCGCGGCCCCCAGGGCGGGCCAGGAACCCCCGCGCTCTCTTCATCTGGTCCCAGGAGAGCTTCGTTCGACCCCCCGCTGGCGGAGTCCGTCGGGCCCGACTCGTCGCCGGCGGGGCCCCTTCCCCCCATGGCCGCGGCGTCTTCTGACTCCTTGCCTGCGCCTCCCTGCATGTCCTCAGTGGCGCGGCGCTTCTCGTCGCGCCCCGATGTCGCCTGGCCAGGGGGAGTTGTTCGTTCTTCACGAACGCCACTTCTCGGCAAGCTTGGATTGGCCCCGAGGAGTGGGCGCGCGAGGAGGAAAGGCGCCCACTCGTCCGCGTGGCGGATGGGTCCGCGTGGCGGATGGCGACCTGCTCCTTAATATAAAAAGGCCGGGCAGCGAATGCTACCAGCATTTCGAGCCCCAGGCCTGTCGACGCCGAATCTGAACCGCTGCCCACCCATGCCGCACTTAACTTTACGAGGGGATGCTTCACTCGTAGCGCATCTACCGATTGGTTCCAGACTGCATCTCTCATGACGGGTCCGGTGGCACCTTCGTCGCCCATGCTTTATCGCTGCCAGATCGATATCTTCCGTCGCACTGGCGTACTCCAGCGTCTCTATGTTCGTCGCCACCATGCCGCAGACCGATGACGGCACGTGACCTTCGGCTCAGAACCTCGTAAGTTTGGGGCCGCGCTGCTTGGGCGAGCCGGCACTGGTGTCTTTGGCGGGCTTGCTGGTGGCAGAAACGGGCGCAGGTTGATTCCTGGTCTCGGCTGTTGGTGCTATCTGTATCGCGCTCCTTTGCCACTCCCTGTGCCTTTGCCCTTGTCACGGGCTGCATATCGTTCGGATCTTTGGACAGCGGCGCATGGGAACCCTTGTCTGGGGCCGAAGTGACTTTCGGGTAGAGCTGGCGCGGCTCGGCGATCTCGGCAACTCGTGTTTTGCGTTCCGTGGAATATACGTTGCTTATCGGGGTAGATCATCGGATGCGCTGGCCTGATGTGTGGTCGATGTTGTATTGATGCGCCCCGTGGTCTTCGTGATCTTCTGCACCCAGGTAAAGAGTCTTCGTAGTGCAGGCCTCGCCCCGCCTCGTAGTCGCTCGTGTAGTTCACGCTGTTGACAAGGCCTTCGACTAGCATGCGTTCGACCTGTTAGACATACCGTTTGTCGGGCATGGCCTCGGCGCCAAATGTGGCAGGCAAGACTTTCACACAGGCCCAGCTGAGCCTGTCAGCGCAATGACTCGGTACCTGGGCAGCTCCTGAAGGAGGGATGGCCGCAAGGGGGAAGATGTGCAAACACGCCAATCTGTCCAGAAACTCGATGTTTTCTGAAATTCCGGATATCGCTCCGGTGGCGCAACCAATGTTAACGAAAAGTGGTGTGTGCGGGCTGGCAGCTGCGTCTGTTTGCCGTATGTGTGGTGATCTTCTTCGGGTCTTCGGGCACCTGGATCGTAACACTTCTTTGATGACCGTCGTCAAAACTATTTCCGGTTAGCGGTCGTTGCCCCGGATGACGGAGGAGGGCACGGGCCCCGAGTAAGGGCAACGCATGGGCAGGGTGGGGCACGTGGGGGCAGGGGGGCGCTGCGATTGTCATGGCATGCGCGCCTCTTACGTACGATCGTTGTCATTACCGACGGGGGGGTCGGGGCAATGACCGTTACGCGCCAGAATCTCCGCCGATCCTGCGTGTGAGTTTCTGAAAGCGTGGGCTTGAACTCGCTCAAGCTTCGCTCTGGGGGGGGGTCGGGATCCGGCGAATTATCCACGCAATTCACTGAACGCTTCAGCGCGGGGGGGGAGCTCGAGCGAGGACGGGGGGGGGTCGAGCTCAAGCGGGGGGACGGGGTCCAAGGAGGAATCTCGAGCGGGGACGGAGGGGGGGGTCGAGCTCAAGGGGGGAGGGCGGGGGGGGGGGAATCCAAGAATCGAGGGGGGGGGAGCTCGAGCGAGGACGGGGGGGGGGTCGAGCTCAAGCGAGGGGGGGGGTCCAAGGAGGAAGCTCGAGCGGGGACGGGGGAGGGGGGTCGAGCCTCAAGCGGGGTGGGGGGTGTCCAAGAAACCGGGAAGGGCAGCGGGGGGGGGGTCCAAGAATCGAGCGGGGAGGGGGGGAGCTCGAGCGAGGACGGGGGAGGGTCGAGCTCAAGCGGGGAGGGGGGGTCCAAGGAGGAAGCTCGAGCTGGGACAGGGGGGTCGGGATCCGGCGAAGTATCCACGCAATTCACTGAACGCTCCAGCGCGGGGGGGGGGATCCAAGAATCCATGCTCCTCTCCTCCACCTCCCCCCTACTCCTCTGCTCTTCCCATCCTCCTCTCCTCCTCCTCCTCCACCGTCCATGTCAAACATATTAGTTGAATGATTCCATGTTTACCCGCCACCGTGCCCCCTGGCACGTTCAGGCGTGGTCGAACGCCAAGTGCTGCCTGGCAGGGTTTCTGTACCGAGACAACCAGCAAGACCCGACACCACCACAGAACCCCCAGAAACCCCTGGCGCAAACGACCCCCACAAGACGTCCCAAGAGCACCCCAGGAGGCCCCCGACAAGCCTGTGGGAAGGCCCCCAGGAAGAGCCAAGATGGCCGGACAGGGCCCGCCAGAGAAGCATCTGAGAAGGTCCCCTTCTCTTCATCATTATCACCATGATATTCATCGGCAGCAGCAGCAGCAGCAACAGCATCAGCATCAGCAGCAGCATTATCATCATCCGCAGCATCATCATCGTCACCCATCGTCACCCAACATCCCATCATCATCATCATCATCATCATAATCATCATCATCATCAACATCATCATCATCCTCCTCCGGATCATCACATGCATCATCATCACCATCATGAACAACAACAAAATTATCATCAGCAACATGACCGTGTGTCCGCCGCTCCAGCGTGTGAGTCTCAGAAAAAGGCGGCCTGAGCTTCAGCTCTGCTGGGAGAGAGACCGGGCGGGTTCTGCCTGGTATTGCTCGAAAGCAAAAGCGATGTACGAAGAACCATTCACCCGTCATCGTCACGAGTCGTCGCTCGTCTGTCGTCGGCCGTCGACCGCCATTCGCCATCAGTCCTCAATCGTCACCCGTCAGTCGTCCGTCGTCGGTCGTCCGTCGTCCTCGTCGTCGGTCGTCGTCGTCGTCGTCGTCGTCGTCGTCGTCGTCGTCATCATCGTCATCGTCGTCATCGACGTCGTCGTCGTCGTCGTCGTCGTTGTCCTCGTCGTCGTCGTCGTCGTCGACGTCGTCGTCGTCATCGTCGTCGTCATCGTCGTCGTCATCATCGTCCGTCGTCGACCCGGTCGTCGGTCGTCGTCGTCGTCATCGTCAGTTCCCACACGCATCGGGAGCGCCCCCGATCGGCGGCACTGGCCGGAGGCCATTACAATAAGTGAACCTCCAAAAGCTGGAAGCGCCTTCCGCCTACACCTTCACCAAATTCATGTCATCCGCTCTCCACGGCCCTGCCCGCACCAGAAGCGCTCCCTCACTGGTCGCGGCGAGTCCGTGTTTCTTGCAGCACCTTTCGAATATCTGGAGCTTCCGCCAGAACACGCGATGGCCCTCGGATTTCGGCAACTCGCAATTCGGTGCCGACTTGATGAGGCGTTTGTCTAAGCCT